>OY728119.1:1513164261-1513535310 GCA_963277665.1 Viscum album
TGAAACCTTTTAGCAAACCACATTCATGGAGACAGATCAAACTTCCTTCCCTAAATCTGATCAAGCCAATCTAGTAGCTGAAACTTCTAGATGCGGGGAATCAATCCTGTCTAAAAATTTAGGAAATAAAATTGATCTTGATCCAATGTCCCAATCTTCTGCTGAAATTCTGAACCAACCTGATCTTGAATTGAAGGAACTTCCTAATGCACTAAATTATGCCTTCTTAGGGGACAATAAAACACATCCTATTGTCATTTCTTCTTCTCTTGAAGCCAATCATGAGAGGATGCTTCTATATGTCCTTAGGAAACATAAGAAATCCATTGGTTGGACCCTATCTGATATTCCCAAGATTAGCCCACTTGTTGGGACTCATAGGTTTGTTCTGGAATCTGATTCAAAGCCATGTCGTCAACCTCAACAGCGACTCAATCCTAATCTCATGGAGGTAGTAAGTAAGGAACTTCTGAAATTGTTAAAAGCTGGTATCATATATCCCATAGCTGAGAGTGAGTGGGTGAGCCTAATCCAAGTGGTTCCAAAAAAGGCCGGAATCACAGTGATAACCAAAGAGGATGGAGAGATTCTTCCAACAAGGTTGAGTAGTGGATGGAGGGTCTGCATTGACTATAGGAAGCTAAACTCATTCACCAAGAAGGACCATTTCCCCTTACCATTCATTGACCAAGTCCTTGAGAGAGTGGCCGGTCATGCCTTCTACTATTTCTTAGATGGGTACTCGGGGTACAATCAAATTGAGGTCTCCCTAGAGGATCAAGGGAAGACAACATTCACATGTCCATTCAGAACCTTTGCTTTCAAACGCATGCCCTTCGGGTTATGCAATGCCCCTGGAACCTTCCAACGGTGCATGATGGGAATCTTCTCAGACATGGTAGGGGATTTTCTAGAGGTCTTCATGGATGACTTCTATGTGTTTGGGGATACATTTGAGGGATGTATGAGGAATGTAGAGAGAGTCTTGTCAAGATGTGAAGAAAAGAATCTAGTCCTAAACTGGGAAAAATGCCATTTCATGGTTAAAGAGGGACTAGTTCTAGGCCATCTGGTCTCAGGTAGGGGGATTGAAGTTGATAAAGCCAAGGTTGACATCATTCGTCACCTTCCATCACCCAAAACTGTCAAGGAAGTAAGTTCTTTCTTAGGACATGCTGGTTTCTATAGAAGATTCATCAAGGACTTTAGTTCAATATCCCATCCCCTTTATTCTCTACTAGTAAAGGATGCTCCATTTGTTTGGATAGAAAGTTGTGAGGGTTCATTCTCAACCCTCAAATCCTCTCTCACCTGTCCTCCCATTATGAAATCTCCAAATTGGAACATTCCTTTTGAACTTATGTGTGATTCCAGTGACTTTGCTGTTGGAGCTGTGTTAGGACAACATTGTGATAAAACTCCTTATGTCATTGCTTATGCAAGAAAATCCTTAAATGATGCCCAAATAAACTACACCACTATTGAAAAGTAGTTACTTGCTATTGTGTTTGCTTTAGAGAAGTTTAGGTCCTACCTCTTAGGATCCCCCATCACTGTGTTCAGTGACCATTACGTACTAAAATACCTCTTCCAAAAACAAGATTCTAAGGCTAGATTGATTAGGTGGGTCCTTCTCTTACAAGAATTTGACCTCACAATCAAGGATAAAAAGGGAGTTGAAAATGTTGTAGCTGATCACCTATCTAGGATGGAATTCAAAGACAACTCAAATCACCTTTCTGTGTCTGATTCATTTCTTGATGAACACCTATACTCTGTGAGTGACTGCCCTTGGTATGCCGACATATCCAATTTCTTAGTTACAGGAGTCATTCCAAAATTCTTAGGGACTCAAGCTCGAAGGAAATTCCTTTCTGATGTTAGAAACTATGTGTTTGATGATCCATACCTCTATAAGTTCTGCCCTGACCAAGTCATTAGGAGGTGTGTCCTAGAATCTGAACAAGAGTCCATCCTTATATTCTGTCATATTGAGGCATGTAGAGGTCACTTTTCCTCTAAGAAAACATCTTCTAAGATTCTTCAATGTGGTCTCTTCTGGCCCACCCTCTCAAGGGACTCTTACACATTTTTTCAAAGTTGTCCTAGGTGTCAACAAGTAGGGTCCATCACAAAAAGGAATCAAATGCCACTCACTCCCATCATAGTGGTTGAAATATTTGACTGTTGGGGAATTGATTTCATGGGTCCCTTCCCAAAATCTAGGGGATACCTCTACATACTCTTAGCTGTTGATTATGTCTCAAAATGGGTTGAGTACATTCCCACTAAGTCAAATGATCATCAAGTTGTGATTCGATTTCTAAAAGAGAACATATTTTCTCGATTTGGAATTCCTAGTGCTATAATTAGTGATTGAGGAACCCATTTCTGCAACCTCCCATTCTCTTCACTCATGTATAAGTATGTTATTTCTCATAAAGTGTCCACTTCATACCATCCTCAAACCAATGGTCAAGTTGAGTTAGCGAATAGGGAGATTAAGAAAATTCTTGAAAAAAACTGTCAACCCCTCTAGGAAAGATTGGTCTAAGAAACTCTTAGATGCTCTTTGGGCCTATCAAACTGCATATAAAACCATTTTAGGAATGTCCCCATATAGGTTGGTTTATGGAAAGGCATGTCATTTACCTGTTGAAATCGAGCATAAGGCCTTTTGGGCAATTAAAAAAATGGATTATGACCTCTCATTGTCCGAAACAAAAAGGAAATTAGATCTCAATGAACTGGAGGAACTAAGGATGGAGGCATATGAAAATTCAAGGATCAATAAATCTAGAGTTCAATCCTACCAATCTAGGAATATCAAGGTTAAACATTTTGAACCAGGAAAACTTGTGCTCTTGTATATTTCAAAACTTCATTTACACCTGGTAAAGTTAAGGTCTAGATGGTTAGGTCCTTTCATAGTGCATCATGTATACCCCCATGGGGTAGTAGAGATTCAAGATCCCAATAGTGGTCACATTTTCAAGTTCAATGGTCAAAGGTTAAAAACATTCATTGAATCATTCAATAAAAAGGAAATAGATGTTGTGTTAATTGATCCAATATATGAACCAGGAAAAAATTGATAAATTTAGGATCTATGTCGGGCTAACGACGTTAAACAAAGCACTGCACGGGAGGCAACCCGTGGTTTTTATGTTTCTAATCTTTCTGAATCATCTTTATTTTTCAAATAAGATTAATTAATCATTTTTATATTTAAAAATAAAAAAAATATACTTTTGACCTGTTCTTCTATTATGAGTATGGATGGGTACGAAAGGGGAGCACCATATTCATCCGTTTCACGTGGTGTGATCCTTGAGTAATACCTTACCCAGAAATTTAAAAAGAAGACAACGTATCATCAGTTTATTTTGTTTTATTTTTATTATTTTATAGGTTAAGATAAAAATAATAAAAATAATAAAAATATAATAATAATTAAAAAAGGGGACACGCCATAGGCCGTGGGGCAAACCCCGTCACAACCGGTGAAGCCGCGAGGACTCGAACCCGGGACCGAAGGGAGACAGGGGCGCGCGCTTACCACTGACCTACGGCTTAATGTGCTTACTTATTCTATAATTTTTATATATATATATATTGTTTTTTTTTTTCCTTTTTCCACTAGGGAACTTTGCAAGCGATATGGATATCAAAGGACTAAATTCGAGCGACAGGAACTTCAAACTTCAACCACCAGGTGACTTCATTCCATGATCCTCATATTTCAATTTCTTTATTGAACTCCCCTTTTATTCTTCTACCCCATTCTAAATTTTATTTTTACGAAACTAGGGATTGTTTGATTCTAAGTTGGGGGGGTGTAGAAACAAAATGTTTGTTTAAAAAAACAATGATAAAAAAAAGTAAAATTCCTTTATCATTCATATAATAACATCTTTGATTACATTAAAACTACATAGAAAATAACTTTTATTTCCTTGACTCTTAATTTAATTCATGATTAAGTTTAAAATCATTGATTTTGGAAGTTTGGTTGTCCAATGAAAATTTTCATCATTTTTATTTTCATCCATTAAATCAAAATGTCACAATGCACGTCCTCTAGACTGTGGGATACTAATTTGAATTTTTGGGGTCCCATAATAAATAGCATAGGCTGGTTTGATTTTTATGAATAATATGAGTATTCAAAAAAAATAAAAAAATAATAATAATAAAAAATGCATGTAGAGCAATGGATTGATAAAATGAGAGGCTTTCGGCACTTGGGGATCATGACTCCAGAGTTTTCTAGCCCTGAGTTTTTCAATCTATCTCTATTTATGGTAATATGACTTTGTTATTGATTAAGTTAACTCGAGACGATGCCCGAGTATGTGGGCTTCACTTGGTTCCCTAAGGCCTTTGAGTCTAAGAGTCATCGGCAAAGTCTTGATACATGGGTTAATTTGATTAACTGCAATCTCAATTACTATAGCAATATTGCAAAAAAATCCAAAAAAAAGGAATGAAGAATACTCATATTAGGATTAATTGTGATTCCACCTAGCGCTTCCATGATTTCCCCCTTGAATGAAAATGAACCCCCATATCTATTGTGATTCACAACACATCATTACATCTAATTGAGTTGGATGAAGTATGATGATGGATTTGATCAAAGGAATGGTCTTAGGATTGGGATCTGCTTTTAAATTCATCTTGTTTTAAATTATCTTGATAGGTTATAAAAATATATTTGTGTGCAGTTTACATTTTGAGCACTGTTTTTTATAATGTGTTTGAAGAAAGGAATTCAAATAAAATCATTGAATTATTTGCTCGGGACTAGAAAATCTCAAGTTGGGGGGTGTGATTATCCAATAAAAACATATATTTTAATTACATTTTAATGGTATTAAATGTTCATTTTTGATCTTATGGGCCTGATTTAGTGCATTTTCATTATGAACATCAATTCTCATCATTTGTGCATTTCATGCCTAATATACACCAATTTAGGCCCAATGAGTCATCTGATTCTAAGGAATGTAATTATCAATATTTTAATTTGATATTTTGGGAACTATATCAAAACTTAAATTTGAACATTTTCATTCAGGGATCAATGGATGATTCATAAACGATGATGGAGATATTTGGAGATGAATGGAAGCAATTCTAGAGAAGGCAGATTGGACACCAGCCCACTTATGAGACTGTGGGGCCCAACATACAGGCCCAATGAACCCCAAACTTTTTGGTATTATATAATAAATGTTTAGGAACAAATAACTATTCATTAGATAATGTTAATTTGGCCTCTATGGTGGTCATTAAGGCGGCCCAAGTTAGAGATAAAATTCTGGGCCAGATTCTGCGGCCCAGAAAAACAGCCCACTAATTTGATCATATCTCGGAATCCACAACTCCAAATGGGACCAAATTTTACAGGAGGTTATAAGACATCATAAGATCAATTTTATTTTTCTATGTCCCACTCTGATTCTTCCATCTAGAAGGTATTACAAGCTCTTCTTTTCGGTGAAGGAAAGTTGGATGCCACCTCGGGTTAAGGGTGGAAAAATCAACTCTCCCTTACTTTCCACCCACCTATGGCCTACCACAATTAATTGAGAAGACTTGGAATATTGGAGGGTAGACCCAAGGGCTCAAAAATGCCTATTTAAGGCAGTGGTTTCAGAGGATTTTGGGGATCTTGGTTCTTTTTTCAATTGTAATGTTATGTTGCGATTTTGTTGTCTCAAGTTTGTCTTTCACATGTAAGTTGTTCAAATCACTTTAGTTTCTTAATAAAACCTCTTCTTTTCCTCTTATTCTGTTTTTATCCTTATCACTTTGATATCATTGGTTCAAGGTGTGAACTTGTTCATACCAAACCTTGTGATATTATCACACAACGGTGGAGTGATTATTATTTTATTGTGTTTTTTTTACTTCTCCATTTCCTCCCTCATGAGTCTACTTTCCGCTTCCATTAAAACCATAGAATCAATGGAGGGATAACCAACTTATGGGTTGATCCAAGGGAGTAGCAAGGGGATGGATTGGATGTTATTTATCACCCCATTAATTTATAATCACTTCTTTAACTGAGATTTTTATTTGATGATTTTAAACTCCATCGTCCTTGTTGAATTTAAGGCCACACACTTCATGTGCTAATACGAACCTTTACCTTGAAGTGCTCAAAACTTTGATCCTTCAAGTGTATAGGTGATTAGTATTAAATGTTGTAGGTATTAAACCATTAAGTGATGATGTTGTTTTATCTTCTTAAATGAAATCAACTCAAATATAAGAAATTAAAATAATTGAAAAGGGAATACGTCCAATCCACCCCGAATGATAACCTAGGATCAACTCATTATTTTAAATTGAATTCACTTAAATCTATTAGTTATCCTTTAAACCCATATAAAATCAATCCATGTTGTCCACTTCATAGATGAAAACAATCCATAGAATGTACGTGTCTGTAGGTTACTTCTTAGGTCTCTGAGGATTCGATAACCCAAGATAAACTACAAGGACCGTTCTACCTTCATCTCTTGGGTAAATTTGAGTGAGAATCAGGCACTGAGGCATAGTTCTGAGAGGGGTTATTTCTCTATATAAATACTTTTTAGGGAGCACCGCAACCTACCTTGACTATGGTTGAGCTGACGTGGGTGTTCCACTAGCAACATCCTCCCAAATTTTGGGTAATGGAGGTCCACAGGCTATTGAGTTATGCCTTGAGACCATGCTAGCTATCTTTGAGCATCTTGAGGCATCTCTTTAGAGGAGGTTCAAGCTTCCCACTTATATGTTATGTGGAGTAGAAAAGTGATGGTGGGATGTTCAAAACTAGGCTGACAAGCTGCATGATATGGGTTGTACTGATTTTAGACCCAGTTCTATGATTGCTTTTACCCCAAGACTCTACAAGAAGAAAAGGCTAGTGAGTTTATGTGTCTAGAGTAGGTTGAGATGACAGTTATGGAGTACTCAACACACTTTACAGAGTTGTAATGTTTTGCACCAACGTACCTCACTGATGAGCTATCTAGACCGAGACGCTTTGAGGAAGGTCTCTAACATGCTATCGAATATCAATTCAATGTGTTTAGATTAACATCTATCACTGAGATTGTGAATCAGGGGCTGATTATAGAGAGGAACCTGGGAGAGGCTGGTAGCATAGGTAGGGAAATGATATTTCTAGACCCAGTGGTTCTACGTCTGCGGTAGGAAGCATAATTTTGAGGATTCCTACGAGATGAGTTTCATTCGGGATGTTAGTGCTGGAAGCTCGGTGTTTTTTCACCAGTGTGGCTGATGAGGCCACGTGAAGAGTTAGTGTGACCATGACCTAGTTGAGTGATGAGCTTGTGGTAGGATAGGCCTCATGTAGTGTTTTTTCAGGACCTTCCCTCCAGCTATGAGTGGTAGGGGTCTACTCTGAAACCAGTTTCAGGAGTAGGTTCCTCAACTTCTCATCAGGTAGGGAGCTAGAGCAGTGTTGGCTGGTCAGGCTGAGGTAGTGGTGGTCATGGAAGAGGCATCTAGACACCAGTTGCACTGAGACATTAGAGTGGGCCTACTTTGGGTAGTGAGGTTGTATCATAGTGTCATGGTGTAGGATTGCTCTATTCTATACAGCCTACCCCTGAGGAGCAGGGTGTCAAACCATCTATGGTTAGTGGTATGATTTTAATAGCCTCTACTATTTCATCTTCTCTTTTTGATACAGATGCATCACATATTTTTATATCTGCACCAGTGGTGAAAAGCCTTGGGCTTTTTGTTTTGTGTTTTGAGAGTGTTATGATGCTAGTCACTCTGTTGGGGATCAAAATGGAATATTTTAACCAGTGTAGAGAGTTCCCCTTTAAGGTTAGTGGGTGTCTCTTCGTCTAGGATATTTATGTCCTCAAGATGATAGGGTTTGACGTCATTCTCAGGATGGACTGGTTAGTTGCTTATCGATATTAGGTTGACTTCTACTATTGGGGGGTGACCTTCACATCACCATAAGGTGTAGTTTTTACTAACAAGGGTGAATGGGATGTCCAGGTGAGCTGATATGGACTAGAGTATTGTGGGGTCGGCGAGATGACAGCCTGAATCGCTGGTTTTTTTGGATGATCAAGGAGTGAGTCATGTGGACTTTCCTCCAGTGGTTGAGTGATTTATGGATTTCTTTTCCAATGAATTTTCTGGTTTA
Source organism: Viscum album (assembly GCA_963277665.1). Taxonomy (NCBI): domain Eukaryota; kingdom Viridiplantae; phylum Streptophyta; class Magnoliopsida; order Santalales; family Viscaceae; genus Viscum; species Viscum album. Next base: position 1,513,172,450 of record OY728119.1, read on the forward strand.
CCTATTGAGTGATAGGTTGATTTATCCATTGAGAAAGTGCCAGGATCTACACCAATATTCATTCCTCCTTATAGGATGGCTACGATGAAGTTACAGGAGATCGAAAGGATGCTAGAGGATTTAGTGGAGAAGGGGTTTATTCAACCCAGTACTTCTCCATGGGGTTTTCCAGTCTTTTTTTATGAAAAAATCTAATGTAAATCTTAGGCTATGTGTGGATTATCAGAAATTGAACCAACTGAAGGTTAAAAACGGATATCCCTTACAACAGATAGATGATATATTTGATCAGCTTTGAGGATCCCTAGTGTTCTAGAAAATTGATTTGAGGTTTAGATATCACCAGGTATGTGTTCAAAATGCATACATACCTTGTACAACCTTTCTTAATTGGTATGGTTTATACGAGTATCTGGTTATGTCGTTCGATCTCACAAACATGCCAGTGGATTCCATGGATTTGATGAACCAAGTGTTCCATCCTTACCTGGATTCTTTTTTAGTGGTTTTCATGGATGATATATTGGTATATTATCACAATTGACATGACCATGCCAACCATATTGATATCATTTTAAATACACTGAGAGAGAATCAGTTATATGCTAATATCACAAAGTGACACTTTTGAATGGATCAGATTCACTTCCTGGATCACATCATCTCAGAGATAAGAGTATCAGTGGACCTAGAGAAGGTGAAAGCTATAGTTTCCTGGGAATAACCCAAGAACATTTTTTAAATACAGAGTTTCTTGGTGCTATCTAGATACTTCAGGCATTTCATACAGGACTTATCATGATTAATAGCACCATTAATGGGATTGAAAAAGAAGAGTGTGAAGTTTGTATGGTTGGATTCTTTTGAGACAACATTTAAAGAGATAAAAGGAAGGTTAACATTAGAACCTGTATTGATACTACCAGAGTAGGGTAGGAGCTACATTGTGTATTATGACGCATCAGGTATTGGTCTAGGAGCAGTGCTAATGTAGGGAGACAGGTTTGTGGCATACAGGTCTTGGCAGTTGAGGCCACACAAAAGGAATTACCCAACACACAATCTAGAGCTAGTTGCAATTGTTCATGCATTGCATTGTTGGAGACACTATTTACTAGGAGATTGTTTTGTGGTGTACATAGACCATAAAAGACTCAAGTATATTTTTACACAGCATGATCTGAATCTGAGGAAAAAAAGATGGGTGGAGTGCCTTTAGTCTTTCAACTTTGATATTGCCTACACACCTGGTAAATGTAATGTAATATTAGGTGCACTGAGTAGAAGTAATCATATACATGCAGTGCAGTAGGACAATGATGAGTGGAATCTTATGGTGTTGTTCTTTGAGATACATCTAAAAGTGCACGATAGACAGGGGAAAATATTTCTATCATCCTTAGTTGTGACATCTACCCTAATAGATAGAGTGAGGATGAGACAATTATTGGATTATGAAGGCATATTCCTATGGGAGAGTGTGGTAGTTGAGGACCCAAATCCTAGTTAGAAAGTAGGAAATTATGAGATACTTCATGTCCATGGATTCGTTTGGGTTTTAGTCAACATATGTAAGGAGCTGATGTGGTAGTTTTATGCTTCAGCTTGTTCAGTGCATCCCAGAGTCACCAATATGTATTGTGAATTGTGTGGTCAGTACTGGTGGTCGGGTATGAAAAGATAGGTAGCTGATTTTTTTTATGAGGTGTTCCGCCTATCAGCAGGTGAAGGCGAAACACCAGCGACCATCCAGGCTTTTACAATAGTTACCTATTCCAAAGTGGAAATGGGATGATGTCTCAATGGATTTCATGACTGGGTTAATGATGTCGCATTAAGGTAATGATTATGTGTGGGTTATTTTTGATATGCTCATGAAGGTTTCTCATTTCTTTCCAATCAAGGAGAACTTTAGTGTTGATGAGCGTGGAAGGTTATATATATGTGAGATAGTACGACTTCACGGGGTCCTATACGCTATCATTTCGGATACGGATCCTTGATTTACATATCATTTCTAGAATAGTTTTCATAGGTAATTGGGTACACAGGTGCTTTTGAGAAAAATATACCACCCCTAGACTAATGTCCATTCAGAGCGTATGGTACAGGTGCTTGAGGACATGTTGCGAGCATGTATCCTAGATTTTGTGGGCTCTTGGGAGATGCAATTCCCCTGGTTGATTTCACCTATAATAATAGTTATCAAGAGACTATACATATGGAAACTTATGATGAATTTTTTGTTAGGCCATGTTGATCACCCCTGTTCTAGCTAGAGATAAGTGAGGCAGTTTTACTAGGACTGTGTCTTGTGTAGGAGACTTCTGAGTAGGTCCTGTTGATTTAGAAGCTGACGACTATTGCACAGTCTTATTATAAATCTTACACTGGTTACTAGATATTACCTCTATATTTTTAGATTGGGGATAATTTCTTTTTTCATGTTTCACTGAGTTTGGGACACAGACGGATTAGGAGACAAAGTAAGCTTTCACCGTGATATGTCGGGTCATTCGAGATTCTAGAGAGAGTCAGGTTAGTAGCCTATCGGTTGCAGTTACCCAAGATGTATCGAGCCATGCATGATTTATTTTATATTTATTAGTTATGCCACTATCATTTATACTTGTCTCACTCTTTTTATTATGAGTAGTTTGAGTTATAGGTTGATGCATCCTTTGAAAAGCATTTGATTCATATCGTTGAAAAGAGCACGAAGGTTCTCTGAGACCGGTCAGTTCCTCTAGTACGGGTGCTATAGAAGAATGTTCATTTATATTAACATACTTGAGAGTAGGAGTTTGATGTACGTGATCAGTGGACAAAGTTATTCTCAGACAAATCTTGACCAACCTATAGAGAAAAATTCAGGAACAAATTGCTATAAGGGGGGAAGATTTAAGAACCCGAGTTTTCGTATGAGGTATGGATCCATTATATTTCGGTTTGAATGATTAAATATAGCCTTATGTGAGTGAACAACTTTATCACAGGTATTTTAGAGGTGTCTAGGGATTTTTCGAAGCTCAAAACCAGGTTTTGGTCTAAAAATCGTCTCGCGCATGGTTAGTGCAAACCATGCGGGGCAGGCCATATGGTTTGACTAAACTATGCGAGGCTAGACAAAGGGGGAATACAGGCCACATGGTTTGAGGAAACCATGTTGGAAGAGGTGCACACCCATGTGAACAAGTTTTCATATTTTTTAGAACATGAAAAAGGCTTTTCTTATAGTTTGCACATGGTTTTCAAACCGTGTTGGTAAATTGTGCGAGTGCCCCTTGGCATACAGAAAACCGTGCATGATTTCTGAATGGTTTGAAAAACTGTGTGGGTAAATCATGAAACCCTTATAATTTTTAATTAAATTAAAAATTCTTTTTAAAACCTAATTCATTCTAAAATTTCAACACACGGCTGGGAGCCTCCTTTGAAGCTCTTAAAGGATTCTACACTTCAATTTCATATCTACTCTCTGTCGAATCTCTGATTTGAGCATGGTTTGTCTCGTAAGATCTGTATCGGTAAGAAATACATTCCTTTTTTTCCTTTCTTGATTCTTTTAGAAATAAATTATGCTATTTGATTTTAGGTTCATATGCCCTAATTTTCCATTCTTCTTATGTTCTTCATGTTTCTCTTAAACTGGGTCGAATCAAGACATGAAACTGGATGAGCACTCCACTGTCGAGCTAGGGTAGGTGGTATATACATTTCTTTTCGAATTTGGTGCTTCTTAGAGCTATCATCCATTAAGCCACCCACCATACTTTCTGGTACGACCCTGATTTTGAACGGGTTACTTGCAATATATGTAATCGGATCTATTGGGGTTGCCCATAGGATATGTTGTGATGTGTTGGTACTTGTTTCCTGAAGCAAGGTCCTTTATGGGGTTCTCCTTATGAAAATTCCATGTTTATTCCATGTTAGACCACCATAGGGTTTTGTTTTGGGTTTCCTTGTTTTTGGAAGCCAATTATAAGTGGAATAGGTTGAATGGGATGATTAGGGGATAGTTTTCCTCCTTTACTTTGATTTATTATATTGAACATGATTTGGTTAATTGTTGAATTGATAGAATGGATTATGTTAAATATTGTTGAGGAGACTAGTTTTAGGAGTCCGGTTGTCTCAATAGCTGGGTGTTGTCCAAATTTAGGTGATTTCATGGTTGATTTGACTACGAGCTATAGATTTTTCACAAAGAGATTTAACATTCAAGAAATAATGAAGATGTTATGAGAACTATCAGGGGTCTAAAGTTGTCTAATTTTACTATTAAAGGTTGATTTTTTTTAACATTATTTGTGTGGTTATTTAAATAGATTGAGAAAACATGGAAAATTCCTCATCTTGATGAATTATGATCTCGAGTTCAACTAAGGGGTTCAATGCTCCTGTGAAAATTTTCTGACATCACTAGAAGTGTAGTTGAGTTCAAGAAATATAATAATAATAACTTATAAAAATGATTGATTTTTGGTGAAATTAATGAAACCTAGGCACTGTCAGATTCTTTTGGACAAGCTTTTCTAAAGTGATAATGAAAATGACTCAAGGTGTGAGAATTTATTTTCTCAAGTGACTGTTATCTAAAAAAGGAAGTGTTTTGGTGGCATTGACTTTATTAGGAAATAAAGTAATCTTAACGGCCATATATTTGTGGAAAATATAGACAGAATAGGGTTGGATAGATATAGGAGTGGAGAGAATATTTTGGAGAAAAAAATGGAGTTGGAGACGAGAAAATTTTTGAAGTGGAAACTAGTGGAGATAGATCTATGAGAAGAAGTTAACCTTGATAGAGAATATACCTTTCTCTTTATCCTCTTTCTATTTTCCTATTTTTGGATGCACTTCATCGAATATATATATTTTTTTAGTTTTCATAAAAATGTGGGCTTAAATTCTATTAGGGGTTTTGGATTGATATAGATTGATTCTTATTTTAATCTATTTGATTTTAATTTTATAATTGCATCGGTACATTTTTTATACATTGATATTATTTTTATTCTTGATGAGCATCATTTATATGCTATTCTAAGTACCAATAGGTGATGATAGCGAACATGTTCACTCTTGAACATCAAATAACATACTAGAAATTGGAAAAGGATGATGTCCCTCTTCTTCATCAATGAACTTTTATTTTTCTGATTTTTGGTTTACTGATCATTTTCTGGAAACATAATTGTACCCTAGAATTCACCTAATGTCATTTAGGCATTATTCACACCTCCTTCACACACTAGAAAAATTATGTTAAATTAAAGTTAAATAGATAAAATATTTTTAATCGATTCAGGACAATATTATCCCCAAATTACATCATCAATTAGTCCCTCTATATTCTTCTCTCTTATCACTTTTTTCTCATTCTCTATCAAAAATCATCACATCCACTATTTCAGTTTTTTTGTCACATAATTTATACAGTCTTACCTATGGATCAATACTACTACTTCCATGTTTTCTAGTAGTCTTTAGGGTTTATAAATAGATAAATTTTCATGAAGTTTAACGATATCTGTGACTGAATTTTGAAATTTTTTCTTATGAAGGAGCATGCAACAAACTCATAAAAGAAAAAAAATATAAAAACACAAAAAACACATTTAAACTTTTTCAAAGAAATCAAGAAAAAATCCTTCTGAAAAATGCTTGACTTTCAATACTTGGTGCTTTAGAAATTGATTGAACTTGAAATCTTATGCACACAAGGGTGCATTCTAATTATGAACTTCAATAATTAATACTACAAATAAACAAAAAAAATTTCCTTTAATAAAAATAAAAATATTGAAATGGAAAATCCAAATCTGGAAATTCAGAGAGTTGTGGGGGGAAATGAAAATCTATTTGTTTCTCAAACTAGGAATGAGAATACTGAGAGGCCCGGTTTTAGAGATTTCCATTTGTCAACCATTTAAAATAATCCATCTTGCATTTTCTTATCCCCTAGGACTATAAATTATGATATGAGACAATATTACCTCTCTATTTTACCCTCCTTTAGTGGTCAGTTGGGTGATAATTCTTTTGATTTCATTAGATTTTTTATGGTTCAGTACAATAGTTGTCATTGCATGGGTTAAATGAAGAGGATCTTAGGTTGAGATTCATTCCATTTTGTTTAAAAAATAAGGCAAGGATTTGGTTTTATAACTTAGATAAGGAAATATTTGATACTTGGGACTAGCTTTTAAATTATTTTTATTGGGAAGTTTGATCCTAGAAGAACTACTATTGAATTGAGACATAAAATCACTGGCTTCATTCAAGATGAGGAGGGACTTTTCCTTGAGACTTGGGATAGGTTTAGAGAACTTATTAGACAATTTTCTAATCACCAACTTTTTGTAGGATAAAATATGTAATAATATTCTCAAATATAAGAGGGGGTGAATTTTATTCTTTAAAAATTCCTTTGGAACCTTTAAATTTTAGTTTAACAAGGTTAAAAAAACATTAACAAAACCTCTTAAAGAAACCTTTTCTTAAACTTTACAATCTTAAGATATAAACTTAAGAAATATTTTCATAAAAGAAAGATTCTACCTTAAAGTGTATAGAATCTGTAATATAATCAGAGTAATGTAATTAGAAAGTATAAGAAATTTATACTTTGTAACTTTAACAAAGTTAAGATTACAGTGTAAATAAAACAACTTGAAATGGAAAACAAGTAACAATAAGATTCTTTTAACCCAAATAGAAAGGTATCCAACAACCTTGGATAAAGGTTACTTGATTTATACTCTATAGTAAGTTTTTCTTACCCAAACCCAGGTAGGCCCTCAATCCAAAGATCAGTATTTGTCTTGGTATCCCTACAATCCCTCGATTTGGAAGGAAATCGGAACCTTTGTCTTCCAAACCCAGAAGCCCGTGATCAGCACGATCAGAGTCTGCACAAAGAAAGTCTAAAAAAGTTGTTCATGCCTGAACAAGTTGTTCATGACATCCACACAAAGCACTGAGAGTTTTAAGAGCCTCTCTCTCTAGAAATCACTTCAAAACTTTTTCACATGCATCAAGTTTATCCACTCTCTACATTCTAGTCGAGTTCTAAGTAAAGTGTGAATTCCTTTGATCATTCAAATGGACTTGTATTTATAGGAAAATCTTCCCAATGGTTGGCTCTACTCCAACGGTCATATTTTTATTAAATTTTGGAGGGACCTGGACATGTGTCAAAAATACAATGGTTAGTTTGTAACAGAGTGTACGATATCATTTTAAGTAAGAAACGATGTTAAGTTAAAGAAAAATGTTAAGTATAAGAAAACTTAGAATCCGATATCATTGGAATGATACATTAAACAACTCTAACAATATCAAGGAAATGTAATATTAAGAATAAATCATATTGAGAAAACAGTATCACATTTGTTCCGGAATTGGAATCATAAAATCAGAATAAGTTTTGCACCGGATTCAGAATCATAAAGCAGAATCACTTTTGCACCAGATTCAGAATCATAAAATAGAATCACTTTTGCACCGGATTCAAGATCATAAAACAGAATCACTTTTTCACCAGATTTGGAATCCCAAAACTGAATCACTTTTTCACTGGATTCAAAATCATAAGGTCGGTATCACTTATACACCGGAATCGGTATCATAAAGACGGTATCACTTATACTCTGGAATCGGAATCACAAAGATTGTATCACTTATACACCGGAATCGGTATCATAAAGATGATATCACTTATAAACCAGAATCGATATCATAAAGATGGTATCACTTATACACCAGAGTCGGTATCATAAAGATGGTATCACTTATACTTAGAATCATAATCACAAAGCAGAATGACTAACCAGTAAGTATAATGGAATGACAAGTTCGGATCTTAAGAAAAAAATAGTACTTAAGAAAAAGTGTTTGTGATTTTCAAAACATAAGACCATAAGGAATAGATAAGTCATAAGATAACCTTATTGAATAAAAAATATCCCCCTTTTTGGAAAGAACAAACAACTTTGCTAAGGAAGAATATATTGACTTAGATACACCAGTATGAAAAACTTATCTCCCCCTTTGAATAAGATTTAGGATGAATACAACTAAATCCCCCTTAGGTTATGTTTCCCAAGGATCATATTCCTAATATTTAGTGTCTAGTTTTCTTTCTTAAGAAAATATCTCTCCCTTAGATAAACATCTCTTCTTAGAATAAAACTCCCCCTTACTTGGTCATTATCCTTTCTTACCATACTCTCCATTAATAGATTCTCCTCCTTTGAGATCTTTATTAAATTATTCCGTTTAATAAATTCTCTCCCTTTGTGATTTTCAAAAAGTGGAAAAAAAATGGAGAAGTATAAGATGTACCTATAAGGTTAAGCAAGCATACATTAGAAAACAAAAGAAAAATATGCAAGAAGCTTCTTAAGGAAATTTTGAAAATAAGGTTTGGATTACAACAAAACATCAGAATTTCAAGAAAGTTATCCATCCTTCTTCTACTCAGATAACACTTTCTTTACCAAGGCTTTAAGTTTCTTCACTTCCATATGATCTTCTTCAAACTTCTTCAACAGGATCTCCTGATCTTGATTCTTCTTTTCTAATGACAAGATTCTTTCTTCTTGAGTAGCCACCTTTTTCTCTAACTCAGCTCTGACTTCCTTCTCACTGATTATAGATCGGGCAACAGAATTGAGTTGACTATCCTTCTCAGAAATTGATGTCTTGACCTTGTTGAACTCGGTTTCACAAGTATTGAAAGATCTATTTGTTGAATCCATGAATTCATCAAACTTTCTTGTCTCTTCATTGATGGTTTTGGTGTGGTTAAAGACTTTTTTACAAGTCACCTTCTGAGCTTTGTAATCAATCAAAAGATTAATGAAGTCTTATTCTTGCTTGACCACCATGTTCATAAGAATATTGGTCGATTCCATCTTTTGATTTATAGTTTCTTTCATCATTTGACTCTGAGCATCTATATTTGTAAGAACTGGAATGGTGCTGACCAACTTTCTTAAAGATATCTTGACAAAGTCATGTTCAATAGATGATGAGGATTCGGAACCTGAAACAACTTTCCCTTTTTGAGCTCCTCTTGGAGTTAAGGAAAATGGTTTTTCTATTCTCTTAAAGGACTTATGAGGTGTTTCCTTTTTGGATGAGGCAACCAAAACACTCTTACCTTTGAGAGGACTTCAAACTGGAGAATGTTCATCAGATACTTGGATAAAATTAAGATTTACTTATTCATCTTCTTCCTCTTGAAACTCTTCTTCTTCACCACCTTGATGATCAACCTCTTCTTTATCTTCTTCATCCACTTCAATTATAAATTGTTCTTCTTCTTCAACTTGTACTTCTTCTTCAACTTCTACTTCTTCCTCAACTTCTTCTTCAACTTGTTCTTCGACTTGTTCTTCTGAAACAGATTTAGAGATTGAACTCAAAGGAGTTCCAATGTAGTCTTCTACTTCCCTTAAAATATCATCATAGTCTTCCTGAAATATCTGATCTTCTATTTCTTGAACAGGTTCTGATAAAGATATAACTTTCTTGGATTTCTGGAAATCCAGAGTGACAGCTAGTTTCTTATGAACAACTTGAGGTTCGGGCACTTCTTGAGATTTATTTTTTACATATTTTAGTAAATACTAACAAACTTGTGCTTCCAAGGATTTCTTGTTTAACTTCTTATCCTTATTTTTTTCTCAATATTTTCATCTTTCTTGTTTTTCAAGGCCCTATCTTCTACAGGGTTTAAGCCAAAGGAAGGATATCCTTTCTTTCTGGTAGTTTCCATTTATATCCACATTGAAACTATTGCATCAAAATAGGTTTTCAGTTTCTTTATAGGAGGAGGTGCTGATACTGGGACATCAGAAGCTGGTACTGGAAAGCCTGGTTCATCAAGTTTCATTTTCTTGGGTACCGATTTTTAAGATTCTAGAACATCACCTTTGTTCTGGAAAACCATTTCTTCAAAACTTTTGGATTCGTGTAAAAACTATATCTTCATCCTCTTTAGAGTGTCATCACTAAGCAAAAAAATCTTAAACGGCTTTGATACTGATCAGCATGGGACATTCAGTTCTTGAAGACACACAACAATTAGCCTAGAGATAGTTTCTAGATACATAAGAATTTGAGATCTGATGGATCCACCTTTTATTGGCTGGATGGTGAGAAAGATATACTTAACCAAGTTAATCTTCTTTAAGTTGACAAGAAAGTATAAAAGAAAGATATCACATGTTTTTAGAGATTCCTTATCTTATTTTCTTGGAATAAGAAAGCCTTAAATCCAGAGAGCTACCATCTTGTAGTTTGTTGTAAGATTTTTAATCTTCAGATTCTTAACATACTTGAGACCAAGATAATCCAAAGCCTTGATTTTCTCAAAAGAACCTTTCTTCTCGAGAAGTTTTTGAGAGCAAAGAATAGCTTCCCCTTCATACGGTATGTTGAGAACATTTTCTACCTTATTATAAGAAATAGTATAAGTCTTATCATAATATTTGAACTTAAACAGATCATTACCATCCTTTTGGAAGAAAGTAACAGATTCGTAGAACTGAATAACTAGGTCAGGGAAAACCGGATCCTGACTCTTCTCCTTAGCCACACAAACACTTTCTCATCCATTGGTTCTTATCACCTTAGAGATAAGGGAGTCATATTTTTTTCAAATAAATTAGGGCATACTAACCTTTACCTACATATTGACCAATCCTTTATTTCTTTGGTAATCGGCATCTGATCTACTGAAGATTCAGGATTCATTCGGGATAAAGGGGACAAAGGAGTCGAAATGAGGACTTTGATGGAAATAGAACTCCGGCACTGAGATCAGTAAGGATGGTGTGGTACTTATAAACAAGGAACCCCTTATATAGACATAGCTATGAACTTTCAGCTTCCATAAGATAATCAAACAGCTGAACATAACCTGATCTGATCTGACGGTTGAGGATAGATATAGGAAATATGAATTCCAATCTTTTATAGTAATGTAAACTGAAATTGAAAATTTTGAAATACCAACAATTGAAAATTAAAGTAAGAAAATTTACCTTTTGGAACGCTCTAAGGAGTTTATCAGTTTTATAATAATTTTCTTGGAATTTATAAATTCTGGGATTTCAATACCAAAATTTTAAAAACCGAAATTTTAAAAACTGAAATTTTAAAAACCGAAATTTTAAATACCGAAATTTTAAATACTGAAATTTCAAATATCGAAATTTTAAATACTAAAATTTCAAATACCGAAATATAATATTTTAAGAAGGAAAAAATATTAAGGAAAGATAAAATTTTAAGAAAGGAAAAATTTCTTAAGGAAAGATAAAATTTTTAAGAAAGAAAATTTTCTTATGGAAAGATAAAATTTTTAAGAAAGAAAAATTTCCTTAAAGAAAGGATAAGAAGGAAAAACAAACAAGCATATTTACTCCCCCTAAAATAAGGAGTATTTCTTAAATCCATTTTCAAAAAAACATTTGAAATAAAAGATTTTCCAAGAAGAAGAATATTGCCTATACCGACAATTTCTCCTTGAGAGTTATCTCCAAATTTTACTTTTCCACCTTTAGTATTTAAAATATATTTGAAATAGCCTTTGTTAATAGTCATGTGTTGGGAACATCCACTATCCATGTATCATATTTTGTTGGTACTTCCTTCATTATCCTAAAAAAGAAAAGTTAGGTTTTTTAAATCCAAACTTGCTTGGATCCAGAATTTTTAGATAATAAAATTTTGGGTATCCACATTTGTTTAGAAAAGTAAGATTTATGAAACCCAAGAGATTTAACATTATTTAAAGAAAAGTTCTTCTTCCAATGCCCACCACATTGACATTTAGTACAAAAATGGGCTCTTGTAGGAACAAAATAATTGTTTCTGAAAATAGGTTTTTCATGAGAATATTACCATGAGGTTAGATTTAAGAATACATCTTGTCAAAATTTTCCTTACCAGAAGTAAAATTTGCAAGAAGTTTCTTCAAAGAAAAAATTTCAGACTTTAGTCTTAGGACTAAACTTCTATCCTATGGAATAATATACTTAGAGTTAAGTTTATCCTCTAAAAAATATTTTTCTAAAAACATATTTTTAAGATCTTTAGAAATTTTATCCTTCTCAGAATTAACTTCCTCAAGTTTCTTATAAATATTTTCTAAAACATCATTTTTCTTATCAAGATATTTGGTAATATCTGAAATTTATTTTGTTAAAATAAATTCTCTTGAATTTTTTTTTTCAAGTTTCTTAGAAACTTTACAATTTCTTATCTCTAGAAACTTAGAAAATCTAGAAACTTCCTCATATGAAGGAAAATAATTATCATTTTCTGATGAAGAAGATTATTCATCTGAAGAAAAAACTTTATCAGGAAAATTTTCACTCAAATACATATTGGTTAAGGATTCAGCACTTCGTACCTTAGCCATAAGACATTGATTTTGAAATGGAGCTCTATCTATTAGAAAAACATTCTTCTGTTCAGAAGAATCATATTCTGAAGAGTCTTCTGAAGAATCTCCACCACTGGCACTCCAAGTTTCATTGGATTTTAGGACTTTCTTATGCTTTGATCTGTAGAAATTTTTCTTGTTTCTCTGATAATTCCTATCCTTCTTGTCTCTTTTCTTAAGCAAGGGACAATCAGGTCTGATATGACCGGTTCTTCTACATTCATATCATGTCACTTCTTCATCTTTCTTATATTTTCCATCTTTCTTCTTGTATCTATATTGAAATTTCTTCTTCCCAACAATCTTGTTCATCCTTCGAGCAAGATTGGCTAACTCATTTTCTGAAGATTCACTTTCACTAGACTCAAATTGAACAACAACCTTCTTAAATCTAGATCTTGTAACTCTCTCAGGAGTCTTGGATTTCATATGATTTGAAGTAGTTTTAAAATAAACACCTCCATTTCCATTCTTCTTCTTAATATTATCAATATCTCTCTTCATTCTGGTTTTATATTGAAGAAGGGTTCCAAACAGTTCATCAAGAGAAATCTGTGTGAATTTTCTATTCTCATCTATAGTAGTTCTCTTGGATTCCCATTCATTAGGCATGATGTCTATGATCTTTTCTACAAGAGCTTCATCATCTAAACCTTTATCAACCATTGATTTTAAGCTGTTGACAATATTCATGAATCTTTGTTGTACCTTACACATGGGTTCTCCATAAGGAAAGCATAAACCATGATACTCAGCTCTGATCATAGCTCTTCTAGTTTCGATAACTTTGGAAGTTCCAAAGTGAGTTACTTCAAGCTTCTTCCAAATACTATTTGCAGCTTCACAGGATGAAATTTGACTATATATATTTCTAGTCATGGAACAAAGAAAATTATTACATACCTTAAATTTCAGCTGGTATTCCACCTTTTCTGGATTAGTAAAGGTTCTAAGTTCCTTATCAAGAATCTTATAATCTCCAGTTAACATAATGTAGTTGTCTACACCTGTGTTTATCACAAAGGTCTTCATTCTATATCTTCGGTACTCATAGTCATTTCCATTAAAGATTTTTGTTCTATTAGGATTGAGATTATCTAAATATCCAACATGAATTCCTGTCATACTAAAAAGAATTTCTTTCCACAAAACTTGTTAAAAGTAAAAGTTTGTAAACAAATAAGAAAGAGAAAAACTTGAGAAAGAAAACTTATATGTGGATATAAGAATTTTAGAGACCTCCTTTGATACCAATTGTAGGATCTAATATGTAATAAGATGCTCATATACAAGATGGGGGTGAATTTTATTCTTTAAAAATTCCTTTTGAACCTTTAAATTTTAGTTTAACAAGGTTAAACAAACATTCACAAAAAATCTTAAAGAAACCTTTTCTTAAACTTTATAATCTTAAGATATAAACTTAATAAAGATTTTATTAAAAGAACAATTATACCTTAAAGCATATAGAATATGTAATATAATCAGAGTAATGGAATTAGAAAGTATAAGAAATTTTTACTTTCTAACTTTAACAAAGTTAAGATTACAGCGGAAATAAAACAACTTGAAATAGAAAAAAAAGTAACAATAAGATTCTTTTAATCCAAAGAGAAGGGTATCCAACAACCTTGGATAAAGGTTCCTTGATTTATACTTTCAAGTAAGTCTGTCTTACCCAACCCCAGGTAATCCCTCAATCCAAAGATCGGTATCGCTCTTGTTATCCCCACAAGCCTTCGATTTAGAAGGAAATCAGAACCTCTATTTTCCAAACCTGGAAGCCCACGATCAGTACGATCGGAGTCTACACCAAGCAAGTCTGAACAAGTATTTCATGCCTGAACAAGTTGTTCATGACATCTGCACAAAGCACTGAGAGTTGTAAGATCCTCTCTCTCTAGAAATCACTTCACATATTTTTTACATGCATCAAGTTCATCCACTCTCTGCATTCCAGTTGAGTTAGAAGTAAAGTGTAAAGTCCATTGCTCGTTCAAATGGACTTGTATTTATAGGCAAAGCTTCCCAACGGTCGGATCCACTCCAACGGTCATATTTTCCTTAAATTTAGGAGGGACCTTGACACATGTCAAACATACAACGGTTAGTTTGTAACAGATTGTATAACATCATTTTAATTAAGAAACAGTGTAAAGTTAAAGATAAATGTTAAGTATATGAAAACTTCGAATTTGATATCATTGGAATGATACATTAAAAAAATCTAACAATATCAAGGAAATATAATCTTAAGAATAAATCGGATTGAGAAAACAGTATCACATTCGTTCTGGAATCGGAATCATAAAATCAGAATAACTTTTTGCACAGGATTCAGAATCATAAAACAAAATCACTTTTGCACTAGATTCATAATCAAAAAAACAGAATCACTTTTGCACCAGATTTGGAATCAAAAAACAGAATTAATCATTCACCAGATTAGGAATCATAAAACAAAATCACTTTTTCAATGGATTCAGAATCATAAGGACGGTATCACTTATACACTGGAATCGGTATCATAAAGACAATGTCACTTATACTCTAGAATCATAATCACAAAGATTGTATCTCTTATACACCAGAATCGGTATCATAAAGATGATATCACTTATACACTGGAATTGGTATCATAAAGACGGTATCACTTATACACCAGAATCGGTATCATAAAAATGGTATCACTTATACTCGAAATCGGAATCACAAGCAGAATTACTAATCAGTAAGTATAACAGAATGACAAGTTCGGATCTTAAGAAAAAAACAATACTTAAGAAAAAGTGTTTGTGATTTTCAAAACATAAGACCATAAGGAATGGAGAATTCATAAGATAACCTTATTGACTCAATAATCTCCCCCTTTTTGGAAAGTACAAACAAATTTGACAAGGAAGAATATATTAACTTAGATACACAAGTATGAAAAACTTATCTCCCCCTTTGAATAAGATTTATGATGAATACGACTAACTCCCCCTTAGGTTATGTCTCCCAAGGATCGTATTCTTGATCTTTAGTGTCTCGTTTTATTTATTAAGAAAATATCTCCCCCTTAGATAAACATCTCTTCTTAGAAGAAAACTCCCCCTTACTTGGTCATTATCCTTTATTACCATACTCTCCCTTAATAGATTCTCCTCCTTTTAGATCTTCATTAAATTCTTCCTTTTAATAAATTCTCACCCTTTGTAATTTTCAAGAAGAGGAAAAAATGTAGAATTAAAAGATGTACCTGTAAGGTTAATCAAGCATACATTCAAAAACAAAATAAAGATATGCAAGAAGCTTCTTAAGGAAAATTTGAAAATAAGGTTTGGATTACAATAAAACATTGGAATTTCAAGAAATTTATACATCCTTCTTCTGCTCAGACAACATTTTCTTTACCAAGGCTTGAAGTTTCTTCACTTCCTTATGATCTTCTTCAAACTTCTTCAATAGGATCTCCTGATCACGATTCTTCTTTTCTAATGACAAGATTATTTCTTCTTGAGCATCCACCTTTTTCTCTAACTTAGCTCTGACTTCCTTCTCACTGCTTACAGATCAGGAAATGGAATTGAGTTGACTAGCCTTATTAGAAATTGATGCCTTGACCTTGTTAAACTCGGTTTCACAAGTATTGAAAGCTCTTTTTGTTGAATCCATGAAGTCACTGAACTATCTTAGATCTTCATTTATGGTTTTGGTGCGGTTAAAAACTTTCTTACAAGTCACCTTCTGAGCTTTGTAATCAATCAAAAGATTATTGAAGTCTGCTTCTTGCTAGACCACCATATCCATAAGAATATTGGTCAATTCCATCTTTTGATTCAGATTTTCTTGCATCATTTGACTCTGGGCATCTATATTTGTAAGAACCAGAATGGTGCTAACCAACTTTCTTAAAGATATCATGACAAAGTCATGTTTAACAGATGATGAGGATTCGGAACCTGAAACAACTTTCCCTTTCTGAGCTCCTCCTGGATTAAGGAAAATGATTTGTCTATTCTCTTAAAGGACTTCTGAGGCATTTCCTTTTCGGATGAGGCAACCAAAACACTCTTACCTTTGACAGGATTTCAAACTAGATATTGTTCATCAGATACTTGGATAACATTAAGATTTACTTGTTCAACTTCTTCCTCTTGAAACTCTTCTTCTTCACCACCTTGATGATCAACCTATTATTTCTCTTCTTCTTCCACTTCAATTCCAACTTGTTCTTCTTCTTCAAATTGTACTTCTTCTTCAACTTCTACTTCTTCCTCAGCTTCTTCTTCAACTTTTTCTTTGAATTGTTCTTTTGAAATAGATTTAGAGACTAAACTCGGAGAAGTTCCAATGTAGTCTTCTACTTCCCTTAAAATATCATCATAGTCTTCTTGAACTATCTAATCTTCTATTTCTTGAACAGGTTCTGGTAAATATAGAACTTTCTTGGATTTCTAGAAATTTGAAGTGACATCCAGTTTCTTATGAACAACTTGAGGTTTGGGAACTTCTTGAGATTTCTTTTCTACAGCTTTTAGTAAATATTGACAAACTTGCGCTTCCAAGGATTTATTCTTTAACTTCTTCTCCTTCTTTTATTTCTCAAGATTTTTAGCTTGCTTTATTTTCAAGGCTTTAGCATCTGCAGGGTTTAATCCAAAGGAAGGATCTCCTTCCCTTCTGGTAGCTGTAATTTCTCTCCACTTTTCAACTGTTGCATCGGAATAGGCTTTCAGTTTCTTTGCAGGAGGAGGTGCTAATACCGGGACATCAGAAGCTAGTACTATCAATCCTGGTTCATCAAGTATCCTTTTCTTGGGTACTGATTTTGAAGATTATGGAATATCACCTTTGTTCTGGACAACTATTTCTTCAAAACTTTTGGATCCGTGTAAAAACTCTATCTTCATCCTCCTTAGAGTGTCATCACTGAGCAACAAAATCTTAAACGGCTTTGAGACGGATCAGCATGGGACATTCAGTTCTTGAAGACACACAACAATTATCCTGTTGATAGTTGCTAGATACATAAGAATTTGAGATCTGATGGATCCACTTTTTATTTCCTGGATGGTGAGAAAGGTATACTTAACCAAGTTAATCTTCCTTAAGTTGACAAGAAATTCTGAAAGAAAGATATCACATATTTTTAGTGAATCATTATCTCATTTTCTTTGAATAAGAAATCCTTTCATCTAGATATCTACCATCTTGTGGTTTATTGTAAGATTCGTAATTTTTGGATTCTTAACATACTTGTGACCAAGATAATCTAAAGCATTGATTTTCTCAAAAAAACATTCCTTCTCGGGAAGTTTTTGAGAGAAAAGAATAGCTTCCCCTTCATACGGTATGTTGAGAACATTTGATGCCTTCTTATAAGGAACAGTATAAGTCTCATCATAACATTTGAACTTAAACAGATCCTTACTATCCTTTTGGAAGAAAGTAATGGATTCATAGAACTGAATAACTAGGTTAGGGAAAACCGGATCCTGACTCTTCTCCTTAGCCACACAAACACTTTCCCATCCGTTAGTTCTTATCACCTTAGAGATAAGGGAGTCATATTTTTTCATAGAAATTAGGGCATACCGACCTTTCCCTAAATATTGACCAATCCTTTATTTATTTGGTAATCGGCATCTGATCTGCTGAAGCTTCAGGAGTCATTCAGGATAAAGGGGACAAAGGAGTCGAAACGAGGACTTTGATGGCAACAAAACTCTGGAACTGAGATTAGTAAGGATGGTGTGGTGCTTATAAACAAGGAACCCCTTATATAGACATAACTATGACCTTTTAGCCTCCATAAGATAATCAAATGGCTGAATATAACCTGATCTGATCTGATGGTTGAGGATGGATATATGAAATAAGAATTCTGATCTTTTTTAGTAATGTAAACTGGAATTGAAAATTTTAAAATACCAACAATTGAAACTTAAAGTAAGAAAATAAAGAGTAAGAAAATTTTCCTTTTGGAACACTCTGAGGAGTTTATCAGTATTATAAGAATTTTCTTGAAAGTTATAGATTTCGGAATTTCAATATCGAAATTTTAAAAACTAAAATTTTAAAAACCAAATTTTAAAAACCGAAATTTTAAATACCAAAATTTTAAATAATGAAATTTCAAATACCAAAATTTTAAATACCGAAATTTCAAATAAGGAAAGATAACATTTTAAGAAGGAATAAAATCTTAAGGAAAGATAAAATTTTAAGAAAGGAAAATTTTCTTAAGGAAAGATAAAAATTTTAAGAAAGATAAATTTCTCAAGGAAAGATAAAAATTTTAAGAAATAAAAAATTCCTTAAGGAAAGGATAAGAAGGAAAAACAAACAAGAATATGTACTCCCCCTGAAATAAGGAGTAGTGCTTAAAGCCTTTTTCAAAAAGAACATTTGAAATAAAATATTTTCAAAGAAGAATAATGTTACATATACCAACAATTTCTCCTTGAGAGTTATCTCCAAAGGTTACTTTTACACCTTTAGTCTTTAAAATATTTTTAAAATAGTCTTTCTTACGAGTCATGTGTCGGAAAAATCCATTATCCATATACCATATATTTTTGGTACTTCCTTCATTATCTTGAAAAAGAAAAGTTAGGTTTTCGGAATCTAAAATTTCTTGAATCTGGAATTGTTAGATAATAAAATTTTGGGTATCCACATTTGTTTAAAAAAGTAAGCTTTATGAAACCCAGGAGATTGAAAACTATTTAAAGAACAATTATTCTTCCAATGCCCACCACTTTGACATTTAGTAAAAAAAGGGGCTCTTGGAGGAACAAAATAATTGTTTTTGAAAATAGGTTTTTCATGAGAATATCCTAAACCCTGACTATTACCATGAGGTCGAATTTGAGAATAAATCTTGTCAAAATTTTCCTTACCAGAATTAAAATTTTCAAGAAGTTTCTTCAAAGAAAAAATTTCAGACTTTAGTCTTAGGACTAAACTTCTATGCTCTGGAATAATAGACTTAGAGTTAATTTTATCCTCTAAAACATCTTTTTTCTAAAAACAAAATTTTAAGATCTCTATAAAGTTTATCCTTCTTAGAATTAACTCCTTAAAGTTTCTTAGAAATATTTTCTAAAGCATCATTTTTCTTATCAAGATATTTGTTAAGATCCAAAATTTCTTTTGTTAAAATAAATTCTCTAGATTTTTTTTCAAGTTTCTTAGAAACTTTACAATTTCTTATCTCTAGAAACTTAGAAATCTAGAAACTTCCTCATAGGAAGGCAAATCGTTATCATTATCTGATGAAAAAGATTCTTCATATAAAGAAAAATCTTTATCAGGAAAATTTTCACTCAAAGACATATTGGTTAAGGATTCAGCAATTCGTATCTTATCCATAAGACATTGATTTTGAAATTCAGATCTGGTTATTAGACCAACATTATTCTGTTCAAAAGAATGATATTATGAAGAGTCTTATGAAGAATCTCCACCACTGTCACTCCAAGTGTCATTGGATTTTAGGACTTTCTTATGCTTTGATCTGTAGAACTTATGACATCCATGCTTTTTATTACATAACTTTTCATTACATTTTATAAACAGAGGATCTTTAAAGTCTAGTGTCTTGGAAATAAGGAACATAATACATGAAAACAACCTAAAACATTATTATAAACCATTTTTAAGGCTTCATCATAGCTTCATACTATGTACAATTACTGAATCTCATATTCTGGAGACATACATCAAAGGAAAGGGTGATCAGAAGGCCCAGTAAGGGTAAACAAGGGAATCAGTGTACTTGTGATATCAATAAGAACTTGAATAAAAACATGAAGACATGAGAAATGGAAGTATAGGAATGTCGTAATGAAAATAACTTGGAACATAACTTGAATATGTGGCTACAACATTTCATTTATACATTCATGAACATATCACCAAGGTCCATCCCCAAGGTGTCATAAAAATTACCAAGGTATCGTAAAACTTGTCATCTCTAGAGATTAAATATTTACCCAATGCATTAGAGTGCTATCAGGGAGCACCCTTAATATGTCTTTACTTTCATGTGAGACAAATATATCATAATCAAACATTTCATCAATAACCCTTGGATAATGAAAGAAATGGGTTTCATTTCAAGATCGTGACGTTTTAAAAGTTCTTTACAAAAATAAGATCATTATGTCATTTATAACCCATGGAAAGAGAGTGAGGGTTATATGTATGTCAATTCCAGAATAAAATACATCATATTTATATATTTATGAACATCCAAGGATATGAAATAGGTCTGGGTATTCACATAAATAAAACAAGAGAATTTCTGGAGAGAAAGATATAGAAATTTTGAGGCGAAATTTCTGCAGCATAATGGCTATATAACATGGTTTTAGAAAACATTAAAAAGAGAGGGTACAAGAGTAACCCACTCATAAATAAATTACAGTATAAATACAGAATAACATGGAGATAATTGGTATGGAAATTTTAATGACATACCACATGAAAAAGAAACATGAAAGAAAAGAGAAGACACGATTCCTTTTACGAAAAATTCGGCAGCCTAACGGCGTCACATAAAAATTCAGAAAACAAATTGATGAGAGAGGAAATGTTCTCTAAACAATTAGACATGAAATGGACAGTAATTAGAACATATATGAACATACCCTCAACAAAAGAGATGGAAACTAGAAGACACAACATAAAGGAAGTCATGGCTTAAAAGAGGATGGTGAAAGATTCCCTTACCTTGAAGAGTAACTTCGAAAGCTTGAAAGTCGGGACCTTGGGAGGCTTGAGGGAACCTTGGGAGGACTCCTTGGGAGGTAAATAGACAAGAAATTTGTTGTGGATGACTTGGAAATGAAATTAATTAGGGAATGGATTGGTATTTATAGGAGAAGTGAGGGAACAAAGCATTAATTGTCAAGGGTCACCTCATCGGTGGTATTGGAAAAACCATGGGCTTGCCCATGGTATTTGCCCATGGTATTGGCCACTTGGTACACCTCATACCTTATATTACAATTCATAATTCGATTGGAATTATTTCATAATTATTACATCCTTAATGATGTCATTAAACACCCGAAACTCAAAACTGTATTTTCATTATTCACCGAAAATTAAACTTTCTCAGAAAAATCCCAAAAATTAAACTTAACCTAATATCGATGCTCTGAATTCAAAAATGAACACCATTTTATGAAAATAATTTTCTAAATATTTTTAATTTAATTTTTATGTAAAAACACTATTCACTGAAAATTCAATTGTTTCAGAAAAATCCCCCAAATTCACCTTAACCTAATATCGATGCTCTGAATTCAAAAATGAACTCCATTTTATAAAAATAATTTTCTAAATATTTTTAATTTAATTTTTAAATAAAAAACACTATTCACCCAAAGAAACTAATACTTAGCCAATAATTTTTGAAATAGTTATTTACCTATTTTATTGAATCACATTACTTAATCAAGGTGCCTAAAATATATTAATACTTTCTAGAGTGAGGTTACTTAATACATTTGGTCACATAACTAATCATAAGCATAAAATCACTATTCATAATTTACTATTCACCAAAAATTAAGTTAATCTTATTAGACTCTAAATTTCATAATGAACACAACTGTAAAAGACCATTTATTGAAAATCATTACACATTTTTAATTATTTAAGGTTCACATAAATATTTTAAAATATCCTTTTTCCAAAATTCATCAATAATATACATCCTATATTTATCCGGACATTTGAGATTTACCAACTTCACCATAAGAAGAAATCACAATTTTATTTATATCAAAGGATTACACAAAGCAGTTAAGGTCTTGTTACATAGCCCCTTATAACACCAGCATAGGACCTAAGTGTAAGGTGTGCTAAGGTGATAGAATCCTAGGGTGTCTTGGCCAACATATCCCGAGTGGTGATTTTTTTTAGCTTGAACTTCTCCCGAAGGATATTCCGTTCCAGCTTCACATGATGAAGTTCGGCTTGGGTTTGGTCCAAAGCAAAGCCCAGTGGTGCTACCTCCTTCCCAGGTTCCATCAGATGAGCTTCAATCAGCCTGAGACTACTGGATGAGGCCATCGAATCTTCTTTATGTATTAAGATCACTCGTATTTATAGTCAATAATCGAAAAATTTAGTTTCCAATGGTCATATTGACCAATGGTCATATAACCTTCAAAAAAATGGTATCATTTTAATTATACTCATTTCATTAAATAAATGAAATAGTTTAGTTGGGTATAAAATAAAATAACACACAAAAAATGAAACAAAAATTATTCAAAATTTCGGGTCATTACATTCTTCCTCCCTTAAGAAATTTCATCCCTGAAATTTTTAACTCGTACCCTCAAAAGAGAAAAGATGTGGGTACTTCTGCCTCATTTAATCCTCTGGTTCCCATGTGGATTCTTCATATTTGTGGTTCCTCCACAACACCTTAACAAGGTGGGTAATATTGTTGCATAGAACCTTGTCTCTACGATCCAAGATCTCCACTGGCTGCTCCTCATAAGAGAGGTCATGTTCTAGTTATACCACCTCTGGGTTTAGTACATGTGAATGGTTAGGTATGTACTTACTCAAGAGGGATACGTGGAAGACATCATGAACTTGTGCCATATTTGGAGGGAGTGGAAGCCGATAGGCCACTACTCCTACGCAATCAAGGATTTCATAGGGTCCAATGTACCTAGGGATGAGCTTCCCTTTCTTCCCAAACCTCATGAATATCTTCCAAGGTGATATTCAAAGAAAGACCTTGTCACCGACATCAAACTCCAAGTCTCTTCGATGGTTGTTGGCATAGATCTTTTGCTGACTCTGAGCAGCCTTAATGTGTTGTTGGATAGAATAGACTTTTTCTGTCATCTCTTGCACAAGATCAGGCCCAAGAAGCTTTCTCTCACCAGCTTCATCCCAACAAGTAGGATTTCTACATCTATTCCCATATAGAGCTTCATAGGGTGCTATTTGAATGCTCGAGTGGAAGCTATTGTCGTAAGAGAACTCAACTAAAGGGAGATGTTGATACCATCCACCTTTAAATTCCATTGAGCATGTTCTCAGCATGTCCCCGAGTATTTTAATAGTCCTTTCATATTAGCCATCAATTTGGGGGTGATAGGTCATACTAAAATTCAATTCAATGCTCAGAGCATGTTGAATACTTCTCCAGAATTTTGATGTGAACCTTGGATCACGATTAGATATGATAGAAAGTAGAACTCCATGCAACCTTACCACTTCATTCATATAAATCCTGGTAAGTTGATCAAGGGATAAATCTTCCCGAATGGAGATAAAATGGTCAGTCTTGGTGAGAAGGTCCACAATAACCCATATCGCATTGTTTCTTTTGGAAGTTCTCAGAAGACCAGTAATGAATTCCATAGTGATATTGTCCCAATTCCATGCTGTTATGGGTAGTGGTTGTAATACCCCTTTAGAAAGTTGTCTCTATGCCTTCACTTGCTGACATACTAGGCACCTTGAAGTGTAGTCAGCAATCTCCCTTTTCATATTATCCCACCAAAAATGATCACGAAATTCCCTATACATTTTTGTGCTTCCAGGATGTATAGAGAAAGTAGATCTATGAGATTCATCCATTAGCTCCTTCTTTATTCCCAAAATAGATGGAACACATAGTATTGTACAAAATTTCAATACACCTTCTTGATCAATATTGAACTCAGGAAACTTCACATCCTTTATAGCCTAAAACTTCTTCTGTAACAAAGGATCTTCTTTCTGAGCTTTCTTGATCTTATCTAGTAATGATGGTTGAGAAATCATTTGGGTTAGGGTTGATGATTTCCTTTCCCTTATAATTCCCAAGTCCAGCTTTAGTTCATTAATCAAAGGATCTCTTTGAATCCTCATCATGGAAAGAACAACTGGGTCTTTCGTACTCAATGCATCATCAACTTTGTTTGCTCTTCCGGGATGATAATGGATTAAACAATCATAGTCTTTGAGAAGTTCCAACCATCTCCTTTGTCTCATGTTCAATTCATTTTGTGTGAAAATATACTTCAAACTTTGATGGTCTGTGTATATATCACATTTCTCCCCATAGAGATAGTGTCTCCATATCTTCAGAGCAAAAACAACCGCAGCCAGCTCCAGATCATGCGTAGGATATTTCTGCTCATGCATCTTCATCTGTCGAGATGCATAAGAAATGACCTTGTTATTTTGCATGAGGACGCACCCTAGCCCTTCGAGAGATGCATCGCTAAAAATAACGAATCCTTCTCTACTTGAGGGAAGAGTTAACATGGGTGCAGTAACCAATCTCTTCTTCAACTCTTGGAAACTTTCCTCACGCTCCTTTTTTCAGATGAACTTGAACCCTTTTCGAGTTAACTTGGTTAATGGATTAGAAAGTCATGAAAAGTTTTTCACAAACCTCCTATAATATCCTGCTAATCCAAGGAAACTTTGAATCTCAGTTATTGTTATAGGTTAAGGCCACTCCACTACAAATTTTGTCTTTGTAGGGTCAACTATGATTCCTTCATTCCCCCAAGAAATAAACTTTTTGTAACCAGAATTCACATTTTCTGAACTTTCCAAAAATCCTCTCCATTCGTAGAGTTTGAAAAATAACCCTTAGATGATTTTTATGATCCTCATGAATTTTGTAATATATCAGAATATCATCAATAAAACTACCACAAGGTTATCAAGGTAGTCCTTAAAGAATCTATTCATTAGATCCATAAAAATAGCAGGTGCATTAGTCAGTCTGAAGGGCATAACAACAAACTCATAATGCTCATATCTTGATCGGAAAGCAGTTTTTGGAATATCTTCTTTCTTCACCCTCAATTGATGATAACCAGATCGAAGATCAATCATAGAGAAGAATTGAGCCCCATGAAGTTGGTCAAATAAGTCATCAATTCTTGGAAGAGGGTATTTGTTCTTCACTTTGATCTCGTTCAGTTCTCTATAATCAATACATAGTCGCATTGATCCATCCTTCTTCTTCACAAAGAGAACTGGTGCTCCCCAAGGAGACACACTTAGTCGGATAAACCCTTTCTCCAAAAGATCTTGGAGTTGTTCCTTTAATTCCTCTATCTCCACATTTTCCATCCTATAGGGGGTATTTGATATCGGATGAGATCCAGGTACGAGTTCAATGGAGAACTCTACCTCTCTTTCTGGGGTAGGTTCGGGTAACTACTCAAGAAATACGACAATGTATTCCTAGACGATGGGGACATTTTCTAAAAGAATAAATCCTTTGTGAGAAACTTATTTCATTTATGAATATTTTAACTATAAATAATTTTATGTCTTAAAACTTCATTCTTAGACAATTACATTTCTCTATAATTTCTTCATAATGATTCATAAAAATCTTGCGATTAACCAAACATATCTCTTGGGAGTTTCGTAACCAAGAGTGAAGCAAGACCCATTTTCGTGCACCAGTTCCCGTTTGATTCTATCTCAAAGCAGTGTTTTTGGGTTTTACCCCTATGTACATATGTGTCAGAGTCGCCTCTACTTGCTCGTATCTAGACAGGGATGTATTTGTTTGATAAACCACTAACTCTATACTCACCAAAATACCAGGAAGATTTCCTATATTTAAACTTTTCTATAGGGTTATTCCTAAAGTTTTCATAGCCTAATTTCCATAAATAACTAAACTATCCTTTGATACCAACTATGGCATCCTGCCTTTTTATTACATAACCTTTCATTACATTTTACAAACAGAGGATCTTTAAAGTCTAGTGTCTTGGAAATCAGGAACATAATACATGAAAACAACATAAAACATTATTTTAAACCACTTGTAAGGATTCATCATAGGTTCATCCTATGTAAAATTATTGCATCTCATATCCTAGAGACATACATCAAAGTAAAGGGTGAGAAGAATGCCTGGTAAGGGTAAACAAGGGAATCAGTGTACTTGTGATATCAATAAGAACTTGAATAAAAACATGAAGACATGACAAATGAAAGTATAGGCATATCATAATGAAAAGAACTTGGAACATAACTTGAATATGTGGCTACAAAATTTCATTTAGACATTCATGAACATATCACCAAGGTCCATCCCCAAGGTATCATAAAAATTACCAAGGTTATTCACCAAGGTATCGTGAAACATGTCATCTCTAGAGATTAAATCTTTACCCAATGCATTAGAGCACTATCAGGGTGCACCCTTAATATGTATTTACTTTCATGTGATCTATATATATCATAATCAAACATTTCATAAATAACCCATGGAGAATAAAAGAAATGGGTTTCATTTCAAGATCGTGACGTTTTAAAAGTTCTTTACAAAAATAAGATCATTACGTCATTTATAACCCATGGAAAGGGAGTGAGGGTTATATGTATGTCAATTACAGAATCAAATACATCATATTTATATATTTATGAACACACAAAGAAATGAAATAGGTTTGGGTATTCCCATAAATAAAACAAGAGAATTTCTGGAGAGAAAGAGGTAGAAATTTTGAGGCGAAATTTCTGCAGCATAACGGCTATATAACATGGTTTTAGAAAACATTGAAAAGAGAGGGTACAAGAGTAACCCACTCATAAATAAATTACAGTATAAATACAGAATAAAATGGAGATAATAACATGGTGTGTAAATTTTAATGACATATCACATGAAAAGGAAACATGAAAGAAAAGAGAAGACGTGATTCCTTTTACGAAAAATTCGGCTGTCTGACGGCGTCACATAAAAATTCAGAAAACAAATTGATGAGAGTGGAAAGGGTCTATAAACAATTAGACATGAAATGGACTATAATTAGAACATATATGAACATACCCTCAACAAAAGATATGGAAACTAGAAGACACAGCATAAAGGAAGTCATGGCTTAAAAGAGGAGGGTGAAAGATTCCCTTACCTTGAAGAGTAACTTCGAAAGCTTGAAAGTCGGGACCTTGGGAGGATTGAGGGAACCTTGGGAGGAATATTTGGGAGGTAAAGAGACCAAAACTTTTTTGGGGGGATTTGGAAATGAAATTAATGAGGGAATGGCTTGGTATTTATAAGAGAAGTGAGGGAACAAAGCATTAATTGTCAAGGGACACCTCATCGGTGGTATTGGCAAAACAATGGGCTTGACCATGGTATTTGCCTATGGTATTGGCCACTTGGGATACCTCATACCTTATATTACTATTCATAATTCGACCAGAATTATTTCATAATTATTACATTCTTAATGATGTCATTAAACACCCGAAACTCAAAATTGTATTTTCACTATTCACTGAAAATTCAACTTTCTCAGAAAAACCCCAAAAATTCACCTTAACCTAATATCAATGCTCTGAATTCAAAAATGAACTCCATTTTATGAAAATAATTTTCTAAATATTTTTAATACAATTTTTAAGTAAAAACACTATTCACTGAAAATTCAACCGTTTCAGAAAAATCCCCAAAATTAACCTTAACCTAATATCGTTGCTTTGAATTCAAAAATTAACTCCATTTTATAAAAATAATTTTCTAAATATTTTTAATTTAATTTTTAAATAAAAAACACTATTCACCTAAAAAAACTAATACTTAACCAATAATTTTTTAAACAATTATTTACCTATTTTATTGAATCACATTACTTAATCAAGGTGCCTAAAATATATTTATACTTTCTTAAGTGGGGTTACTTAATCCATTTGGTCACATTACTAATAATAAGTGTAAAATCACTATTCATAATTTACTATTCACAAAAATTAAGTTGATCTTATTAGACTCTAAATTTCATACTGAACACAACTGCAGAAGACCATTTATTGAAAATTATTACATATTTTTAATTATTTAAGGTTTATATAAATATTTTAAAATGTCCTTTTTCCAAAATTCATCAATAATATACATCCTATATTTATCCGGACATTTGAGATTTACCAACTTTACCATAAGAAGAAATCACAATTTTATTTATATCAAAAGATTACACAAAGCAGCTAAGGTCTCGTTACATAGGCCCTTATAACACCAGCATAGGACCTAAGTGTAAGGTGTGCTAAGGTGATAGAATCTTGGAGCGACTCGGCCAACATAGCCTGAGTGGTGATTTCTTTTAGCTTGAACTTCTCCTGAAGGAGATTCTGTTACAACTTCACATGATGAAGTTCGGCTTGGGTTTGGTCTAGAGCGAAACCCAGTGGTGCTACCTCTTTCCCAAGTTCCGTCAGATGGGATTCGATCGGCCCAAGACTACTAGATGAGGCCATCGAATATTCTTTCTGTATTAAAATCACTTGTATTTATAGACAATAATTGCAACATTTAGTTTCCAACGTTCATATTGACCAACAGTCATATAACCGTTGAAACACAACGGTATCGTTTTAATTATACTCTTTTCATTAAATAAATGAAATAGTTTAGTTGAGTATAAAATAAAATAAAACACAAATAAAAGGAAACAAAAATTATTCAAAAGTTCGGGTCATTATAGAACTTCTTCTTGTTTCTCTCAGAATTCCTATCCTTCTTGTCTCTTTTCTTAAGCAAGGGACAATCAGGTCTGATATGACCGGTTCTTCTATATTCATAGCATGTCACTTCTCCATTTTTTTTATCTTTTCCATATTTCTTCTTATATCTATATTGAAAGTTCTTCTGCGCAACAATATTGTTCATCCTCCAAGCAAGATTGGATAACTCATTTTCTGAAGATTCGCTTTCACTAGACTCAGATTGAACGACAACCTTCTTAGATCTAGATCTTTTAACTCTCTCAGGAGTCTTGGATTTCATATTATTTGAAGTAGTTGTAAAAGAAACACCTCCATTTCCATTCTTCTTCTTAATATTATCAACATCTCTCTTCATTCTATTTTCATGTTGAAGAAGGGTTCCAAACAGTTTATCAAGAGAAATCTGTGTGACTTTTTTATTCTCATCTATAGCAGTTCTCTTGGATTTTCATTCGTTAGGCATGATGTCTATGATCTTGTCTACAAGAGCTTCATCATCTAAACATTTCTCACCCATTGATTGTAAGCTGTTGACAATAGTCATGAATCTTTGTTGTACCTTACACACAGGTTCTCCATAAGGAAAGCAGAAACCATGATACTCAGCTCTGAGCATAGCTCTTCTAGTTTCAATAACTTTGGAAGTTCCAAAGTGAGTTACTTTAAGATTCTTCCAAATACTATTTGCAGCTTCATGGGATGAAATTTGACTATATATATTTCTAGTCATGGAACAAAGCAAAGTATTACATACCTTAAAGTTCAGTCGGTATTCCACCTTTTCCGGATTAGTAAAGGTTTTAAGTTCCTTATCAGGAATCTTATAATCTCCAGTTAACATAATGTAGTTGTCAACACTTGTGTTTATCACAAAGGTATTCATTCTGTCTCTCCAGTACTCATAGTCATTTCCATCAAAGATTGGTGGTCTAGTAGGATTGAGATTATCTAGAGATCCAACATGAATGTCTGCCATACTAAAAAGAATTTCTTTCCACAAAACTTGTTAGGAGTAAAAGTTTATAAAAAAATAAGAAAGATAAAAACTTGATCAAGAAAACTTATATGTGGATATTAGAATTTCAGAGACGTCCTTTGATACCAATTGTAGGATTGAATATGTAATAAGATGCTAAAATACAAGAGGAGGGTGAATTGTATTCTTTAAAAATTCCTTTGGAACCTTTAAAGTTTAGTTTAACAAGGTTAAACAAACATTCAAAAAACCTCTTAAAGAAACCTTTTCTTAAACTTTACAATCTTAAGATATAAACTTCAGAAATATTTTCTTAAAAGAAAGATTCTACCTTAAAGCGTATAGAATCTGTAATATAATCAAAGTAACAAAATTAGAAAGTATAAGAAAGGTATACTTTCTAACTTTAACAAAGTTAAGATTACAGCAGAAATAAAACAACTTGAAATTGAAAACAAGTAATAATAAGATTCTTTTAACCCAAAGAGAATGGTATCCAACAACCTTGGATAAAGGTTCCTTGATCTGTACTTTCAAGTAAATATGTCTTACCCAAACCCAGGTAAGCCCTCAATCCAAAGATCGGTATTTGTCTTGCTATCCCCGCAAGCCCTCGATTTAGAAGGAAATCGGAAGCTCTGTCTTCCAAACCTGGATGCCCACGATCAGCATGATCAGAGTCTGCACAAAGCAAGTCTAAACAAGTTGTTCACGACATCCGCACGAAGCACTGAGAGTTGTTAGAGCCTCTCTCTCTTTAGAAATCACTTCATAGCTTTTTCACATGCATCAAGTTCATCCACTCTCTGCATTCCAGTCGAGGTCGAAGTAAAGTGTAAAGTTGTTTGCTCTTTCAAATGGACTTGTATTTATAGGCAAAGCTTCCCAACGGTCGGCTCCACTCCAATGGTCATATTTTCCTTAAATTTCAGAGGGACCTGGACACGTGTCAAACATACAACAGTTATTTTCTAACAGATTGTACGACATCGTTTTAAGTAAGAAACGATGTTGAGTTAAAGATAAATGTTAAGTATAAGAAAACTTAGAATCCAATATCATTGGAATGATAGATTAAACAACTTTAACAATATCAAGGAAACGTAATCTTAAGAATAAATCAGATTGAGAAAATGTTATCACATTTGTTCTGGAATCGGAATCATAAAATCAGAATAACTTTTGCACCGGATTCAAAATCATAAAATAGAATCACTTTTGCATCAGATTCAAAATCATAAAACAGAATCACTTTTGCACCGGATTCGGAATCAAAAAACAGAATCACTTTTGCACCAGATTCGGAATCACAAAACAGAATCACTTTTGCACCGGATTCAGAATCATAAGGACGGTATCACTTATACACTGGAATCGGTATCATAAAGATAGTATCACTTATACTCCAGAATCGGAATCAAAAAAAATGTATCACTTATACACCGGAATCGGTATCATAAAGACGATATCACTTATACACCGGAATCGATATCATAAAGATGGTATCACTTATACACCGAAATCGGTATCATAAAGACGGTATCACTTATACTCGGAATCGAAATCACAAAGCAGAATGACTAATTAGTAAGTATAACGGAATGACAAGTTTAGATCTTAAGAAAAAAAAGTATTTAAGAAAAAGTGTTTGTGATTTTCAAAACATAAGACCATAAGGAATGGAGAAGTCATACGATAACCTTATTGACTCAACACTTTTTCTTTATCTCTTGATGAATACATTCTATAATAGTCTCACTCCTTATAATCAAAATCTTGTCGATCAAACTTATGGTGGGGATTTCTCGGACATGACAGTGGATGATCTCAATCAAATCTTTAACAAACTCCCACAAAAGTCTCCACATAAAATCACAAGGTAGCAAGTTATTCATCAAGAAACAAATACTCAAGCCATTGTTATTGATAATAGAGTTCTTAGGGAGCAGTGTTGTTATTGTGGGATATTTGTTCATTCTCAGTGATGTTTCCCCAACATTGACCTCCCTATCCAGCTTAAGGAGAGTACCCCGTTTGTGGGATTTATAACTAGGAATCAAGGGGTTAATGATCCTTTTCTCTAATAATTATACCTTTGGTTATAAAAGCCACCCTAATCTATCTTGAAAAGAACAAGGTGTGTTGAAACCTGATGTTTTCCTAGTTACCCAAATCAGCCCAGAAAATCAATTTCAAAATAATGTTGGACCTTCAAATTCCAATTCCGATTTAGATGGGCTCGTTAGACAATTGAGATTTTATTTCCTACCATTGAATATAAATAAATATTGCTTGAGGACAAGCAATGTCTTATGTGTGGGAGAATTTTATGTGTCCTTAAATTGATACCTTTTGTCACAACTATTTTGTTGTCAAATTATATTTTTATTACTTGATTTAACATTAATCTGGTTAATTAAGTATTTTAGATTAGTTTGATATAGATTTAGTAAACTAATGAAATTATTAATAAAAATGTTCGTTTTATTGTTAAATCTTTCAATTGTTCATTCTTTTAATTATTTATTAATGTTTTTTGTATTTATTAGTTTTGTTTACTTGTTTTCTTTTATTATTTCTTTGAGTATTATTTAATTTTCTATTATGTGCACTTAATCATTATTCCCCTTTTGATTTTAGTTTTAATATATTAATTAATTAATTTCTATTTAACTTTTAATTAATTTTCTTTAAATAATAATTTAATAATTTGTAACATTTATTTTTAATACTATTCTTTTATAATTTTAATATTTTCTTTATTTAGTTAATTAATTAATCAATTTATTATTTTAATCAAATTGTTTTTAATTTTTAATCTTGTATTATTTTAGCAATATAAATAGTTTGAGTTTATCATAATCTATCGTTAATCTATTTTGGTTTTATTTATTTTATTTTTTTAAATCTGTTAATTGTTTTATTTCATTTATGTAGAAGAGCTCGAAGCTCTGGAAGGTTCCTGATTTCTTTTGTGAAGCTTGTTTCGAAGGAAGATGAGTCTGGGGCTTGGACTATTAATGAGGCTGAGCAAGTAAGATGGGGAAGAACCAGCAATTCACTCTGATCAAAGATTCTTCGTTAATCACGAGGACATTTTGCTGAAGCTGAGTAGCTGATCATCATGTGACCTAATCTCCTTTTCTAAAGATGACGGATCACTATTTCGAATCGCAACCTGATGTGAGAAGCCAAATCTGAGTTAGAGGAAGAGTCGAGTTGTGATCGGAATCCATGAGAAGGAAGGATAGGAAAAGACGTATGAGAGTCGCCGACGAACCAGATAAACACTCACATTTGAAGAAGAGCTTGGTCGATGATGATTGAAGAAGCCATGCTTGGTTTGTGGTGAGTTAAACCAAATCGATTAGATGACATTGACAACCAATGAAACCGATGATCGGAACTTGAAAGTCAACGATTCGAGGGAGAGCCTTGTTGAGGTTGGGATGCGTCGCCGATGAAGAAGCTGGGAGTCCGAGGGAGATGGTTTTTGTTGAATTTTTTAAAATTCAACCATCGATCGAAGGCACGCAATGTTTAGCTGAGTTTGAAGAGCTGTTTTGGTCAAAGCCGGGTGAAGATTGTTCTTCGCAGATGAAGCAACGTCTAAGACACCTTCAATGGATTTTTGTTTCTAATTTTCTACTATTGTAGGTGCATCTCGATGAGGAATATGAAGACGGTGAGGCCTCTCCGTTTCCATCTATTGCGACTGCTCTACCGGAGTTGCGTGCAGACCATATATTCGATGAAATGTTGTTGAAGAGACCGGTTTGAGATCTGGTTGTCTCAGCAGCTGAGTGTTGTCCAAATTCAGGTGATTTCGTGGCCAATTTAACCATGATGTAGGGATTTCGAACAAGGATCTTCGACATTCATGAAACAATGAAGATGTTATGAGCATTGTCAGGGGTCTGAAGTTGTTGGATTTCACCAATCGAGGTTGAAGTTGATGAACATTCTTTGTGCCCGTGACTTTTCTAGGAAATGAAGTAATCTTTACAACAATATTTTTGGGGGAAAATCCAGACATAATAGAATTGGACAGAGACGGGAGGGGAGAGCAGATTTTGGAGCAGAAAACTAAGTTTGAGGCGAGAACATTTTCAAAGCAGAAAGTAGTGGAGAGGAGCTAGGCGAAGAATCCGACCTTGATAGAGAACCTTATTTTCTCTCTCCTCTTTCTGTTTTTTTGTTTGTTTTTGTTTTGGGATTCACTTCATTGAATATATTTTTGTTTCAGTTTTCATAAACATGCGTGCTTACATTCAGTTAGGGGTTTAGATTGGAATGGATTGATTCTTCTTTCAACGTATTTGATTTTAATTTCATAATCGTGTCGGTGCATTCTTTTATACATTGATCTTATTTTTATTTTTGATGATCATCATTTCTGCGCTATTCTAAGTACCAATAAGTAACAAAGGAGATCTTTTTCACTCTCTTCTTGATTTTTGGATGACCAGTCATTTTCAGAAAAGATCATTGTACTGTGGAGTTCACTTAATGTCAGTTAGGCATTCTGCACACCTTCTTCACACACTAGAACAATTGTGTTAACTCTCTCTCTTCTTCTCTCTCATCACTCTTGTTTCTCATTATCTGTCACAAATCATCACATCCACTTCTTTAGATTATTTTTGTTTGTTTGTTTTGGTCGCACAAATTATAGTCTTCTCTGTGGATCGGTACTCTTACTTTTCTATTTACTAGTAGTTTATAGGTTTTATAAATTATTAAATTTGTATAATTTTCAATGACATTTGTGATCAGTAATCCCCTGCAACAAATTTCTCAGTTCCAATTACAACCATTCTAGGATGCAATTTTGGAAGAACATTGTCCTCTTGATACCTTCTTATTTCATATTTTCTTTTTCCTATATGGTAAGTCATTCTAAACAGACATATATTAGATAAATAAACATGGTAATTTTCAAGTTCTATATCATTTCAACTTAGCTATAAATTAGAATCTCTCAAGGGTGTTCTATTAACATTATCATAACCTCTAAAGTTATCTAAATATTTTTTATGATACCAACTATAAAGATTCAACCTTAAAACATTACATAATCGTGAGTTTTTAGCTAAGAATTCACTTTCATACATTTCAAGGATCTTTACGGTTTAGAGTTTTAGAGAATTAGGTCATAACTCTTACATAACAAACACATATATTACAAAGTGGAAATTTTTTACTTAGTGTCCATTTTTTCCACAATATAAATTTTTTAAATGAAACATTTTATTTTCATGATTAAATATTTATAACTTTCAACTTGACATCTTCTTTGATATTACTCATTATTAAACCCTATCAAAAAAAAAATTAAAAATGTGGGATGAACACACAAATCTCTATAAGGGACATAAATATAAGAAATATGTTAGTTCAATGAAAAACATGAAAACTCATAAAATGTTTTCCCTCTCTCACAATATTCTTTGATCATATGAAATATATCCTATCCATATAAAAAACACGCTTTTTCCTCAAGAAAATATTTAAAACCCATAACAGGAAAATAAAAACCTTTGTAGG
This sequence comes from Viscum album, assembly GCA_963277665.1. Taxonomy (NCBI): domain Eukaryota; kingdom Viridiplantae; phylum Streptophyta; class Magnoliopsida; order Santalales; family Viscaceae; genus Viscum; species Viscum album. Next base: position 1,513,207,939 of record OY728119.1, read on the forward strand.
AAACTTAGAGCATTATATTCATAACCCATGTTAGAAATAACTAGATCCTGGTTAAATCTTAATTCAATTAATTACATTTAAATCATCGTTATATTGGATTTTAATATAAGTTTATTTTTAGAATTAGAAAATACATTTTTTTGAAAAATGTTTTAGAATGCATAATTTTTCTCCATTGTAATTAATTAAAATAACCCCTAATGAAAAATGGTTTAAATGAAATTTTTATATTACATATATATATGCACAAGGAAAATTGTTTAATCATTTTTTTCCAATCTGATTTCATCATCCAGTCCACTATCACCCAAACTGCATCACAACCTCCTAGAGCTCGGGGTAACTTTATGACGAAATCCATCGATATGTGCTCTCATTTCCACTCGGGAACATCCAAAGACGGAAATAGGTGAAAGCTTCCCAATTAACTCTCTCATTATTTCCTTTTAAGAGAATGAACATTACCCAATGTATTGGAGAAATATATCGGGCTCACCCATCATATAAGCTTTATCAGTCTCGCCCTTCGTATTAGTTGTATCGAGCTCACCTGTCATATAATTTGTATCGAGCTCACCCATTATATAATTTGTATCAGGATCACTCATCATCATATATAATTATCAAGTACCATATCATGAATAACACATTTTATGCTTTCACATTTTCATCATAAAATCCTTAAAAACTCTTTTGAACCCATACATAAAACATTTTCGGATATCGAAATATTGTTTTCTTTTAAAAACATATTTTTGAAAAATACCCATAACAACGGGAATAACAATTTTTTTGAAGAAAACGTGAAAGATTATAAAGTAATACAAATGTAAAATATTGGTTACGATGAAGGGAAAATACATTGGCATCGTATATGTTAAAATAGAACATTTCTTTTTTTCATTTGTTAAAGAAAGTCAAAACGTTTTGTATAAAATATGTAAAAAGATTCTTTTTGAAAAAATTTATAAAAAATTCAAGAGACATAAAATTTTCTTTATAATTCATTTTTTTTCATATAAATGTATCTATAAAGTAATTTTAAGAATATGGACATGAAAGAAAAATGTTTTGAAAATAAATCTTTTAAACATTTAAAATGAGGTTTTAAGTTAAAATGTCCTTACCTCAAGTATGAATCATCACATACGTTATTTATCTTACTGAATAATAAAATTATGTTACTTATTTAAATTATTAATAATATTTTTCAAGTTTATTATTTCTTTTATTATATTTATTATCATGTTATATTCAATTACTTAATTATTTAAGTTCATGTCATACATTTTGATGATATTCAGCTCATATGTCCAAAATTGCTTCAATAGGTTGAATATGGTCAAAGTGTTGAATGTTCAATAATATAAAGAATAATAATGATGACATAATAATAATTTTTATACATTAATAACAATTTTATAACCATCTATGAAAGATATATAGGAGAAATAAATCACATCGCTTCGCAGAGATCGTAATCCGCACGTACGCACGAACGACGTTATCATTTTCCAATAGATGGAAAGGTAAGAAATTAGATGATAAATTATCTTTATAGAATTATAATAATGTCATGAATATCATATATATATATATATACATTAAATGTATCATTATAAACATCCATGAGTGGTGGTGATGGAAAACGAAACACATCGCTTCATGGAGGTGGTAATCCACACATACGCACAAGCAATGTTTTCATTTTCCATAGGATGGAAAAGGATATTAAAACGGGTTGTACCATAATCATAATAATATTTTAGTATATGTAATATATTGATTCTATTATTTCAGCACGTTTAAATAATATTTGAAGGAAGTGGAAGAAGAAATAAATTTGAAATAGGTTGGTTAGGATTTATACCTTCTCCTCAGATAACCTCTTTGACTTACACCTTAATCCTTCTAGATTTTTAATTTTGGTGAGACCATGACCTCTAAGACATGGAGAGTGAATTTTGGGAGATATTTAGGTATTTTCTTAACTACAGTTTTCAAAATGTGTGAATAAGAGAGGAGAGGAGTTGCACTTTTATAAGTGAGGGGATGAGCACTGTTGGAATTAGTCAAAATATTAAATTAATATAACTTAATTTTCATCGAAAAATAAAACAAAATTGATATATTTTGAATATAGGATTATATTTATTTTAAATTCTCTCATCCAATAAAATTTGGACAATTTTAGGTGATGGTTTCACTCTTATATCTTTGTTTTAACTCCTTATTAACCATTTTGACAATTACCACGACATCAAAGTTTTTTACAATATAGGAATCAATAAATTTATTATAAAAGGAAAATTGGCCCATAATTACAACATGGATGATATTCAGAACTATATATAATTCACTTGGATAAATATATTAATTTTATAAATTTTAAATCATTTAATAAAAAAATATTATAAAATATCATTAATGTCATTTTTTGGAGCTATTTATTTAATTTGACTTTATAGTCATCAACATGGAAATTTAATTTGAACATAAACATTTAAAATCCCTAATATGTTTTATTTATCTATAAAATTATTGTAATGCTATCACTCACCCAAAAAAATATTACTTTTATAGTTTTAAAAATCATTTTCTTGATTTTTCTATTGCTTGCACAAGCACTGTGTCGGTGTTGCATAAGAATTTAAGGTAATTATTTCATCACTAAAAATTAAAAATAAATTACCATGATAAAAAATTATTTATATTTAAAATATAAATTTATAACCAAACATAACCATTTTTTATCTCTTTTACACAAATTTAGAGTTATTAAAACAAAGAGAGTGACATTTTGTTTTTATTCTTTATTTAAAATTATATTAAGCTTGTTATCAAAGGAATGTGGTAGGAAGTTTTTTAATATTTTGTGTTCATCATAGAATCATACTTAAACAATAAAATAAATACAAGTGTTAGGGAGTGTTTTAGGCCTTATCACATTATTTTTAAACTTAATTACCCAATTTAATCGTACCGAGGTGACAAATATTTACTACAGTTACTATTCATAATGACCAAAAATAAAATGTAGCTATATACCAAAATTATAACTATTGATTCAAAAAATTGATCCATTTTTCAAGATTATATTTAAAGAAGTTGAATAAATTAATTTAAGATGAAAATGAAAAATGCAACAAAAAATAGTTTTTAGAAAAAATGCATTTTTAAGCCCAAAAATGAACTTATACCAAAATCAAGTATAATGATGATTCCTTTATAATTAGTTAATTTTTTTTATGATTAAAGGATACTTATGTGAATTTATCATCAAATTTGGATTTTAAATTAATTTATTTAATGAAAATAAAAGACCGTTTTACAAAAAAAATCGGTATTTTTTACTATTCATTAAAAAAATCAATCTTTTCATAAAAAATCAAAATTTCACCCTAATATAACTTTTATATGATTATTTTAAGAATTAATTTAATTTTTTAAAATTAAAATTCTAAAATTTATAAATTAATATTTTAAATAAAACCTTATAATACATGAAAGCAAATTTAATAAGATAATTCTATTTCCTTTTTGATTAAAAATTTACCTAATTTTATTATAATGAATATAACTATATAAATTTAATATTAATAAGGCATGAAATTGATTGTTAAAATTTTCTAGGTTGTTACAATAATGATTTGAATTTCACTATATTCCCTAAAGGAGTTTAGGATGTGTTGGTAAAAATTAATGTAATGTGTTATATTAGTTACCAAATGATCTCAAAGTAAAAGTTTGAATGAAAAGTTATAAGATGATGATAATGAAATTAGAAATATTTTTAAGAAGATAATTAAAGTAATTAACATCATAACATTTTATTCCATGAAGTAAAGAAGTTTCGCTATTGTTCAAACAAATTTTCTTCATAGATGTTACTCACTAAAGGAGTTTAGTAGGAGGGTTTTAATAGATGTTGAGATGTGGAAAGAATTACATAAATGTGTAATGAATTTTAAAAAACCCTAAAAGTGTGGTATAAGGCATATATAGTGTTCTATATCATGGGATATTATTAGATAGATGCTTATGTATGGTTTTGTTAGTATTCTTGAATGATTTTAAGAACATAAAATGTATAATGTTATATAAAGTTGTTGGATTTGTAGGTTCTAGGTGCAGTAAAAGCATTCAATGGGTGGTGCCCAACTTTAATTTTTGTCATAATCAATTATCAATCTGAGATATATACGATAATGAATGTCATGATCCACAAAATTTAGTCAAAGAAATAGACAAAGAATAATTGCACTGGAACCAAGAGAGAGGAGATCAACACATATTGTTTACAATTAATTTAATTAGATAAAGAATTACCTCTAAATAATTCTTTCTTCATTGATGAATCTAGTGACAGATCTGTAGTGCACCATCATTGTGTTGTAGAAACCAAGTGTAGATTTTCTCTAGCAGTGATCCACATGTGTTCCAGGAATCTCCAGACATCGTCGAAGGAGTATCCGGGTGCTAGCATGGAAGATCCTTATGCTTGTGTTGTCCTCCTTGATCACATTGATAATTGCTTCCAAAACATTATCCTTTATCCGGTGGAGGAGGATTGCTCGTCATTATTGAGAGCATTCTTGGAGAAGGGAGCTCTCTAGGATTAAGAGGATCCTCCAAGATTCGTTGTGCACAACTAAATTGCCTCACTTGATAAAATAACATAACTGGGTATTTATATTGCTAGGGTTAAAATAAAATAATTTTACAAGTTCTCTCATTATTTATTTAATCCTAGAAAAACCCCATGTCAAATAATAATAGTAATATTATTATTTCTCAACATGTTCTGAACTTGAAGATTATAATTAAATATTATTTAATTAAATAATATTCAATATTATTATTTCTCACCCGACCATTAAACCCAGTCTTCCATTCGTTTATAATATTTTTTGGGCCTTGAATAATATCACTAAATTATTCATCAATTAATAAATAAATATTATATTCACTAAATAGAAAATAAATATTTATTAAATATTCCACTCAAAATATATTCTCTTGAATAACTAGTAACAAAATAAATGCGATCAAGCATACATTAATAATTATTAAACCACATATGGGAATAATATTTATTCAACCTGTTAAATAATAAATAATAATATATTTTTTAATTGAGATTCTAGATACACTTAGTATGTGATTCTCTAGGAATCTTTCTCATTGGCATTAGGTGAAGTAGCCTAAAGTCCAAGGTTAGCATCTAGCAACATGCCAAGGCACCCATAGATAAAGAAGATAATGCCACAATGACATGTCACCTCATACAAATGCTTATCATGTAATATAATCTCTTTATCACAATATCTCTAATCGAGCAGGCTGCATGCTAGTGTCATAAACCTATGCTCTCGATATCTCTTTCTTTGAATTTATGACAAAATAACTTGCCTATAGAACACCGTGGAAATTGATTTATTTAGGCTATATCATTTCCATCAAAGGGACTAAGATATTAACTTCCATTAATGAACATAAGGGATAAATCCTTTCTCATATTATTCATTAATGCAATATTACTCATGACACACTCAACATATCCTAACACACTATGAACATCAGTCATCATAGTTTTCATCAATACATAAAAGTACACGACTCATAACATCCATTAATAATAATCGTAAAGTCTAAGGACCAATACACACGTCCAAATATAGTAACATCCAATGATGTGTATAAATGTGGATTTCCTACTTACGGGTCCCTTTCTCAAAATATCCTACTGGATATTACCAAGGGCGAAAACCATGATAAGGTGCCTCAAAGTACTATGAGTCTACACCCCTGATAGCCTGCATCATTTGTGTCCCTCAAATGATATCATCCGACTATAGAACATATAATCAATAATAGTGTTGTAGCATTTCTGGGTTCTCATCATAAAGGGGAACTACTATGACCTTTTACTGTGAAATATACTCTTAGGAAATTATCACATACTATTTCATGCATAAGAACAATAATGATATGATAAGTAGTTTATTAATATTAAAAAAAATGAATACATGTTTATCATAAAGTACAAAAATTTTGGTTCTAGGGAACCAACTCCAACAGACTCCCACTTTCACTAAAGCCAACTGCTAACAACCATCAGTCCGCTAGCTCTCACATGATACTCATAATTTTGATGAGATTGGCCTTTAGTCAAGGGGTTTTCCATGTTCTATTCTATGGGTACTCTGCTTAATGCAAATTCACCACTCTGATAGAAATCCTTCAAGAGGTGATACTTATAGAGTATACGCTTTGTTCGTTGGTGTGACCTTGGCACTTTTTCAAGATCCATCACTGTAGTATTATCACAATACAATGTGATAGGGTCTTTACTACTAGATACTGCATCAATCTCTTGGAAAATGTTCCAAATCCAAAATACTTCCTTAGATGCATCAAAATATTCTATATACTCAGACTCCATTATAGAATCATCGACAACTAGATGCTTTAAACTCTTTCAGCTCACAGCTCCTCTGTTGAGACAAAAAAAATATCCTGATTGTGACTTCTGATCATTCTAATCTATTTGAAAACTATAATCAGTATAACCTCTAACGACCAACTCCTCATCTCCTCCATATACTAGAAACATATCCTTAGTTCTTCTCAGATACTTAAGGATAGCCTTAACAACAGTCCAATGTTGTTCTCCTGGATCTTCTTGATATCTTCATACCATGATTAGTGCATAGGAAACATCAAGTCTAGTACATAACATGACATACATGATTGATCCTATCACCGAAGTGTATGGGATCTTACTCATTCTATCTTTCTCATGTTGTGTCTGAGCACATATTTTCTTAAAAATATGTAAACTACATGATACTAGAACCAATCCCCTCTTGGATTGTTCCATACTAAATATATTTAGTATCTGGTCAGCATATATACTTTGACTTAGTCCAAGTAGCCTCTTGGAACTATCATGAATGATCTTGATCCCTAGAATATAGGCTACTTTTCCTAAGCCCTTCATGGATAAACACTTGTTTAAAAAATTCTTAACAGATTGTAAGACTGATATTTCGTTTCCAATAAGTAACATGTCATTGACATACAGTACTAGGATAATGAACACATTTCCATTAAACCTTTTATAAACACATGACTCACATTCATTCTTAATGAAACCAAATTATTTTATAGATTCGTCGAATCGAATGTTCCATGACTTAGATGCTTGCTTCAATCCATAAATGGATCTGTGAAACTTTTTGCCCCTAGCTTCTCTTTTTCTCCCTTGCTTTGCCATGTTCTTCCTTTTTCCCAATAAATAAATAACTGATGATGATGATGATCTGTGAAACTTTAAAATCCTTTTGGAATCACCTAGAGTCACAAAACCTTCTGGTTGTTTTATATAGACATCTTTATAAAGGATCCCATTAAGGAATGTATTTTTTTCATCCATCTACCACATCTCATAGTCATGGTAATCTGCTATAAAAATCACAATTCTGATGGATTTAAACATAGAAAATGGGGAAAAAATTTCATCGTAGTCAATTACTTGACACTATTTAAACCCTTTATCCACTATCCTTTCTTTGTAGGTACTTACTTTAACTTCCATGTACAGTTTTCTCTTGAATACCCATTTGTAAACGATAAGATTTACATCAACTGACACATCAACCAGAACCGAAACTCAGTTCTAATACATGGAATCCATCTCAGAATTTATATCTTCTAGTCATCTTGTTTCTTCTGAGATCTCTACTACCTCCTTATATGATATAGGTTCATCATTGTCGACCAATAATGAGTCACCATCCTCAGTGACCAGAAAACCATATCTCTCTGGTTCTCTTACCTCTCTTACACTCCTATGCAGTACTTGTATTTTAGGAACTACTTATTCCATGGGGATTTGTAGAATCTATTCTTGTACCAACTATTGTGTATCTTGAGCATGAAATTCGTAGAATTCAATCTTTCTCTCAATATCTTTTTTGAGTATGTGCTCCATCTCAAGAAAAATATCTTGTCTAGCGATAATCACTTTCTTATCTGAGAGGTTGTATAGGTAGTATCCCCTTGTTTCCTTGGGATACCATACAAAGATACACTTCATGCCCTGGGGTGCTTGTTTCCTGATAAATCCTTAACAAATGCATCACAACTCCATACACGTGTGTGTGATAAAATGGGTTTCTTTCCACTCTATATCTAGAAGGGAATTCCATTTACCACTTTAGTTGATACTCATTTTAATGTGTATGCCGTAGTTTGTAATGAATATCCCCAAAAGGATAATGGAAGATCTGTATGACTCATCATCGACCTTACCATGTCTAACAAGTTACAGTTCCTCTTTTCACTAACACCATTCCACTATGGTGTCTAAGGTGGAGTGAGTTGAGATAGAATCCCAAAATCCCATAGAAAGTTCATGAACTCTTGGTTAAGATATTCACCACCTTGATCTGATTGAAGCTTCTTTATCTTATTACCAAGATGATTCTATACTTAATTCTTGAATTACTGGAATTTATCAAAGGACTCAGACTTATACCTCATTAAGTATACATAAATTTATCTACTCAATTCATCAATAAAAGTTATTAAGTAAGAATATACACCTCTATATTCTACTATAAATGGTCTACACACATCAGTGTGTACCAATCCTAGAAGCTATGTGACCCTTTCACCCTATCCACCAAATGGTGGTTTGGTAATTTTTCCTTGTAAACAAACATGACATCTATCAAGTGGTTTTAGCTCAGAAGAGTATAAATAGTAATCTTGACAGAGCTTTGTCAAACACTTATCATTTATATGACCAAGACGGTGATGCCACAACTAGGTGTTATATGAGACATGTGAACATGATCTGTTATCGATTGAAAACACTTGGTTTTCATAATTTAATACATAAAGACCATTATTTAAATGTGTCATAACATAACATATGTTGTCCTTATAAAAGAAACAAATTTTATTTCCAAATTTAAAAATAAACCCATCTATATCTAAACATGATGTAGATATTATGTTCTTGGTAACTTTAGGTACATAATAAAAATCTCTTAAAACTAAAATCATCCCTTTTGGAAATGAATGGTGGTGGTCACCAATGGATAGGGTAGCTATCCTCACACCATTGGTATCCTGTAGATACACCTCTATTCTGGAAATATTCTAGAATTTACTTATTTCTTTCATTTTGATATGGATGTGAGAACCACAAGATATATCTAATACCCAATGTGTAGAAATGGAAAGATTTCACTCAATAAAAAACACACCTTTAGCTTACCCTTGATTTTGGGTGTAGTTCGTCTTCTAGTGGCCTGGATTGACACATAAAAAACATAATTCCTCCTTTTCCTTGCCCTACCTCTGGATATTCTTCTTCTTGGAAGGATGGTTCTTGGGAGCTTTAGACTATTTATAAGTCTTGGGCCCATTTGAATTGTTCTTCCTTTTCTTGTTCACCATAATAACTACGGGTTTATCATGATCGATTTTCTTATCCACTTGGAGAATCAATATCAAAAGTTTTGAAAGAATTTTATAATTATTTATCATATTATAATTCACAATAAAGACGGATAAGGTCTTGGATAATGATGAAATTATGAGATCTGTATGAAACTCATCTGGGAATTTAATACCTAAGATGTTCATGCATTATATATAGCTAATAATATTGACTACATGAGGCCCAACTAGCATAGACTGTCCAAGCTTAGTTGTGAACAAATAATTGGAGATCTCATACCTCTCTTGTCTCGCCTTCTCTTGATAGAGATCCCAAAGGTGTGACATCATTCTATAAGAATCCATATCCTCATGTTGCTTCAAAAGCACACTGGGCATGGATGATAACATGAATCACCGAACATCTATAGCATCCTTCATATTTTTCTCATAGATATATATTTCTTCATCACTTTCCTCATTTCCAGGCACAACTGGTAAAGGTTCTCCAGTATATACAATTTCCTTTCATGGTGACGGATGACATGCATGCGCCTTTGGTAATCTTGGAAATTTGTTCTTGTGAGAAGGTTTTCCTTCTCAAGTATGGATCTCAATGATATTATTGATATCATTTTATTATTGTTTCTAGAAAATAACATAAGCATAATATAGTACTTTATCTGATAAAATTAGACAAATAAATAAATATTATATTTATTAGTCTCCCACTATTTTATCAAAACCCAATATCCCTCACCATTATATTCATAATATCCTATTTCTTGGACATTTTAGTGGTAAGGATCTATATTCCCCTTCTAATTACCCCAACATTGGTTGGTCAAGCAACTAGAATGGTTTTAGGTAGGAATTCCAAATGCCAACTACATTAACTCATAGTTCCTTGATCTGCTGAGTGGACTCCCTAATCATGAAATCATTAATTTAGATTTCCTCAAACTTTGCCTCTCAGTTACACCAAGTCCTTCTTCGATAGTTAACCCTTGATGTGAACCAAGTTAAGTCAATACAAAACCTCATGTTAGAATTCCCCAATAATTGAAAGTACCCCAACTTTGGTTGGTCAAGTACTTTGAACTATGGTTCGATTCTAACCGAAGTAATGGAAGTCTATACCGAATTAATATTTTATTAAGTGATTTTATACTTTTATGCATAAATTTCCAATTATTATCTTTATCACATGCTTATTAATATTAAGTGGGATTAATTTAGTGATTAACCATTTCTTAGATAATATTTATACATAATCTGGTTTATTTTAGGTCTATCTTGCATGCTTGTTAATTCATTAATTATGTGATCGCGAAAATACATCCATAATGAAATAACCATGAAATTGATAGAAATAAAATAAAGGGTATGATCATGAGCTTATACTAATGGTTAGTTTATCTAGTGGTTGATAAACTAATCTTTGACCTAGGGTAGAAACACCTTGAACCAATTGAGGTTCATGTTTATAGCTTTATACTTATCTATATTTGTATCTTCTTGGATTGGTTTTGTCTCAAATTCAAACTTGAACCACCTACACTATATTTGGAGCTCCATCCATTACATATTACTTTTACTCACATGCAGGTGAGGGGAAAAGAGGGTTTACATAAAAGAAACCATGGGAACACAGACCCTACATAATTATGAGGAGAGAAGGCATGGAGGCCAACAATTTAATTTAATAATAAATTAAATGAAACCAATCACATACAAAAGGTTTGATCTATCTCATGATCATCCACTATAATTCAATGAATTATGTATTTAATAAAACTAGCATTCAATTATTAATTGTTATTATTTAAGATAAATCGTGCTCGAATCAATTAATCATTATCTTTAATTAATCAATCCTTTTATCTTAATCCTTATCTGAATTTTCTTGAGATTCTAATCCATTATAATTTTAAACAAATTAAATAAATTAATTTAAAATTAACCTTGTATATAAATATACCTTAAAGGTAACACAATGAATAACTATCTGATTCTTCCCAACATGTATTATACTCATATACTTCTTTACTCTTGTGACATATGGAATACACAACTTATCATGTACTTTAACAACGTATACTTCATAGATGATTAAACGAATTACATGATTTTTTGGTCACATGTTATGATTAAAAGCACATACATTAACAACTTATAATACAACTCATACATGATATACATATCTAAACAGTACATAGATATTAATTAAACATTTAAATATTTATGTATATTAAAACCTATCACATGGCATGTCCTATCTTTATGACCACATGAAAGTGCATGTCTCAAGGTTTTCATATTAAAATAAATAATTTTTGAATCTTCATAACTTAGTATAAGTACATGGCATGTAGATCTGATCTACACGACATGTACATCTTTCACCGTCTATCTGAGGTACATTCCTAGAGACTTGACGTGTGAAGCATACCTAGGAAATTTTGGAGTACACGACGTTTCCAATGGGCCACACACCATGTTGACTCTGTGTTACACGGTCATTGGATGGGTAGGCTGTGTGCGGAATACATGGCCTATCTTTGACTCAAAGGGAATACACGCCATGTATAATGGGCCACACAACGTGTAGTCCAACTGAATGTGTACCATTTAATCCTAGCCAACAAGCAGTGCATTAATGGTGTAATTAATTCCATAATAAATGTATAACCTCAAATTGATCTCTGAATCAAATCTTATGCATTGAACATTATTACATAGGGTGTAACTCCAGTTACACAGTGTGTAGTCTGGTGTTGTCCGACCAGAAACCATGGCACCTCCGAATGAGTTCCTCGGTTTTATTTTAATCATAAAATTAATTGTTTCTATTAGATCTATGAGAAATGAAGAAGGAAGAAACAGATCTCACAATTCATATTAAAAGAATGATTAAACTTGATAAACTAAATTATAAATGTGTAAATCACCAACAATTTGTAAATAATTATAAAAAATTATGTGCCTGCTCTGATACCACTTGTAGGTTCCGGGCGCAGTGGAAGTGTGCGATGGGGAGTGCACAACTTTAATTTTTCCATAATCAATGATCAATCTAAGATCTATACGATGATGAATATCATGATCCATTTAATTGAGTCAAAGAAATAGACAAAGAATAATTGTGCCGAAATTGATAGAGAAGATATCAACACATATTTTTTATAATTAATTTAATTAAATAAATAATTACCTCTAAGGAATTATTTCTTAATTGATGAATCTAGTGACAAATCTATGATGAACAGTCATTTCATTATAGAAACAAAGTGTAGATTTACTCAAGTGGTGATCCACACATGTTTTAGGAATCTCTAGATATCGCTGAAGGAGTCTCCGGGTGCTAGCACGGAATATCCTTGTGTTTACTTCATCTTCCTTGACTTCCTTGATAATCACTTTGAAAACATTCTCCTTGATCTTATGGAGGAGGATTTCTCACCGTTCTTGGGAGCATTCTTGGAGAATGGAGCTCTCTTGGATTGAGAGGATCCTCCAAGATTCATTGTGCATAATTGAATTGGATCACTTGAGAAAATAACACAACCAGGTATTTATATTTCTAGGGTTAAAATAAAATAATTGCACAAGTGACCTTATTATTTATTTAATCCTAGAAAAACCCCATGTCAAATAATAATAGTAATATTATTATTTCTCGATATGTGATGAACTTGAAAATTATAATTAAATATTATTTAATTAAATAATATTCAATATTATTATTTCTCACCAGACCATTAAACTTAGTCCTTCATTCCTTCACAATATTTATCGGGCCTTGAATAATATTACCACATTATTCTATAATAAATAAATAAATATTATATTCACTAAATATAAAATAAATATTATATTCACTAAATATAAAATAAATATTTATTAAATATTCCTCTCATAATATATTCTCCTGAATAACTAGTGACGGAATAAATGCAATCAAGTATACATGAATAATTATTAAACCACATACGGGAATAATATTTATTAAAAATGTTAAATAATAAATAATAATATATTATTTAACTGAGATTAGGGATACACTTAGTGTGTGACCCTCTAGGCCTCTTTCTTAGTGGCATTAGGAAAATCAGTCTAAATTTCAAGGTTAACATCTAACTACACTTCAAGTAACCCATAGAGAAAGAAGTTAATGCTATAATGACATGTCACCTCATATGAATGATTACAATGTAATATAATCCCTTTATCACAATATCTCTAATTGAGCTGGTTGCATGCCAATGCCGTCAAACTACACACTTGATATCTCTTTCTTTGACTTTTTAGAAATAGAAATTGCCTATAGAACACCATGGACATGAATTTATTTAGGCTATATAATTTCCATAAAAGGCCTAAAATATTAACTTTTGTTAATTATTAGAAGGGATAAATCCTTTCTCGCGTTATTCATTAATGTAATATTACTCATGATGCACCCAACATATCCTACCTCGCCATGAAAATCTGTCGTTATGATTTTCGTCAATACATCAAAGTACATGGCTCATAATATCTATTAATAATAATCTTAAATTATTAGGTACAATACACATGTTCACAGATAATAACATCCAATGACATGTATAAATGTGGATTTCCTACTAGCAGGTCCCATTATCATAATATTCTACTAGATATTACCCAGGGAAAACACCATGAGAAGGTGTCTCAAAGTCATTTGAGTCTCCACCCATGATATCCTTTTTCATTTTTGTCCCTCAAATGAAATCATATGTCTATAGAACTTATATTCAAGAATAGTGCCGTAACATTTCTGGGTTCTCATCATAGCGGGGAACTGCTATGACCTTTTAGTGTGATGACTACTCTTAGGATATTATCACATACTATGTCACATATAAGAACAATCATGATGTGATAAGTAGGTTATTAATATTCAAAGCAATGAATAAAAGTTTATCATAAAGTACAAAGAAGTTGGTTTTAGGGTAGAAACTCTAACATGATTGGTGTAGCTCGGTCTATTCTGGATGATGATTGGGTTAAATTCTTGCAGCCCATACTATGTACTAGGCTACAACTCCATGGTTTGAGCTCTATGATGAGCTTGTTGGGGGTTATAAGGGGCAAGAGGACCTTGCTCCAGGGGTCTTAGGGCCAAAGGCCCCCGACCCAAATATTGGGGCACTGTATCAACTCTGACCAACTATAGAAAAGCTAACTGGAAGATATCAGTAGGGAACTATAGAAGTGCATAATTTTGGCATGGCTACTATAGTAGGTCAGACTTTAGAGACAATAATATTATAGCTCTATGGAATTCTATCTGTTGTCCACTGTAGAAACTTGTACTTGGGTGGTCGCGACACTATACCCATGCAAACATCCAACCATCGTTCATTGTAGTAGTTTAGATTTTATGTGTGATTGGTGGCATAGTTATTCATATTTATTATTATCCCATTTTGGGCTAGGGTTTTTTCATGTGAGAAACTCTAAGATACTCCCTGAAAAATTATGCTCCCAGATTTCATAGTGAAGTGATTTTACCTCTCTTTGGATGTAGGGATTATTCCAGAACCATGTAAATATCTATATCCCAATATCTTCTTCTCGCTCATTTGTTTTTACTTTTTAATATTCTATTAGTCATTTATCACTTTGTTTCTCCTGGTGTTTTTACATAACAACTAGCATCAAAGGTTGAGTTTGGATTTCTCAAATTGAACAATAGATATGGAAGAAGGCAAGGTGAAGATTTACCACTTTGATGGAACTAACTTAAGCTACTGGAGGATGGATATTGAGGACTGTGTTTACTAGAGTAAAATGTATTTTCCATTTTTGGGTTTGAATCCAACGGAAATGGAGCAATCAGAGTAGAAGCTACCAGATCAATAGGTTATGGGATTTTTGTGCCTTATATTGTCTAAAAATATGGCATTAAACATTATAAAGGAGAAGGTGATGAATATACTGATGAAATGTCTCATGAAAATGTATGAAAATACTTTTATATCAAACAATGTGAACTTAATGTGATGATTGTTCAATCTAAAAATGGTTGAAGGGATATTTTTTGTAGATCACATAAATGAATTCAACACCATCATAAGCCAGTTTACATTGGTGTAAATTGTGCTTGATGATGATGTATGTGCATTGGTTTTACTGTATTCATTACTTGATAGTTGGGAAGCGACTGTAAGAGCTGTGAGTAGTTCATTGGGGAATACCAAGCTGGTTCTGAAGGATGTGCGGGACCTGATCCACAATGAATATATTCAATGGAGATAATCATGAAGATTTTATGGTTCTAATTCTAATGTTGAAGGAAGGGGAATATAAACATAGTGATACAATCATAGGGGATGATCAAAGTCAAGAGGAAAGAGATGAGACAAGGAAAATGGGGTTGGTCCTTCCCGTTGGACTTTCATGAAGAAATGACTTGTCAAGAAAGAGTGTGGATAAAAATGGAAGGCACTTAAAACCAATGAAGAAAACACAGAGTCTAAAGGAAATAATGGTGTGTTGCTTCTGCACATGGATAACCCTATGAAGACTTGGTTTTTAGAATCAGGGTATTTTTTCTATTCTAGATAAAAGAAGGGTTTCCTGAAAAATTATGTTTCTAGAAAATTTGGGAAGGTGCATCTTACTGATGATGAACCCTTTCAGATCATGGGGAAGGGTGATGAACGGATCAAGACCAACAGTGGGAGTCTCATGGTTCTAGAAAATTTGTGGTATATCCCTGTTTTAAGAAGAAATATTATTTATTTTGGGTAGTTTTATGATACAGGATTCAGTGCCACATTTACTGGTTGTGCCTGTAATATTACCAAGGGAGATATGGTCATAGATCAAGGAGAAATAACGGTACCTTGTAAAACATAATAGAAACAAACATGGACATACTTGCATCTATAAATTTTATCAAAGATTCACAATGGTGGCACTACGAGTAGGAAACATGAGTGAGAATGGGATAAAGGTGTCAGCCACAAAAGGAATTCTACTGGAGCTGAAGTCAGTAGAATTAGGCTTATGTGATGATTTTATCCTTGGAAACTAGAAGAAAGTATCTTTTTCAAAAGGAGGAAGAACACTGAAGGTTTGGAATCTGGACTCAGTGCACAGCGATGTTTTGGGGCTCGCACCAATACATTCTCTTATAGGGTCACAATATTATGCAACATTTATCAATGAATCAACAAGGAAGGTATGGGTTTACTTCATAAAAAGAAAATTTGATGTATTTAAGGTGTTTTAAAAGTGTAAAATCTTGGTGGAGAATGATTTGGGAAAAAAGTTGAAATACTTGAGTTTGTAAAATGGTGGAGACTAAAACAAAAATGAGTTCAAGTAATTCTATTCAAATACTGGAATTTGGTGGGAGAATACTATTCCAAGAACACCACAAAAGAATGGTGTAGCTGAAAGGATGAATAAGAAACTGGATGAATGTTTCAGGAGCATGAGGCTGTATTTAGGGTTACCCAAGACCTTCTAGGATGATGCAGTGAACATGGAAACATATCTCATCAAGAAATGTCCATCTGTACTAATGTTAAAATGTCTACATGAGGAGATATGGCCTAGTAAGGTTTTAAAACTCTCAAATTTATGGGTATTTAGTTATTTGGAATATGTACATATTGATTCTAATGTAAGGGACAAGCTAGATGCTAAGTCCAAGTCTTGTTTATTTATTGGCTATGATATTGAGGAGTTTGGTTACCACTTTTGGGATGATCTCAATAAGATGGTTATCAGAAGAAAGAACGTGGTATTTAAATAAGGTTTCATGTACAAGGATCTTCATGAAATCGAAGATGAAAATGGGAACAAAGAATCCAAGTGAAAAGAGTAAGTGGAGCTTGAAGGTGTAGCTGAGTATGAGACACCGGATCTAGTATAGCCTACTCCTCAAGTGGAGTTGAGGAGATCAAAAAGGGTGATAAGGCACATGCATAGGAATTCAACATCCTTATATTATTTTTTATTGATTTAAGGTGTAGAACCATAATGATTTTAAGAGGAAATGTAGTTGAAGGAGTCAAGAAAGTGGGAGTTGAACTTGAAGGAAGAAATTTCTTCACTACATGACAATAATACTTGGGAGTATACACATCTTACATAAGGGAAGAAAGAATTGCAGAACAAATGGGTGTATCAGGTCAAGTAAGAACATGATGTCAATATGAGGTTCAAGGCAAGGTTTTTAGTGAAAGGCTTTCAACAGGAGGGAGTGGATTTCACTGAAATCTGATCACCTATAGTGAAACTTATCACCATCTAGGTGGTTCTCAATACTGTGGCATCAGAAGACCTATATCTTGAGTATATTGATGTGAATATGGATTTTATTTACATATATCTAGAGGAGGAAATCTATATGAATCATATAGAGGGATATGTTGAGTCTGGGAAGGAATATTGAGTGTGAAAACTCCATAAGAGATTATATGGGTTGAAGTAGGAACCTAGGAAGTAGAACAAAATTTTTGATGCATTAATAACTAAAAATGCATACAAAATATGTGTCATGGATAAGTGTTGCTACAAAAATTATTTTGGTGATGAATATATTATACTAATTCTATATGTGGATGACATGCTCACTACAAGATCCTGTATACAAGGGATTGATGAGATGAAAAGGTAGTTGGCTAAGGAGTTAGAGATGAAAGATCTTAGATAAACTGGAAAGATTTTGGGGATGAAGATCAAGAAATAATGAACCGTTATAACCTTGATGTTATCATAAGATGACTATATTAGAAAGGTTCTAATAATATTTGGTATGCTAGAAGAAAATACAATCTCTATTCCCATGGTAGGCCATTTCAAACTATCAAAGGTGCAATCATTGAAGACAGAATAAGTGGTTGAGTACATGGAAAGGGTTCCATATGCATCATATATTAGATACCTGATGTATTTCATGGTATTTACTAGAACTAACATTTCTCATGTGATGTGATTTGTGATAAAGTGAATGGATAACCCTATAAGGAAACATTAGAAAGCTGTGAAGTTGATACTGAGGTATATGAATGGCAACAAGGAGGCATTTATGTGTTTTGGGAAAATAAATTCATTGTAGGGGTATGTGGATAATAACCTTGGAGGTTACTTTGATAATATTAGGAGTACCATAGTTTAGGTATTTAACTATGGAGGAACTATAGTAATATGGATATCTCAATTTTAGAAGTTGGTGGCTTTATCCACCACAGAGGCATAATACATTGTTGCAACAGAAGGTAGAAAGGAGATGGTTTGTCTAAATAACTTCTTGAATGAGTTGGGTAGAAAGTGAGAGAAAATTTATTACACTGTGACAGTTATAGTATTATACATCTTATAAATAACCTGGTGTTTCATTCTTGGATGAAGGATATTTGGTTGAAGTATCATTTTATCAAAGGCTTGATACAAGATGAGTTGATGACATTGAAAAATATTTGTGGAACAAACAATCCAGCAGACATGTTGATGAAGCCAATGGTAATAAAGAAGTTGAGGAATTATTGTGCCTCTATTGGTATCCACTAATAAATAGAGGATAAGAGGCAAAATATGGGAGGATAACATGGGAGCACAAAAGGAAAAACATTTGGTATTTCATGAACCATCATCTTGAAATTGAAGCTACGAATGGAAGCACACATTGGTGAGTAAAGAAGAGGAAAACTCATATTAAGTAAATTTTCTAATTCAGTGGCATCAAAGCAGGTCAGCGTAGTTGATTAGGCTCCAAGTGGGATATTTTTGGATTAGTGTAGCCCTATCTGTTCTAGATAATGATTGGTCCAAATGCTTACGGCCTATACTACACACCATGTCACATATCCATGGGTCAAGCTTTGTAGTGAGCTCATTGGGGGTTGTAGGGGGAAATGTTCCCCTACTCCGAGGGTTTGGGAGACGAATTCCCCTAGCCCAAATTTTAGGGCACTATAGAAACTTTAACCGACTATAGCAAAGTTGACCAGACGACACCGATAGGGCACTATAGTAGTGCAAACTTTTGGAATTACTACTGTAGCAGGCCAGAATTTAGAGACAATAGTATTATAGCTTCGTAGATTTCCTACCTTCGACCACTATAGTATCTTGGTCTTGGGTGGTTGTGATGTTGTAGTGATACTAACTTATATCCACCATTCACTATAGCATTTCTGACTTTCTGTGAAGTTGGTGGTACAGTTCTTCATCTTCTTTATTATCCCATTTTGGGCTAGGGTTTTTATGTGTGAGAAACTATGATATTATCCCATTAAAATTATTCTCTCAAATTTCATAGTGAAGTGATTCTGCTTCTCCATGTACATAGGAATTATTATCGAACCGTGTAAATCACTATGTCCCAAGATCTTCTTCTTGATCATTTATTTTTCCCTTTTACTCTCCTATGAATCGTTTATTACTTCATTGAACCATGAGCTTTTCTAAAAACAATTGTCTCAAATTTATCATTATTTCACATTGGTTTCATATATTTCATGGATTAAAATGATAATTAACCTCTCAAAGCATGACTTAATAGTTATCTATAACCATTTTTCATTACATAATGTTATAGTTTGTGATGAAATATTAAGGTTAGTGTGGGTAGGATCTCATATAGAGATATAGAATACACTCACAAGACACAAAAGGGGTTTTATGTGTTAGATTACTGACTAAGTACACTACATGGGGTTTTATACACTATGTCATTGGTATATTAGGGGTGTATATTTCATATTGAATCCACATTATTGAACTCAATTTGTGTTTGTGTTATATTTGTTTTCAATAAGTATAGGAATTCATATACTATAAATATATGTATCTAGTGCTTCTTGGAAGTCATTTGAAGTTCCCAAGCATATTGATGAGGATTTAGACAACATGGAAGGAAGTTTGAAGTTTCTAAGATCATTGAGAAAAATCATGGAGTTACTAAGAAAGGTATTGTAATGTGTAATGACATATAAAGATTGCTTGAGAATCGATGATTTACCATGTGAATTGAAATTAATAAATATTTTTTTAATCACATTTTTTATAGAAAAGTAAAATATGAGTGAAATTTTTCCATCATTCATATGAAGAATAATGAGGAAGTTTCTAGGAGGAAGATGTTGACAATTTTTATGTATAGAATCTGATGGAGAAGATTTAATGAGTTACAGTGGGAGATCCCGTTGGTTATGTCTGAAGATAAATTCACTTAGAAATGACGGTTTGAATATATTTTTACTCAGTGAATAGATATATAGATTGGTTCAATCGTATTTGAGATGATCCATCCCTATGGATATCATAAGTACACGATAATATGAAAATCTACTTGGATGAAGTTATAACTAAGTGTGATGATTGTTTTTTTGATATTCTAGTGAATGAAAAGTGTTAATGGATGAAGAAACACTATTCATAACATGTATTAAAGGGGGATTGAAGTACTAATAAAATGGTAAATTAAAGGCCTGTACAATTTATAAAATGGGAGATTTAACGGGATGATATTCATGGAGACAAAGCTACTAAAATGGCTAGGATATCATCCTAAGGTAAAGGAAATATTTAGATGATTATTTGAAAGATTATGATTTATTTTGAAATTTATTTTGAGTGGTTGATAAGTCCTATTAATATATTTAAGAGGTTCATATTTTAGTTAAATAAGTTCAATAATTTGGAAGAGTCATGTGGTAGTTCAAATGAGTCACTTATGGACTTTAGATGAGTCCTTGAGGACTTTGTAAGAGTCCTTGGTGAGTTTTTAAGAGTCAACCTAACTTTGGATGAGTTTATTGTGAGTTAAAATGAGTAAATATATAATTTTTATGAGTTATTACGTTGATATATATTTTAAATATCTATAGAGTGAAAAATTAGGATATTTAAAAATAAAATATTAAAAATTACTAAGATCTGATTTAGATGGTTCTTGTCACATCCTAACCTATATTTCCTATTTTTTAGGTGAATTTGGAGTTCTTGGGTGTCTCAGTTGTTTCCTAGGTGGTTCAAAAGGGTTTTAGAAGCTGTAGATTTGAACCTATAGTAGTTTACCCCATGAACCAAGAGTTCATCCAGTGATCTGGGAGTTCACCCTATGAAATTGGGGGGGGGGGGAGTAGACAATTCACAAACTACAAGTTTGTTTCATGAGAGATGAATGGTCCCAGAAAAATTCACAATTTTTCAAAAATACCAAACTCAACCTTTAGAAAAAAGACCCTTTAAGGGTATCATTTTCCCATATTTCGAGAGTCTAAACCCCAAGAATATATCCTTATATATTCCTCCTCCTTTATGGAAATTTACATGGGATTGATTCAAGTTTAAGGTGAATTATTGAAGGTAATCCATCCAAACCTCTTCTCATCTTCCTTTTATTCTTCTTCATTCTCGTTATTTCTCTATCATGGTCTCATCAACCTAGGGTTTCATTCTACTAAATTTTCAATTTTCAATTTCTTATTTCTAGGGTTTTTAGATATTCATAGGTCTTATTGGGTAATGTTATAGTGTATTAACATTATGGTCATTAAAAGTGATGATATTTTAGCTAGGTTTCCCATGTATCACTCTTTGAAATTAAATCTATAATTTATTTTTCTTTATATATGGGTTTTAAATGTCTTTTAATTTTTCCACTTATATTTTGGTAGTTATATCAAAGGATTCTTCCTTTATTGATTTTTCAAAAAAAATTAAAAATAATTTTTTCATGTGAATTTATATATAAATATATTTTAAAGGTTCAATAATTATTTTGGAAATAGAAATTCCTGGTTGGATCTTTGATGGCTACATCTTGAATTTTTTTTGAAAGAATCAATCCTAAGTAGATTTTTTGGGAAGGCCCAATTGGAAATTTTTATGGTTTCTTGGAAATGAAAGGCTTTTTCATTTGAATCATGAATGATTTATTGTTTTCAAAATATGTATTAAATAATTTAAAGACACGGTTTTGATTTCTTGAAATATGTTTTGAAAGTGGAAAATGATTTGATGCTAAAAAATATTTGTAGGAATTTCTATGCCTGGTTTTGGGTCTATTTGTATTACTTTGATAAAGTTGTATTTTGATTAATAAAAAGACCCTTTAAAATGATTTTAAATTTTGAAAATTGTGCCTCCATGAGAGGGGGACAACCCATGGGGGCTTGGTTATTAGAAATGTATTTTTGAAAAAGCACATCTATGTATGGTTAGCCTCCCTAGCAGTGGATATATATATGGAAACTCTAAATAAAAATTGGTAAGCCATAGAGACATATGATGGTGATCTTGAGTCCTTAGGATCGAGTTCTAGGGAAGTGAGTGTGCATTCATTTACTTGTCTTGGTCATTTTAGGTGGGAGGATCCTCACTATATCTAACATTATATACCTTAGGAATCCTTACCAAGGTGTTAAATGGTTTTATTATCACTATTTACTATCAATTCATGTTTATGAAATGGTTTGTATACATATGTGTGCTTTTTAGACTGTTATAGAATGGTTAATTTCCAAGTTTTTCTATAAACTATGAAAATATGATATCATGCCTTCATTTTAAAACTATTATAAAGTGTTCATAATTCTTATTTTAAATAAAATTATTAAAATCCTATTTCCATTGAGCACTTAGGATTCCATGACATGGATCCTTTTTGTTTGTGAAAATGTTTTCAGATTTCTTTCAAGGTTTTCCTTAAAATTATTTTAACTGCGATTTATAAATTATTTTGTTAAAGAAAATAAATTTTGGTTTTATTTGTAAAGAAAATTGGTTTTGTAAAACTAGTATGTTTTTTAAAGGAAAATTATTTGATACTTTTTTAAATTATAAAACCGTGGAAACTTATTTTACACCTTTTTTTCATACTAGCATGTTATGGATTTAATTTTAAAATGTTATAAACTGGGTAGGTGGATGGTGACCTACTAGTATTTTTATCTCACACCTATATATTATAGTTTATAATTCCACTTAGATGTTGTAGATGTTCTTGGATATATTTTTTATGGTTTAGTGTAGGTGAAACTCGAGTTTTATCACATTCACATGGAGACTTGATTCTGGTGGTCTTGTTGTATTTATTTTTCCTTGTTGTTAGTTTCATCTACCATCATTATTGTACTCATGGATCTTGTATTGTATTGTTTAATTTATTATGTTGGAGTTATTGATTTATATCTATTTTATTATTTCTATTATACTGATTATTTATTATTATTATTGGTAAAAATCCTTCTAAATCCATTCTTTTTTATGCCCAGTGCTCATCACCACCCCATGGGGATCAATAATGCCCTTCAGGCCTTTCTATGGGTTGGATCGGGTACTTGGTTCAAATGTAGCCCGAGTTAGTTCATGAAATATTGGTATCATAGGGATGTTTGTCTTATTACTTAGTAAAGTTTAATAGAAATGATCTAGGATTGTCAGAACTTTGGAGGTAAATCTTAATCAAGTGTGTGATCAACACCTTTAATTATGAGATCTGAGTTGTTAGGGCTGTATGGGATGTGTTTGTCTTGTAAACAAGATTGTCTCTCAGTTTTTTGAGAATTTTTGTCTTTAAGTTTTAGTGATTTCTGATTTGTTATGGAAATAAGAAATAACTTAGGGGAATTTGCTACTTATAAAGGGTTTAGAAAACTATGTTCATAGTGTGTAACCTAAGTGAATTCCATTGGAATTTATAGGGTAAGTGTGTTTTTTTTCATGTAGTGTGGTTAATCCTTACATTTCCAAGAGTTCCCTTCATCTTTTAATTTTTCATTATTTTTGTAATTTAATCTATTTCCTTTTTCTTTATGATTTTTTATGGATCATGGTATCCTATAAGTGTTTTTTTTATTTTTGGTTAAATTGAAATAGAAATTTTAAATGGGAATGTTTGAAAATTATTTTTGAAATGGAATTGATTTTTATATAAATATTGGGAATACAATCAAAATGATATTTGTTTTTGAAAATATTCCTAAAATGTTTTGTATTTAAAGAAATTACTAGTTTTTGAAAATTTTGTTAATACCTTTGGAAAAAGGGATAGTGTTAATTATTATCAAGGTTTTCAAGTGATATTAAGAAAATTTAATTAGGATATTTTAAAGGGTTTAAGTTTGAAGTGATTTTAAAACAGATGTTTTTTAACTATTTGAATATTAGAAGTGTTTTATGAAAAGATAGAAACATGTTTAAATGGTTACTTAAGGATTGAAAGTTCCTTTTTCTAGAAATGGGTTTTGTAAAAACATTTGGGTAAAAATATCGATTTAAAGAACGTAATTTCTTTTTCAAATGAGTTTTGATAAAAAACATCTTAGGTCAAAGAGGTGAATTTATTTCACTTATTCAAATAAATAAAGATTTTTATTTTTGGGTTTTTCATGAATTTGGAAAGTTGTGGATTTTAGGTTTATTTAAATGGTGTTTTGATATTTCTTATTTATTTATTTTTTGAATCATGGATTTGAGTTTTGAATTTTTTTTATTGTGTTTACATTTATTTCTTCTAGAGTATTCCCCCATTTGTATTTAATGGACCCTTTGTTTGATCAATATTTTCTTGGGACAATTGTTCCATTTTCTCTAGTCTTAGAGATTAGAGTTCTTCCTCTCTTTACCTTGGTGTGAGGATTTCATTAGAGAGTTGTGAAACTTTAATCCTTTTAATTTATTTAGAAAAAGTTATTCTCAAGACGTAGTTTCTACTGATGTTTAAGGATATTTTTTCCTAGCTTGGTATTTAGGAATCATTCAAGGTTAATTTCACAACCTTCGTGATAGAGGGTTATAATTATAAATGGTTTAATCCTGTTATTCAAACTAAGTCACTGAAGGATTAATCTTTGGAGGGCTTTAAGGTGTGATTCATTTAGAATTGACTTTTTGATGTTGGTGTATAGGATATTGAAGTTTTCTTTTGATTTAATTTTTTTCCTCTTATTGATCTTGTGATTTCAAGAGTTTTGTTTTTGTTATTTTGAAATTCATGTGACAATATTTTTAAATTGATTAGTTTCATTGATGGATTATAACTTGGTTATGTAAGTATCCAATTTATATGGATAGTCTTATAATTTTTCTTATGTTTCGAGTTACTACCCTTTATTGAAATGAGTTTCAAGAGTTTGGGTCTATGGGGTTACATGAATCTATTTGGAAAATGAGAAGGATTCCTTAGTATGTTGAAATATTTGAGGTGATTCATGATTGATTTATTCTCTAGACTATCCCATGTGGTATGTTGTTTATATTTGGAATCATCTTTCCTTTTTAATTTATTATGCTTCTCTTCACTTGGTGTGATGTGGGTATTACATTGGGACATTTTATTTGAATAGTTATATAAAGGAAATCTTGGGTAAGTGTTGGGGAAACCAAGATCTGATGTTAGTTATGCTCTGATGTTTTGGTGAATTCACTAGGATCTGTTGTTCCGGAAGTAAAGTCTTGGGATACCCTCACTTGAACTATGTCTAGTCTATATATTTATTATTGATTCATGATTCCATGTGAGTCATTTCCAATTGTTATCCATTGTTCTCTTATGTGATCTATTTTGGTTTATTTGCTTGAGGTAGTAATATTTTTGTCCCTCTTATTCTATTGTGATGTCTAAGGACTTTTAGGTTTGGAACTTGAGGATTCATTGGGTTGATGATGGTTATGTTAGGATGAATTGATCAATTAACTATCATCTAGATTATGAAGTAATATTATATAGGGAAATAACTTTAGAGATTTACCATATTTTTTTAGTTTTATTCCTCTATCAATTATTTAAAAGAGGATAATGGTTTGTATAGAGTCAGTAGTTTAGTGGAATTCTAAGATAGTGGGGAGACCACCATTAGTGAGTCTCACACATCGAAGAGTTGTCTCACTCATTTTCTTAAGGATCAGTAAGTGTGTATTAGTGGACTCCGAATTGAATCATGGTTTCCTTTAACCTTTTCCATTCCTTCTTTTTTAATAATCAAGTAAAGATGTCCTATCCTGAGATAGTTCTTTGGTTTTATCTAACTTTAATATCTTATGATATGGTGTTTGGTATTTGATTTCTATTTAAACCCCATTGTTTGATAGGGGTGATTCTATGTTGGTTTCACTATGTTTGCAGGTGTATCCTAGTGGTTTTTCCTCTACGGGGTGTCTGGGAGGTCTCAAGTTCGATCATCCTTGAAGGTGTGTATTAGTTTTTAAATAAAATGGTTTTGGTTTTTAAAATTGAAAAATGGGTTTTATAGTGGGAATTTTATTTAAAATTAATCTTGAAAATCTATAAAAATTAACATCTGAACCTTAAAGATTTGTATTGAAAAGTTTATATTTTAATATAAAGTGATAAATGAGTTTTTCTAAAGTGGTTTAAAATGAGTCGAAGAAATTGGATTTTTTAATGGTTTCAAATGATGGATTAATAATTTTTTTTTGAATTTAAAATTAATAAGGGGGCATTATAAGATAAATTTAAAATGAATTGGGTATTTATATTTCAAAAATAAATTTTAAGAGATAGTTTTAGTTTTTGTAAGATGATTTTCAAAATCAATTTTGAAACATTAAAATATATATGATCTAATTTTAAAATTAAAATATAAAATTTAGTTGCTAATAATAAAATTAGTGATTTAAAAACTTCTTGGTTTTAGGAGGATTTTTTAAAATATCCTTTGAAATTTTGTTTTTAGTATTGAAAATTGAGATTTTATTATGGTTTGGTATTTTATTTTTTTGGGTTAGTGGTGCTTGTAATTTTTTTAGGTTTTCATTCTACCTTTGTATTAACTTGTTGGAGATGAGTTTAAATTTTGGTGTGTCTTGATTCAAATTCCATGTTGTTGTATTTATTTTCTTGTCTATATAAATGTTCCAATTAATTATGGAAAGTTTGTGTCTTAGAATGTCTCCAAGTTATGTATCCCATGGTTAGGGAGTGTGATCATCTAATTCATGTTCTTGATTGAGAGTTCTTAGTTTATTTTTGACTGTCTTTTTGTAATTGGATTCTTTTTCTAGATTTAATTGTGAATGATTCATTGAGTGTTTGGTGTTTCTTGGGTTTTGGTTTATTGTTGAGTTCTAAAATTGTAGTGTGTAGGGTCCTGAAAATTCCGCAAGGGGGAAATCCAATTACCCCAAGACTTGGGAAAGGACTGAACCGGTCCGCGCACTGGCTCCCAACAATAACACGTGGCCTGTTCGGCGAACCGCCCTCCCGCAGACGTTGTCATCCGTGAAATGGAGGCGAAAGCCCCTCTGTGGCCACGAAGCGGGACGGACGCCAGGACGGTCCACCACTGCGAACCGTGACAACCTACCCATACCACCGTGAACCTCATCATCTGTGGAATAGAGGCGGATTGGTGTGCCGCCGCGAAGCAACCCCACCATGACTCATCAAATATCCCAGTTGACCGAGTCATCAGTGGGTGGGGATTACTTCATGGGATTCCACAGAAAGTGCCATGGGCCTGTCGATATATCCCCTAGTGGCTCTATAAATATTCACTGATGGGCACCAAAAAAAAATGGGGAAGGACGGGTGAAAACCCGTGGGGAGATGCTGGAGAAACCATTCCCAGAGGTAATGTTCTGCGACCATCCGCAGATCCCATATCTTCCGCGGATGCACTCTTCCACATAGAGGAGAAACCAAACCACGAGCCACATGCGACCACCTCCTTTGCGGATGGCCATCTCCTTCGCAGATGGCCATATCCTCCTCAGACCAGTGTCATTCGCGAAATGGAGGTGGAAACCCCTCCACAGGTGAGAATTAGGATGGGCTCCAACCCCTTTGCAGACACCCTTCGCGGACGACCATCCTTCATGGACAACATCCTTCATGGACGTCCATCTCCTCCACGGCCAGCTCCTCCAAGGACACCCTTCACGGAAAACTAAACCGCGAACCACATGCGGCTCCCTCGTGGCCAGTCCTTTGCAGAAAGATCCTCCGTGGCCAGTCCCTCGCAGCTAGTCCTTCGCGGATAGCTCCTTCGCAGCCAGCCCCATGCAGAAAACTCCATGCACTCGTTGGTCCATACCGCAGGGGTTGTGCCCCCACACCCCATCCTCAGGGTCAGTGCTGGGTTGTGGTCCCGGCCCTATGGGCCGATCCCTTCGCTACCATCACTCACCCCCATGAAAAATGGAGAGTCACACCGCGAATTTTTTGGGCCGGGTCAACAGTATTTTACATTTCTCCCTTGTGCCACCCCAACATTCGTCCTATAAATGCCATGAGTTGAGCTACTCCTCATGAGACTCCAAAATTACATCACCTAGTTCCATGCCAGGATCATCCAGAAAGGTCCGCCCTTTCATAAGTCCCACACCAACCATTTCTAGGTATCTCCTACCTAGTCTTCCTGACCACATGACATTAAACTGTATGGCCATCGTCCTGACCACATGACGTTAAACTGTATGGCCCTTGTCCTGACCACATGATGTTAAACTGTATGGCCCTCATCTTATCCGTATGACGTTAAACTATATGGAAACATTACTCTCTACATGACTATAAACTGTAGCATTCCCTCTCATTCAATAGTTGGATTCCTCTTTCTCCATGCAAGATATGCCTTATGCTCCAAGCATAAGATGCCTCATGCCATTTTTACAGTGGCATAATTTCAAGAGCACTAGAATCTGTTCAAACATTCCGTCACTCCACCCCACGCTTTGCGTGTCCTTCATTCGGATCTCCATCCTATTTCATGTCTGAAGGGACCCCCTAATGGCCTGGTCTCATTCCGCATCGTCTCACCTACTATCCTGGGCCAACGCGCCGGAAGACTTTTGACAACACTTTGAGTCAGGTCCTATGTTTCGAACATGGTCAACAATCGACCCTCACTTGTTTGTCCCCATTCCAGGCTAACACGATATGGATGCTATTTTTCGAACATGGTCAACAGTTATCCTCCATCGTCATTCCACCCTCACCGCGTTCTGAATGTCGGGCATGTGATTCACACTTTTTATCTCCCTTTGTTTGGACTGATTCCAACACCCTTTGCGTTATCCCACTTTTGCACCAGCGCATAGGTAAATGCCTCAACCCATCAGAGGGTTGGGATGCCCTCATGACCAGACATGAGGAAGACATTATGGGAATCCATCTTGGAGTAAGCCCCGAATTTATGTGCCTCCTCAGAGTGTAAGCCCCAATCCACACTATGGGCCTCCTTAGAGTGTAAGCCCCAATCTATCACTCTGGGCCTCCTCAGAGTGTAAGCCCCAATCCATCGCCCTGGGCCCCCTCAGAGTGTAATCCCCAACCCATCATTATGGGCTGCCTCAGAGCGTAATCCCCAAGCCAACGTGAACTACGAGGACTTTGATTCCCAAACATAGAGATACATAGGAAGCCTCTATGAGGTTCAAGCCCGATCACCAATAGACCCCCGGGTTCTAGCACTCCCATTCGAACTATGTGTACTTTGATCCATGTCCCCTAGGCAGGGTAAGTAGGAAGCCCCCATGAGGTTCAAGCCCAACAACTGGTCGATCTGACTATCTTCACATCGGTTCACAGCGCCACTCCTAGTTCCGCCTCAATGAGTTCCGACTCCTCGGGGTCATTAATCCAACGAGAGATGGTAAAACTCATGCATAAATGATTCCAAACCCCTGCGTTCAGCTGACCATTTCCAACCAGGAGAAATCCATAGATACTATGCTTGGGTATAAACCAAAGATTCACGAACATATGAATATGTCTTAAATCTATAAGAGAGTCCTGAAACAGGCAATAATTCCCCCAAAAAGGGTGCGATGAGCCTGACTTCCCATCCTCTCGACCAATGTGAGTTCTTAAGCGTCGCTGATCAGACCATCCGGTGAACGCCTACCTTTGGAAAGCAGGTCCACGCGTCATCGGATATGGAACCGTTGGGCGTTTCGAGACCGACCTGAAACATAGTCATTGTTGGATTTTTTTTTTCATTTTAAGCTGTAAGTTCTTCTTTGACTTGATCAACCATTCTCCTTGAGACTTTCTAGCGACATAAATTTTTATGGTGTGGATAATTTCCACATCCCTACCTCACTTTCCTTTTTATTTATTTATTTTTAGGTTACTTTGGAGTTACTGGGTGACTTGGTTATTTCCTAGGTGGTTCAAAAGGGTCTGGGAAGCTAAAAATATTAACTTAAAGCAGTTCACCCCATGAACTAAGAGTTATCCCTATAAAATTTTAGGGGGAAAATAATTTACAACCTGAAAGTGTGTTTCATGGCCTGAATGGTCACATGAAGACTCCTGATTTTTCTAAAATTTCAAACTTACCCTTTAGAATTAAGGCCATTTAGGGTCTTATTTCCCCCCATTTGAGTGTCTCATCCCTAATAGCATATCATCTTATATTCCTCCTCTTTTATGGTGATTTCCGTGGTATTTATTCTTTTTTAACGTCTAATCCTCAAGGTAAATCTATCCAAACCTCTTATTATCTTTCCTTTCTTCTTCTTCCTCCTTGTTCTTTCCCAATCATGGTATCAGTGACCTAGGGTTTCATTCCACTTAATTTTTTATTTTTTATTTCTTGGTGTTGAGGTTTATAGGGATTCCTATTAGATTCTTGGGTCTTATTGGGTCATGTTATGGTGGATTAACAACACAATTGTTAAAAGTGATAATATTTGAGGCAGTTGTCCCATGAATCTCTCTTTAAAATTAAATCTATGATTTCTCATTATTTCATGTGGTTTTTAAATATATTTCAATTTTTCCACTTTTATTTTGGTATATATATCAAAGGATTATTTATTTCTTGAGTTTTCAAAAAATTAGAAAAAGGAGTTTTCCATGTGAATTGATCTTTAGATCTATTTTAAATATTTAGGCCTTATTTTGGAAATTAAAATGTTTGGTTGGATCTTTGATGGTTGCATATTTAAATTTATTTGAAAGACTTTACCCCGAGTGTATTTTTTGGGAAGGCCTAGTTGGCACTTATTATGGTTTCTTGGAAAGGAAAGGATTTTTTATATGAATCATGCTTTTTTACTTGTCTTCAAAAGAGGTTTTAAATTATTCAAAGACATGTTTTTGATTTATTCAAACCTGTTTTGAAATAGAAAAATGAATTGATGCTAAAAATGATTTTTAGGTATGTCTATACCTATTTTTGGGATTGTTTGTATTTTTTTGATAAATTTAGTTTTCGATTGATAAAATTACCCATTTAAAATGATTTTAAATTTTGAAAATGGTTCCTCTATTAGAGGGGAATATCCCATGGGAGCCTAGGTATTAGGTGGGTAGTCTTCGATAATCATGGCTAGGTATAGTTATATTCTCAGGCATTGAATATATACAAAAAATCTAACTAATTTTTTTTTAATATAGGTAGACCCATGATTATGATATCTAATTCCTAGGATCGAGTTTTAGGGAAGTGGGTGTGAAGCTATATATTTTCCTGAGTCATTTTAGGTGTGAGGATCCTAACTAGATCTGACCTAATATACCCTAGCCTGAATGGCCCAAAGGCCTTCATTTTTATTGATTTTTGATAACCCCCCTTTCAAGGGATGAGGGGGAACCCCTAAAAGGCCCGTAGGCACAGAGATTACATGACCCATAGGCTTAGGAGATTACATGACCTGAAGGTCTTAGGGAATTCAACCAGACTATCTACAAGGAACTGCCCCTCCCCAGCATCTATATCTTGATAGTAGCTCTCCACCTTTGCATGACCATCTGGCTAGGCTTCCCATGAAAGCACAAGCTGGTACCGATGGCATAGTCATACCCTCTCATTCTGACAAATCCATTTTCCTCTACTCTGATGAGTTCACCTGCTCTGAATCCTCTTTTAGGGCTGCTCCTTTTTTGTAGTGTGTTTGGGGCCTGCATTCATGTGTCCCGAAGGCCTTGGGGTGTCCCAAAGGCCTTAAGGTGGCCTGAAGGCCTTGAGAATCAACTGGCCCAAAGGCCTTGGGTGGCCCGAAATCCTTGCAGGACCCGAGGACCAAACTGGTGGCCCGAAGGCTCAGATGGATGAATAGTTCCATCAGTTATAGTACCAAATAGTGCCTGCTACAATGCTTGCTATAATACTACTACAATGCCTGCTATAGTACTGCTACAGTACTGCTACAGTACCCTGAAATATGCTTCCACCCGGATTTGATCTTGAATCTAAATGGTGTAATTATCATCATTGCTTATTTATTTATTTATTCAAAATGCTTTGTATATATGTGTGTGATTTTCAGATTTCTATAGAATGGTTGATTTCTAATTTTTTATTTAAACTATGAAAATATAATCTCATTACTTTATTTAAAAATTATTTCAAAGTGTTAATACTTTCTATTTTATAAAAAAATATTCAAATCCTATTTCCTTTGAGTAACTAGGATTTCATGAAATGGATCCCTACTGTTTATGAAAATGTATTCTGGTTTCTTTCAAGGTTTTCTTTAAAACTGTTTTTATAATAATTTATAAATGATTTTATTAAAGGTAATAAATTATGGTTTTATTTATAAATAAACCCAATTTTTTCCATTTTATATTTTTTAAAATGATAAAATAATGGAAACATATTTTATACCTCTATTTTCAAAAATAGCATGTTATATATTTACTTTTAAATTGTTACAAATTTGGTCAGTGGGTGGTGACCTACTAGATTTTTTATCTCATGCCAATAAATAATAGGTTAGTAGGTATCTTTTATGTAGTGTGTGTGCATGGATCTCTTGGTTCTAGTTTAATGGAGGTGCAAGTGGAGTTTCCTCACTTACACATGGATACTTTATTCTAGTGGTCATGTTTTATTTATTTTTTCTTTTTATAAGTTATAACAATCATCGACCTTGTATTCTTGGATCTTGTATCATGTTATTTTATTTGTTATATTATATTTTTGGGTTTATTTACCTTTTATTGTTTTCCTTATACTGGTTACTTATTATTATTATTGGTAAAATCTCTCTCAGTTAATTATTATTGATTCCCAAGTGCTTGTCTCCACCCCGTGGGGATCAGAAATGCCCTTTGGTCCTTATTGTAGGTTAGATTGGGTACCTGGTTCAGGGGTGACCTAGTTTGGTTTATGATGGTGTTTTTATAATGTTATTCAAGGATTCAAATGTTGAAACCAAATTTAAATGATAGTGATCCAAGATGAGATTTAGGGAAGAACAGTCGAGAGAGATGATGAATATTGAGATGATTTCCATGATCTCATGATAAGATTCAATGTGATAGTTCCATGCATGTATAGGATTCAATTATAAATAAAAGTGAATTTTTGGTGGAATATTTTTGAGTAAAAGAAGGTTGAGATTCTTCCATATATTTTGGAAAGAAATAAATATAAGGATCTAAGTCTTTGGGGAGTTTAAAATAAGGAAACTATGAGATAAAGATAGTTGAGTCTACATAAGATATTATGGCTTTGTTCTCTCCTAGATATATCCCTCGAGTGCTCTATTCCCTCCCCTAGGGTTTCCTCCCCATGATGACAATGTAGATCCTTTTAGATCCTATTCATTTCTTCTCTCATTCCCATGGCTTCAGTTTTCTTTTCGTCTTATTTTTTGGATCCTTCTCGGGATCTACATGTCAGATGTGACTCTCTCATTTGGTAGTCTAGGTTTCTGGAATGATTCTTCATCAATTAGTGGTCCTTCTATTGGACTCCTACTTTCTCTTCCCTAGGTTCTTCTCTTGGGATTTCTCCTTATTGTTCTTTTCTTTATGGGGCTTGTGCCTCTTATTTTTTGGCCTTTGACTAAAAACCTCGGCTACTATTTTGATCAGATCCATCGTGCCAAACTATATTTTTTATCCTGTTTGGTTTTATTTAGGGTGGTTTAGGATGTGATGGTGGTTCACAATCATGGTCCATTGTCGAGTCCATTGTATGTCTATTACTATTTTCCTTTGATCTCTTTGGTTTTTGGTTTTGTGGTCTGTTTCTTTTCATCCTTGACACCAACGTCTTGATTGTGTTTTTTCTCATCAGCTATGGTTCTTAGTTTTTTTTGTTCTATTCGGTTTGAATGGATTTTTTTTCAATATTCCTGAAAATTGCATATCTGTGTTGTGTATTCATCCTCTCAACTATACCCTAGCTTCAAGGTTCAACCCTCTCGTCCTAGTTGTTTTGGTGTGATGGTTCTAAAGGATGCTTTGGGAGGTGTTGTTCGAGTAGCCAAAAACATTCTAGGATCCCATGTTAGTGCTTCTTCTTGCTGTTTCATGATGATTTTTCTTTGTTCGATGGAGGTTTGATTGTTGTTGATCAACATGGATGATACCTAATCAGATTACTTTATAGGGGATTTTTTTTGGGTTACTCTAGCACCGTCAGTGATCCTGCTAGTGAGTACAGATGTTCAGTGATGTGGATGACCGAGATGTGAATATTTGATGGTGGCATGTTTTTTCTTTGATGATTGTGATTCAATTTCAGGAATCATGGATCAAGGTTTCATGGTTCAAGTCTCATGGCCCGAGGTGTTTAGGTGGTGTAGTGATCGATGTGTATTTTAAAATTTTGAATATGGTTTTTTGGTTATTTATTATTTTAAATTCTGATTTTTATTTTCATAATGTTTGGTTTCTATAATTTTTTTTGTATTTGGAAATGTATGGTTACCACTAAGCCTTAAATTGGATTTTATAAAATAAAAAAATATGGATTTAGTTACATAGGAGATTATAAAAATCTTAGAGACTGAGAGTTATAATAATTAAAAGAATTAGGATTCTAGAAAATATAATTCACACAGTCAATGTATATATATTCATAGAAAATGAATAAATTGTGAGTATCTCAACTTTTTGTGTGCTCGGTATATATTCTGTAAGTCAAAAGAGAAAAAATTTATAGTTCCTGATAAAATATTTTTTTCATTATCAAAATATTAAGTAAA
Organism: Viscum album; assembly: GCA_963277665.1. NCBI lineage: Eukaryota > Viridiplantae > Streptophyta > Magnoliopsida > Santalales > Viscaceae > Viscum > Viscum album. The sequence goes on from OY728119.1 coordinate 1,513,243,294, forward strand.
GAGATCTGAAACTACTTTAAAATGAATAATTATTTTATGTTGAAGAAAATATGAGATCTCAATGGTGTTGTGACAGTATACACTACATGTTTAAGAAGAAGAAGAAGTGGAAAAAGAAGAAGAAGGACAGTGAGTTCAGTTGTCCTACTAGGAATTACATTCTACCAGATAAGGTGAGACAATAAGCCTACAACTTTCATATGTTATATGCGTCTAAAGGTGAATTTAGGTAACTTATCAGATTACTTCAACTATAGAAGAAGATAAATTATATATTATCCAAGAGAGACTCAAGCCAATACCAATGTTATTGCTTCAAGGAAGTGCAATATTATTTTCTTGTTTTAAAAGGAATTGATTTTTTCTTTCTTTCTTGTATATGGTTGGTTCCAAAATACCAAGTCAATAGACATATCCTTTACCATTATTCTTTTGATGATAAGAATCATGATGCGTTCATGGGATACCAAACACATGTCACTAGGGATATAGTCATCCATCTTAGATGTAAACTGCATTAACAAATTTTGATGTCTTATTGTGTGATTTCCTTATTACCATACATGGATTCCAAATAATGATGAGATGGAATGATATAAAGAGTTATAATGATTCCTTGAACAAGTTTGGAGGCAAAAAGGTATAGAGTATTTAAATTGGATACCAAGACTGATTCACCCCTCCCCTTAGTGTTGGACGCATCCCTATGTTATCCTAACAATTGGTATCAGAGTAGGATACACCTCTATTCAATTCTCATATTTGAATATTTTTTTAAGAATTTAGTTTATCTTTTTAAAGTCTATATGAAGTTTAGATTTTAAAAATCCTTTAATTTACCATCAAAGAAACCATGTAATAATCATATTCCAAGACAATAATAAAAATATAGAAAATGGTTGCAAGGAGGTTGAGAAAATCCTCATTAATAAAAGAGGAATTTCTACTATTTTAAGTTAATCAAAGTATAAGTATTTCTATTACATCTATCAAGAGTATTAATCTTAAAATTTAATGTGAAGAGAAAGTAACTCTCTTAATTAAAGTAGAAGAAAAATCATATTTCACATATAATAATCTTAACAAAGACAAGTCAAGTATGAAAGAAGAAGATCTGGTGGTTGAATCCACCATCAAGGATTTAGAGAATAGTTATGTCTCATGTAGTTCAATATCTCTACATAAAAATGTGGTGACAAAAAATTCTTGTCAAAACTATCCTATAGAAGTCCCAAGTACTATTAAGAGTTATCATATATCTATGAAGGTACAATATGAAAAAAAAAATTTCACTAAAATGTATACTATATAATGTTTCTAAAGATATGGTTATTTTTATTTTTTTGATTTTAAAAATCATATAGGAAAAGATCATTGATCTTGAAGATGAATCATAAAACTTGAAGAAATATTTTAAGGAGAGAGTACATGCCTATATAAAACTCTACAAGCAAGTCAGATCCAAATAAGTATTGAATACAATACTAGAATAAATTTGATTCATCTTTGAGAATTAATAGATCACTGTAATTCATGAGAAATAAAACTTCATAAAGGAGTTTAGAGAAATATTCCATGCATTATAAGAAAATAAAAATTCATGCATTAATGTAAAAAATGTCCATCCATAGGTCAAGGAAAATATTATTAATGATCTTGATCATATACTGGAAGAAAGGAGTAAAATACATAATGATGAGTTTAATAAAATCTAAAAGGACAATGATGAAAAATTTATATCAGTGGGGGATGAAAAAAATATCCTCAATATGAAATTATTTAATCTTGAATTCAATCTTGAAAATCGTGAAATAGTTTAATATGGTTATTCACAACAAGTATAAAGTAAAGTTGTTTTCACATGTAATTATAACGAATCTTTATGTGAAAAAAACCTCTTTCTTATGGAAAAAATGTCCTGAGATCATTTAATAATCAATATATAGTAGCTAAAAAATGGAAGGTACCATCCACATTGTTTGATAATGATTTTACTAAAAAAAAATTTATTTATGATACATTATTAAACTCAACACTTTTACAGAAGTGGATGAAGAAAAATTATGATAATTCCGTGACTACATTTAGGTAAGTTAGAATCATGAGTAAAATTTAATTTTACCCTAAAGAATCCCATTTATAAAATGAGAAAACATGAAAATAGAAATCACTCCAATCTATCTAAATATCTATATAAAAGAAGATATCAAGATTTTTAGGTTTTTTTTGGTGTTATAATAGGTTGGTTACATTTCTTATAGTTATTTTAATAATTTTACAACCACCAAACGAAAATAAAATCGTACATCAAGGTCGATAAAATCTAAACTAAATTGCACAGATAAAAGAGACAAATCAGTCAGTTAAAAATAGATTTAAAAACTTGAAGATATAATCAAAGTGTTCATATAAGTGGATCATTCTCACTAAATTAAATAAATAATGAGTCAAAATCAATTGGAAAATAAAGACCATATAAAATAATGAATAAGTATGAGACATCCTTGGGAAATAAGATAAAGAAAGTTAGCGACCATAATACTCTCAAGAACACTATATAGAATATATATGTGTTATCCTTAGATATTAAAAAAAGGGACAACTGATTCAAAATAGATCCAATAACCCAAATAAGAATAATTCACAAAGTACAATTAGTTTCTTTTACTATTGGAAAAAAAGGTACACCATATATACATGCAAACAGGGTATGAAAGTCAAACTAATAAAGGAAATCTAAAGTAAAGAGGAAAAACATTCCAATAGAAAAATAAAATGATTGTATTGGAGAATAACTCACTTTATATTAAATATTGAATAACTAATAAGGCTAATCATATTTTGAAGAAATGTATGATTGTTTGACCATCTGTCTTAGATAAGGAAAAGAGGATGGAGTAAACACAAAAGAAACTAAGATCCAAAGGAAAGGTAATGATTCCAAATGATAAATAAGTAAAATTTCATGAGTGATTTTCAAAGTATGGAAACCATATATTTTATAAAGTATTTTTTGGGATGTTCAAACAAGTTTAACATTATTTGAAGGATTTTTTAGAAACCATGCCAACCTCAGAATAAATCCTGATAAATATGAATGATGCACCAAGTGTTACATGTACCTTGATGGATCATGTTAAATAAAAGAGTCTATATAAAGAAAAAATAGAGAAAGAAAAAGTACCCATGATTCCCAAGACAGAATAAAAATCTAGGAATGCATGCATGAATAATTTTTCTAGATATGGATCTAAATTAGAGAGGGAAAATAAGTTTAGAAATAATTCTCAGTCCAACTGGTCACATTGATAAGAAATTTGTTCAAACTTATTCCCTATCATTTGTGTTGTATTAGTGTGATATCTATTAAGGTAATTGAAGGTGAAGTGTGTTCTCAAGATAATAACCTAATAATAAATGTGATATATCAAAATAAATAGCACAATTAATGGTAGAAAGATGGGATAACTTCTCTTGAATTTATAAAATATTTATTTTTTCCATACTGGTGCACTCTCAAAATGAAAGATTTTTAATATTACCTAATTAAGGGATCCACCATGATGAATAATATCTGTAGTTTCTTCTTTATTGGTAGACAAGTGGATTTAATCTTGATAACCTTCCAAGTTTATTTATTCCATATAAACATAGAATTTATAGAAAGTTCTTGAAAAACTATCATTGAAGAGGTATGTAAGCCTACTCTGTCATCCTTAGTTTCTCAATAATAAATTATAATATTAAGGGGGTGAAATTTATTTTAATATATAGTAATAAAACATGAATATTTTAGGTGATAAAATAAAAAATTTAAAAAACTTTCTACATTTTCTTGAACTTTTTTGACATGTGTATTGAGATAAGTATAAGATCCCAAGTTTTAATTCTAACTAAAACAAATTTATTGATTAGAATCATATGGTTTCATCCTGAGGAAATTTAAATAACCCCTAAATATGATTTTGTATTTTTTATTATATAGTATCATGTTATTAAAATTATATATAGTATTTTTTTCTAAATCAAACCATAATGTTTTCTACACTAATAATCACTCATGTAGAACTCATGTGGGTTGATTAATGGAATATTTCTTAAAGATTGAATTGATATTATCATCTCTAGATTCACATAGTATTTATTATCAATAAGGGGGAGAGAAGAAAATGAAATAATAAAATGATAAAAGGGGACGAAGAAGATTTTAGTTAGATTACATATTATCATATCATTTTCTAGGAGGTATCAAAAAAATACAAAGGGGAGATTACTGAACCCACTTTGTGTTTGGATTTTATTTTTTTCAATAAGGATAAAAGAAATTATGGGAATTAAAATTATTTTTATATGTGTATTAAGTGTTTTTATAAGTTTCTTGAAGTTATAAATTATATTTATGAGGAGTTGGATAACTTGGAAGGAAGTTGGAAGTTCCCAAGATTATTTATAAGAGTCATAGATTTTTCTAGAAAGGTATTATTATATATAATTAATTATGATGATTTCCAAAGAATTTATTATTTACCATATGGCTTGGAAATAATTAAATTTTATTCTATAAATTATGTTTTTAAAAGTAAAATAAGAATAAAGTTCCACCATCATTCATATGGAAAAGAAAGAGGAAATTTATAGGAGGAAACTGGTGAGAGTTTTATTTGTAAAATCTGATAGAGAAAATTTAATGAACAATATTAGGAGTTTTTATTGGTTATGTCTAAAGATACATTCACTTGTAAATCATAGTTTTAATATTCTTATTCATGCTTAAATGATATAATATTTTGGTTCAGGCATATTTTATAAGATCCATCTTTTTGGTTATCATAAGTATAAGATCATATGAAAATGTACTTTAATAAAGTTGGAACTAAGTGTCATGATTATTTGTGTTTATATTATAGTTAGTGATATGGGTTAATGGATGTGGAAAAATTATCTATAACATGTCACAAATGGATATTTAATTAGTGGATGAATGGGAAATTAAAGGCGTGTATAGTTTTCAAAAGGGGAGATTTAATGGTCTGATATTCATGGAGACAAAGATGCTAAAATACTTGAGTGATTATCCGAAGGTGAAAGAAATATTTGGATGAATATTTAAAATATTATGAATTATTTTTAATTTTATTTATATTGGTTTATAAGTCATATTAATTAATTTAAATGGTTAAAATTTGAGTTGAATAAGTTCTAGAATTTGGAGATGAAGTAGAAATCGACTAAGTCCCATGTTTGGATGAGTATTTATAGAATTTATAAAATTAAATTCAAAATTTTGATGATTCATTATCTAAATAATATGAGTAACTATAATTTTAAATGTGTAGAATAAAATTTTGAATGAGTAGACACCAAGTTTGAAAGATTATTCAATCAATTTGTATGAGTCATTTCCAAACTTTGGATGAGTCCTTGATGACTTTAGATGAGTCCTTAGTGAGTCTGAAAGAGTAAAAATGACTATGGATGAGTAAATTTTAAGTTAATATGAGTAAATTTAGACTTCTTTTTCATAATTACTTTGATAAATTTCAGAGATATCTATAGATTGAAAATGGGGATATTTCAGAATAAAATATTCTAAATAACTAAGATCCAATTCAGAAAATGTTGTTGTGATGTTCTTTATGGAGTAAAATATAACAGCCAAATTTAAATTTTTGTGATCCAAACTAATATTGATGGTATACTAAAAAAGAGAGATTTTGGATTCTATTATGAGTTCCACAACTACAATATGAGCTTCGATTTTATAGATCCATATATGTGGAGTATTTAAAAATAAATAAAAGTATAAATTTTGTGGAAGATTTCTAAGAAAAATAAGGTCAATATGTTTCTATATATCATATAAATAATTAAAGAGAATGAATTGAGACTTTTTGTAGTTTAAAATAATTAAAATATTAAATTAATATAGTCGATTCTACATGTTATATTTCAAGAATCTTAAAGATTGGGAGTTATGGAAATTTAAAGAATGAAAATTATTGAAAATAAAATTCTCACAATCAGTGTATATATATTCAGATAAAAAGAAGAAATTTCAAGGATCTATGCTATGTTTGTGCCTATTATATATTCTATAATTCGAAATAGAAAAAATTGAGAGTTTATGATATAATATTATATACATTATCAAAGTATTAAGTATAGAGATATGACACTACTTTTAGGTGAATAATTATTTTGTATCAAAGAAAATATTATATCTTAATGGTCCTCTGATAGTATACAATATATTTTAAAGAAGATTAAGAATAAGAATATTGAGTTTGATAGTTATTCTAAAGATTACATTCAATCAAAGAAGGTGAGAGTGTTAGCCTGTAGTTTTCATATGTGTGGGTGTTTGAAGGAGCTTTGAGGCAGCCTATCAGATTGATGAAACTAAGGAAAAAGATAAATTCTGTATTACCATGGAGTAACTTGAGACAACACCAATGATCTTGTTTCAAGTAATTTCAATCCTATTCTATTTTATTAAAAGTAGTAGCAAGTTGGTGCTTTCTTTGTATCTGGTTGGTGCTAGAATAATGGGTCTAATTCCATACCCTTGCTAATGATTCTTTTAATAATAATAAGGATGTTGTGTTCATGTGATAAAGACCATGTATCACTAGGTATTTAATCATAAATATTGGAGGAAAATATTGTTAACTAATTTCTATGTCTTGATATGTGTTTTCCTTTTTACCATATATGCATGCATGATTAATTCATTGAACAAGTGAGGAGGTGAAAGGGGATAAAGGTTTTAAATTAGATAAAAATTTTCATCACTGATTCACCCCTATTTCTCCCACCCCTAATGTTAGACATATCTCTATGTGATCCTAACACATATAAATGAGGTTATAATTTCCCTTAGAATGAGAACCTTCATAATTTTATTCCTTTATTATGCCAGAGATAAGTTTGATCTAATCAAGGGTTGATTGGGTGTGTAATTTATAATATTGTCACTTAAGGCTTAATTAAAATGGGAGTACTCTCATATGTTTAGTATATAACCAGGGACCTCAATTGAGATAGATTGGGTAATTTTAAGGTTTTACTTAGTTAATTTATTTGTTATGTGATTATATATCTAGATGAGGGGCATGTGATATTCTCTTTTTTTTAGAGGAATTACATGTGATTTATTTATCAACCCAGTCAGTCTATACTTGGAGAATCAAGAATGTAAGAGTAATATATATGGGATTTAAAAACTTCATGTCTCATGGTTACTAAATGACTTTGAAAAATATATAATATGATTATGTATACTTATATATGATACAATTGGTGTACATAGGTATGGAGATACATGTGTTTGATAGAGATTATGTTGGATCCCTTTATAGATTGATTAATATTGATTATTTTCAAGAGGATTCTCTTTTCTTAAATTTTTGGATTAGGGGATTCATATTTTTTTTAATGCTATAAAACACCATGGGGTCACACTTTTTTTGTGTAAATGAGGATCGATTTTATAAAACTTTGAGAGCTAACCAAAAATTATTTTAGAGGATATCTGGAAAAATAACTTGATGGATTTTTACACACTGTTACATATGATGTAACATGTGGTGAAAAGTTTGATATATTTTCCAAAAGGAGTTTTGGAATACATATAAATGAAGTTTTGGGTATGGTTTTATAATTTCCTATATATGATTTTCCATAAGGTAAAAGTGAACTAAGTCAGAGAGGATTTTACTATAAGTGGTAGATTGATGTAAATATATGCTAAAAAGATATACCACAACATGGGAATTTAGACCATGTTTTTGTCCATCCTTATGTGTACCATAACAAAGTATATGACACTATTCCATGGTGAATCATGCATGTTATGTAATAATGTGTTGATTTTTTATTTATCCATTTCAAATTCTATAATGATTGGTTATATTTTATTAGAGGATAATAGTGATGAGTTTGAGTGTATCACACATTTCTTTAAATATCAAATGAATCAATGATAATTAAACATATTTTTCAAGAGTTGAAATGGTTTGATATGTTTATTTAATGTCTCATAAATATGGGTGATCATTTTATAATATTGAATTATTGTATAAACTAGTTAAATACTCATACAAGGTATGGCATCCCATTATATTGAGATGTTGTGAAAAATCCTCTTATCGAGACTTACTAAAGCTCTCATTTGTCTCAATATTTTAATAATGGTTTTAGAAAACCGTATATTGAGAGAAATATTTCTCGAGTATCAAGATATTCCCAAAAATCCATGGATACCCTAAATAGTAGTAACTCTTCAATTACTCTCTAGTGATCTACATAAAACTCATATGTATGAGCTTCTATTGATTAGTGAAAGGTACGTTTTTTCTTCATTTTATTATTAAATAAAAATATATAGATAGATCTTAGTTGTTTTCAGTTTTACTGTTATATTCCACTATGTTTAGGATGAGTTTTATCACATTAAACCCCTTTAATTTAATCACCTATGGCTTAACCTCATTTGTATTGGATTCCCATGGATATTGAGGAACCCTAGACCCACACTCCTAGGTCTGGTGCTAAAAAAACATGATTTTAAAAATTAACTTTGATATCAAGTGATATGATCCAAATTAAAATTTCATAAAATCCACATTATTATTACACCTCAAAATAATCTCACAAAACTCGGATTAACTTTTGGTTTATTTTCTATAATGACAAGCTATGTGATCAATTTATTTTATAACACATGTGAAATTTTCTCCATAATAGAACTCCTCTAGAATCCCTTCTAGTGTTACCAAAAAATATACTTGTCTTTATAACTTTTTGAAATGAAACATAAGAAATTGGTGATCTCAAACGCTCGGTAAGGGTAAACATAAGTGATAAAAACAAAAGATCATAATTGATTATAAGATGATGATATGGTTATAATCAAGATACATAAGAAAATCATATCCAATAAAACATATATCATAAATCATGATTTATAAGGCATGAAATAAAAATAATCGTAGAAATCATATGCCAAGGCTACCCACTAAGACATTCATCACATGGTAGGCTTTGATGAATCACTCATGTTCCATCTTGTGCTTGGGATAATTTTCCTAGGTAACCTTGGGTTTGGGATAATCCTCTCATGTGGACTTTGGATTGGGATAAATCTTCCCATATACCCTTGGGATTGGGATAATTCTCATGTGTACACTTTGGCTTAGAAAAAATCCTCATATTTACCCTTTTTCTTAGGATAAATCCTCTCATGTACTATTTGGATTGGGATAAATCCTCTTGTGTATTATTTTTCCTAGGATAAATTCTCTTGTGTACTATTTTTCTTGGGATAAATCACCCCTTCTACCATTTAACTTGGGATAAATCCTCACATATACCCTTTTTAGATCATGCTATAACATTACTTATATATTGAAAGGTGATATAATACCCCACCCATTATCATCCTATTAGAACAAAGGATTTTCATAACTAGAAACAGAGTCCAGTTTTTGTTTGTTGTCAATACACATTGGATTGCTCAAGTATTTTTCAAGGAAAGTGATCTTACAGTACAATATGGATATAGTGTTGAAGTTGATGTCATTTCCCAGTGTTTGACAAAGTTTTGGGATACAAATAAGGAGGAAGAAGAAAAATTCATGAAAAGTGGTATTATGGGATTGAATCTTCATAAATATGGTAAGGGAATGAGTTTCACGAACATTGGGATTTACAAATATCGATATTTTTGAAGATATGGATCATTACAAATGATGTGATGGGATGATAGTAAATATTTGTGACTATGAGAAGCTTTGAAAATGTGTAATGGCGTGATGGTAAATATACGTGACTATAATAATGTTTTCAAATGGGATAAATTTCACTAAATCTTTATGAATTAAGGGTCTTCATTAACATTAATTTGGAGTTTCACAAAAAAATCCACTAGGAGCTTGGAATTTTCATGAAGGGTTGTGCCTTTAAATAGGTAGCTACCCCCACTTCATTTCACATGAAAAGAATTAGAGAAAATGATGAATAGTTTTGAATTTGTGAAGGCTAAGATATTTTTTAATTAGGTATTCATTGTGATCTTGAGCATCACAAAAAATTTTCTTAGTCTTGAATAATGCTTAGGTATCTTAAAAAAATGAGTTTCACGATATCTGGTTATTCCGTGATGACTTAGTGTTCCATGAAGGGATTTTTCTTTGAAAAGGTAGATATCTTCATGAAAGTGTGTGGGCTTGAAAGTTTTAATTTAATTGAAACATAAAGTGGGTTTCATGAAGACTATGATATTTGTGAATAGAAGTGTTGAACATCTAGTTTAAGTGAACATTGCTTTCAAGTGCATCAGCTCAGGACTACGGTTCAAGCAGAGTATCATGCCAGTCTAGGACAAAGACTTAAATTCCAATCTACTGAAGTGACCTTCAAGTCATTAAAATAAGTAAGACTTCAACCAATGTAGTTAGTTAGGGGGATTCTATAGAAGTTTTCTAAGGGAGGCAGTGTGCTTTCCCTAAAATCTTGTAAAGGCAGTGTGTCTAGTAAAAAATGATTATATTTCAACTTCTGTATTCCAAAACTATTGAGAATTAGTGGATTTAGGTATGACTCATACACTATCATCACATTCTACTTGTACTATACCTTAGTGGTGAACTAAGTAAAATTATTATGTTGTCTCTCTTCATTTGAATGTTTGATTACTACATGATTCCATAAAATAGGTTTAACAAGTTCCTACCAACATAGAACAAGATCCATCACTTTAAAAGAAAAATTTGACACCCAGATTCACCCCTCCTATCTCAAGGTGTTCCATGACCCTACACATACTTACATATTTGTGTCATAATCAATCATTTGTCATAAAGAACCCATGGAAATAAAATGGGTTTCATATCCCTTTAAAGTATAATCACATAAAAAAACATTCATAATTTCATCAATAAACATGATAATCCCATGGAATATAAATGTTTATTTAATGAAATTAAATAACTAACTAGGTAAATACCCTTTAAATATGATAAAACATGGTATTTAGACCATATATAAAGAATGTATACAGTTTAGTCAAAACTTACCCAATCAAAAAATGTATGGAATCTAGGTGAACACCCTTTACTCAAAATAATAAAAAATATGTTATTCACATAAGAAAGGAATTGAAAGAAGAATTATGGTTATACAATTAAGATGATTAGGAAATACAAAGGTAGTGATGGATTATTTCTCATAAAGATATTTAAAATTTTCTATTTGTGAAAACATAGGTAAATAATCAATTGGTATATGAAGAATAATTTTAGAAGAATAGTTAAATTTTACTTTGAAAAGCATTATAAAAATGACCCTTTTACATGAATAATTTTTAATAATTTTTTTGAGATATATTAAAGAAATAATTTTTAATAAATATCAAATAATGTATCCTTGAAAAAGTTATAAAGTTTTTATATAGAAAACATGAATTGGGATATAATAAAGATATCCATGACACGTAAATATTTTTAATATTTTGAAAAAATCATTATTCAAAAGTCACATCATAAATATGGAAATAAAATTTCCATTTGAATAACCGTGATGATAAGAAATAGGATCACATGGATTAATATATATTTGAGTTCCCAACAATATAGTAAAACATTAGCGGTAAGGAAAATATATATATAGAGGAGAAATATTGTTGGAAATAATGAGACTTATTCTTACCAACATCAAAATTTTATTTGGGATGGTATTCCATCAAAGAAGATGATACTAATGAAATAAAGTAACTTCTAAGAAGAAAAGGATAAATTACCAATGAAAAATAAAATGGAAGGATAGAATAATGTTTAAAATATCATAATAAAGTAGAGAGTTTTAGATTCAAGGAAGAAAGATACAATTAGTGAAATCTATTACGTCTTGAGTAACATTTAAATATACACTCATCAAAAGAGAAAAAACTTTAAATTAGACATAAAATACTGGGAAAAATATAATTCATGATATAATATAACAAATAGGTGGTATATGAACCATATAAAAGTAAATTTCTCCATAAAAATAATCATGTCTCAAGAAATAGTAATTGAGAACTAGAAACCCTTTCAAGTAACATAATATTTGAGGTAACAATAATTTAGTAATGTGGTTATATGTAATAATTATATAACCCCATAAAATAAGGAGGAAATGAAATAAAAAATAATAATTAGGTATAATAAATCAAACTTGGAACAATATATTTCAATAAGAAAGCTTGTAACTCAATTGAATAAAATTAAGTTAACAAAAACCCTTACAGCTTTTGTAAGTTTTGATCCAAAAACCCATGAGATAAATAAAATTGAATAAAAAATTAAATACCATGAAATATAATATAATAATGAGAAAAAATATTAAAGTTTCATTAGATACATCATTCTAATAAAAACATGGTGTATAAAAATAAATATGACTCAAGGGGTTAAAATTTGAGACAAGAAAATATTACCTTGTTCCCAATCCATTATGCACATGAACCTAAATTCCTAAATAATCAAATTAAGTTTATTAAATACCATATTAAAAACCTTCTTCAACTTTATTTCAATTAATAAGGACCATTTATTATTATATTCTATTCATTTATTATATAGTTTTTTCTTATGTTGGTTATTTGAGGTGGTTCGGTCAATTTCTACACAACTCTTTTGGTATGTTGACCATGTTAAAGGTGTTATATAATAACAATATAATATAAATAATTTTAGGGTTTTATTTCCTTTATTATTTCATTATCATGAAATATATACATTTATATAGGTTTTTATAAAATGAACTCGGATTAAGAAAGGTACTCTGATATGTTCATTTTAGATGGTTAAGTTCAATATAACCATTTATTATTAATATAAATTATAAATTGTACAATATTATAATTAAAAATATAAATAGTGTCATAAAAATAATTTTTTACCTTAAATGGATTTTAAAGTCATCCATTTTAGGTGGTGATGTAAAAAAATCGCGTTGCTTCATGGAGGCAGCAATCCTCACAAATGAACGATCAATGTTCTTTTGTTTCTATATGTGGATGGGAAGGAATATATAAGGGTTGTTCCATTAATATAATAACACTTAGGTATAATAATTATATTTAGATAATTATATTACTATGGTAAGTACAGGTTTGGAGGTGAAAATTAAGAATAAAATGATAAGGATTAAGTAATACTCATGTTGGGACCTTAAACTTTCTCTTCAAAGTATCCCTAGAAACAAAGAGATTCGGATAATTAATTGAGACTAGGGAATTATGAAATTGATAGAGTTTTATAGGAGGATAAAAATGGTATAGTTTAATGAGTGGGTGGAACTGTCCCCTTTCATAAGTGATGAAAAGGGCGTTTTTGTGAACACCAATTATTTTTCAATAGTGAAATGACACTATTCATGGGTCAAAGGCTCTAAAAGTAAAAAAATAATGGATTTTAGGGTGTTATAACATCTATAAAGTTTCTAAATATCATTTTAACACATGTTATAAACATGTTTCAAGTCATTTACAATTAGGTTTTTTATATTTTACCATTTTAATTTTTTTCCTATGTAACTAGTTTTTAGCTAAGTAATATATGTTCTAATAAAAATAAAAATTAACCACTTCTTATGAAATTTTGGTCATATAAAACTAAATTTAAATTTTATTTAATCCAATTAAATTTTTAAATAATATAAAATTAACTTTCAAACTAAAACATTTAGTATATAGAAAAACTATTTTTTAGAAAATATTGTTTTTACCATTAAATGTTATTAATCTTATTTAATATTGATTTTCGATTGAATGGGTCATAATATATTTATATATTGGTTAAAAATTATATTAAATTACATTTTTATAATATTTTAACTTATTTTATTAGATAAAAATTACACAATATTGATAAAATAATTCTTTGAAAATAACAGTTTTATCATTATCATGTCCATTAACTTTAATCATAGTAATAATACTTTTATGCTCAAAAATGAAATTGAACTTATTACATAATATTTTAATGTTGATCTAGAATATGAAATCCATTTTTATAGATTTAATTTTTATAAATGATAAAAACTAATTTTTAATATAAGCGAATAAAAAATGTTTTTAGAGTAAAATATTACTTGAGTTTTCAAAACGTTACACATGGGTTTAATAAATTCAACATAGCATTTTTAAATAGTTTATTTTAATTTATAAATATATATATTTATTTAAAATGGTTTCAAAAAATCTTAATTCCTTCTTTTATTATGATAATTTCATAAAAGCGATGGTATTAGAAAAATTGATATTTATTACTATTCACCTAAAAATCAATTATTTTAGAAAAATATCAAAAAATTCACTCTAAGATAATTTTGATATTTGAAATTAAAAAATTAAGTTAATTTTGTAAAACTAAAATTTGAAATTTATAAATTTATATTCTAACTGAAAATTCAACATATATAAAGAAAAATTAATTTTATTGAAAAACAAATTTTTAAAACATTAAGTGTTCTTAGTCATATTTTGTATGCATTTTCTAATTGATTAAAATATATTTTTATTTACTAGAAATTTTATTATTCTTAAATATTATTAATAATAAATATGGCACAACTTATTTTAGTTCGGTGTTGTGTGTGGAGAAATCCATCAAACATAGTATAGATTTAGGAAAATATATTCCAAAATCTTGGGTCATTACTGATACTCTAAGGGTTGAGTGAATACCTAAATAATTTCATAAATAATACTAAAATTAAAACATTTTTCACATATGATACCAGATCAATACATTTTTTTAATAAATTTTTAACACTTAAACATTCATTTTGATGCATTAGAAATCACATAAACTTCATCTAATTATATTTAACTGAACATATAACACCTTTGTGTGGAAAATATCAACAAGGAAGTATGTGATCTATAATTTCACATAAATATCACACCATGTGTTATGCCTATATCACTTATAATGATAATAACCATTCAATTATATCACTCCACATGATATGATTCAATCCTACACCCTATCACTATATCACATAATGGAATATCACATGTTATGAGATGGATTTAGTGAATACTATATTCTTCAGTATCTATATGTGTTTTATTAAAAAATCAAGTATATTAAATCATGTAGGAAACCTTCAATAAGTTGAGAATCAAAAAACACAAACGCAAACACCTTTTAGTAACTTTCATTCTTAAATAAATAAATAAGAGTATAAAAATAAATTATACAATAGAAAAGGTAAATCAAGAAAATAAAAATATATAGAGAAAACTAAGATCGATAATTGATATGAAAAATAGTATATAGAAAATTAATTTCTACGTATAGATAAATTTATTCTATTTAATTATCTAATTATCATTGAATTTGAATATTCAAAGTAAGATGAGGCAATAAATATTAAGGATTTTGAGAGAAACGCTAAAGGATGGTGACTGAAAACTTTAGAATCACTCTCTGGACTTGGTTATAATCTAAAACATTAATAAGTTAGGTAAATAAAGATAAATTCCATAGTGAAATAGATAAATAAAACAGAAACCCATATTGAAAAGATATGAATACAAAATGTTAAATTGACTTGGGATGAGAAATCATTAGTCCACAATTTTACATACCCGTACCTGGAAATTCTTGGTTTTTGACTCAAGGTGATAGGAGGTTCTTATACCCAGATCTAGAAAACATTGATTTCAATAAGTTAACACTTTTCAATAAAATTAAAAGTTCATATCCATAAATATTTTTTATTATAATATCAGTAGAGTTTGATTACTTATCCTCGAGACTTATTTAATTAGATGATCGAAATCCCTAAGTCTTATTCATTCATAGAGAGTGGAGGATGTAATGGAATAAATAGAATGATGTGATCCTTGTTTCATTTTGAAATGAATACAAAAAAGAAAAAAAATAAGGCATTATGGATTGAAGGTTGAGATAATAAATCTTGTAATAAAAGATATCACTATTTAAAAGTGATCAAGACAAAAAAAAGAGGGTTCAAGATTCATGATCTCCTCAAAAGTATCCATTTTATCTCAATTAATCTCCATTATTCCACACTTTAATAAATGTGTCAAATAATATCTCCTTGGGCCTTTATATAAGTTCATGATTTTTATTATTGATAAATACAATCATTGAATTTGATGTGGATTCTCTTTTGATTATTTCATATTTGATCATTTGAGTGGATGTGGATTATTTCATGAAAATTTATCTTTAATCCTTATTATTTGTTATGGATGACATTATTATTCTATATTAAATTCTCAATATATAAAGATATAACCATTATAGGAAATTATAAGCTTGACGAATATATTCATTGAACTTTTTCATCTAGTCATTAATATTTGGTAGGTGTGGAACTCCAAAAACAAGTCTCAGATGAATTACATATATGTTCTAAGATTCTTGTTCTACTTTTACCTTGGTATTCTATTATAATAGGTTAATTTTTTTATGATTAATTTGATTTCAAAAAAAATCACTCAACATATACTTCACCCATTTTCTTTGATGTGCCACTGGTAGGTCAATGTGATTTGGTAAAAGTGCTCTACACCCATTATTTTTCGTTACATGTATCTAGTATTTTTTAATTTAACACTAAAAACACAAATAAAAATATATTATATAAAAGTATAAGTGTCATGTGATCATTAAAATAGATAATTTCAAATAATGTTTTTTTGTCTATGGATGATGACCAAACAATATCCCCCATTATAATAATTACATTAAATAGTACATTAAGTTATAAATTAAAAAAAATTATTACATTGGATTGAATAATCGACATACCTATTGAAATAAAAAATATAGGGAAGTTAATATACTCTATATAATTTATAAAATTTTAGTTTCAATTGGTTTCAACTCACATTATTCTCATTTGTGATCATAAAAAATATAGGTAAAAGAATCACAACACTCTGTTTAAAAACACTCTCCCATTTTATGATGGATAGATATTCCACCCCTTATAGAAAATAAATAAGGATTTATCCCCTTAAGAAAAAAAGGTTCTTTCAAAGTCAAAGATTTAAAATTCCCATTTATAAAATAATTTAAGCATCATACAATAAATAATTATCCCCATTTTTGAAAAATATTTACAAAAAATTAGGAACAACACTTTAAACAAGTATATAATTTGATAGAGTTTTTTATCTTAATAAATTTCAAAACATAAAAACATTTATCAAAAAGTAAACACTTTATTTTTGGGTAGATACTAGTTTGTTGGTCATTTTTTAAAATATGTAATTTTGTTGGTGTAAATTTTAAGTGTCAAAATTTCACTAATTTGATCCATATTGACTGTGAAACTCAAGAATTTTTGGAATATTAGAAATGTATGGTTAGCTTTATAATTCTTATATGTTCCAATATTTTACTTCTAAAAATTAAAAATTTCTTGGTCTTTGGTCTCATGAATCTGATATGATTATTTTGAGATATATACATATATATAAGGATAAATAATTTTATTCTAGTAAGTGTAAAAACATATTTTTATTAAAGTAAAAACTAATGGATTAAAAATTAAAAGAATATTATTTATGCCTGAAAATACATGATGCAAATAATAAAAAAATGTATTGTAAATTTCAATGCCATGAAATGTGATTTTTTAAATAAGGTTAGTATTCTAAATAAAATAAAATAAAAGTTTATGACTCATTATTACCTCATGATCCAAAAAAAGAAAAATGATGTTACCATCCATTTATTGTAAATTTTCCATTTATTTATTGGTCTTTTCAGTAGAAGCTAGAAAGAATGGTCTTGAATACCCAAAAATTATCTGGTTTAGATTTCATAACACATAATGCCTTCAGAATCCATATTTTCTTTAATTCTTTCCATTTATCATTTTTCTGAACTCTCTTAAATTATTTGGAAAGGTAGTCTCTTATCATTATAATTTTGTTTTACTTTATTCATCAATAAATTGTGAACATCTTGATTAGGATTGTGATAATGTCTATATATCATAGTTTCTTTCTTGATTGTAATAAAATAGTTCTATTAGAACTTTCTTTCATTGTCCATTGAATATCCAATTACATATATAAATTTTGTTTAATTATGGATTAATATATTTTTTTTAAATTTTTTCTTCAATATGTAAATGTAGTCAATATTTTTTAGATCTTTTTTTTCTAACTTCAGGCTATTTGCTTCTTTTTTACATTCAAATCATAGTTTTTTGGGAATGTATATTTGATGACTCTCACTTGTTTGGAAGTTGATGCTTGATCACTAGATGCTATGCTAAGTTGAGTATATAATAACCTTATTTACTTATGTGTCGATTCTAAATCCTTTAGAAAATTAATATTCATTTACTTCAACTTCTCAAGTTATGACTCCAGATCATAAGTATATCCATTTACCTTTGAAATATTAGAGTATGAGTATTCATCATCTCTTTCTTCAGATCTTTCTTCTTCCTTGGTATCTAATTGTTCAAAACAGATATGTTCAAATAAGATTTCAATATCTTTTTCAAAATTTTAATATTCATAGGATTAATATTTTCAAATATTCTCTTTTTATTTATTATCCAAATTTTTAGAGGGTGACCTTTACATAAACCAAAGTGAGTTGATCAGTATATCATCTAATTTGCCATTTTTCTTTGATGAATATTCAAAAAGGATGTATTGATGAGAAATTTTTAAGTGAAAAATTGTGGTTCACATATTACTTTTACTGATGTGCTGGTAATATAATCTTTACAAATATCATTTAGTCTTTATCTTTTTCCACTAAAGTGTTAGAAAGTTTCATCAGATATTCTATTTCTTTCCATCATATCCCTATAAAAGTTATGCTCAAGAAATTTATATATATAATAAGTAGTTTAAAGTGATAAAATATTTTTTTGTACATACCCAATATCACCCAAATATACTCTATGGTTTGAAGTGTTCATTGTAGTACAAGTAGGGGACGAATCCACAGGAATCAAAGAAGTAAACTTGAAAAACTCATATTTGTTAGGGGTGTTTTTAGGAAGTGTCAAACTTTGGGGTTTATTATAATTGATATAATATATTACTAAAGGTCCAAAGAGAAGTATTTGAATTTAAAATGAAACACCTAAATATTTTCATGGAAACAATTAAAGAAGATGGGTCAATCCTAGGTTATTACTAGGGATATAGTGGATGAATTTGTTTTCTTAGGAAATTTCATCTCAATAACTCAAGAAGTATCTAAAAAAGGAATTAAGTACCAAACATATTTCACCAATTTAATTCCTAAAAAATTATAATATTACTCACCAATTCACTTAGAGGATAACTTTAATAAGAACTCTAAGGAATTGTATCGTACTAGCACTCAAAATATGTCATTATTAAAATTGGTGAAGAACAATAAAATAATTTATTTAATAGGACTCTTAAAAATGAAATTATTTTAATTTTAAATAACATGAAATAAAATCCAATATATTCCCATGTAACTCCCTAAAATAAACTCACAAAAAGTTTATCCTTACATTGATGAAATGCTCTCAATGGAAGCTAAAAGTTGTCTCAAAGAAGCGAGTTGAAGAAGAGGAAATAAATAAAATAACAATCACTTTAATTATTGTGTGAATGTATTTACAACATAAAATGAATGGATATAAAATGATAAATATTTTAACAAGAATAATTGAGAATAATTAAGAACTTTAAATTAGAAAAATGGAGTGAAATTGAATAACTTACAAGTGAAGAACAAGTGTACGATAATAAAATAGCATCATAACATTACAAAGAAATAAAAATAAACAAAATATTCATTTTTCTTCTAAAAATACACCTTAAATAGATACTTGGAGTCCATTTGGTATATACTCAACCTTAAAATTATAACTATTCAATAGTTTATTCCAAAAGGTGGTGGAAAGTGGTGTATAATTAACCATTAATCATTTACAATAGAGCATGCATTCCAAATCTCTTTTTTTACTTGATGCTTCAGAGATAATTTTATGGATATAGAATTAGTTTGTGTTTTAGAAATGAAAATTTATATCTATAATTATTCTAAATCATGTAAAAATTTTATCCCAATTATCTCATACATTTAAAAGTTATTCCCAAAATGGTGAGATGACTTTTTGGGCATTAGAATCTGGACCAGAATTGAATCTTCAATTTGAGATGCATGTATCTCCCTATAAATGAACAAATTATCCTCATAACCATTTTAATTAAATTATCTCCATGTAATCCTCTATTTTATTTTAAATTTTAAACTTCATTGGACTTCAATTGAAGGATGCACATCCATTTTAATGGGTCGAGGTTAGATCTTCTTTGCCCAGAAATTTTTGTGTTGGAGGCCCAATATGATCAAAATATTTTGTGAATGTCCAATTTATCCAAGAATATAAAATGTTTCTAGGATAGTAATATTCATTATATTGAAATTAAAATTAAAATAATGAATATATATTATTCAAATGCTGATGTGAAAATGGGTCTAGATTAATACATTTTAAAAATGAATTGCACAAATGATGGGAATTAAAGTTCAAATTATGAAATGAATTTATCAAGGATTATAAGAAAAATAAAACAAATTAAAATTAATAAAAATTTAATGAAAATTATGTAATTATTGGCTAATCACACCCCCTGACTTAATATTTTTAAGTCCTTAGAAACTATTAAAGATCAAAACTCAATCCATTTCTCCAAACATGTTTTAACATAAAATGTTTGACACCATAAACTCACATAAAACAATAATTAAGCCTTTCAAAATTCTTTATAAAAATCCAATTAAAAACGAATATATCAAGACTAGGGAAATTCCTTTGTTAAAATTCACTACTACCATTCATCCAAATCCAATTAATCATGAAGATGTGTCGTGCATCACAAAAGGCATAGAGCTCATTTTATTATTCAAATGGAAAATAAATGGAATCAATAGGTGTGAATCACATTTAACCTTAAGACTAGTATCCAATTTTTTCTTTTTCTTTTTTTTTTGATTTTTTTTGTACCAAAATAGAGATTAAAAGAACACTAGGTAAGAAAACTATAGATTCGTGATCCCCAAGTTATGAACTTTACACATTTTTTTAATTTAATACTCTAAAATAAATATTTAAATCCTAATCTATGAAATACAACTATGGATTCATGATCCCGAAGTGTTAAATACTACAAATTTGGACAAAACATTTCTCTATGGATTCATGTTTTTATTTTTTTAAAATTTTTTCCTATTTTTTTGTTGGATAATAATATTAAACTTAAAGTGACCCCAAACCCCATGCTATGAATAATGGAACAAAGGAACTAAAAATCACACCCTGCAATCAAAAGTACATGCATTGTTTCATTTTTATTAAATGGATGAAAAGGTAGATGGTGAAAAATGACATTGCACAACCATGTTGACAAATTTTTTTCCCATGCACGTAAACCTAAATAAATATCAGAATCAAGGAATTAAAAACAATTTGAAATTAATTTTTCATGTTTTAAAAAGAATATTATAACAATAATCGATGAGAAAATCAAATTTTCCATAAAATTCCATTTTTTTCAAAAAAAATCAATGAAATTTCATATTTTCACCCCTACAAAACTTAGAATGACACTTCCCTTAGTAATTAATGAGAATAGAAAATATATTTCATAATTGGAATGAAATTTGGGGAGATAAGTTTCAAGAATTGGATTTGAAATGAAACCATGGAGAAAAATAATATAGTTTGAAGATGAAGACCCAATAGTATGTAATTTACCTTTCCTGCTCCATGTCACATGTAGGCTCCTCATAAATGATTGAAGATTTTATTTGAATGATGAATACATATGGTATTAAATTTCTAGTTATTAACTTATTTAGCTTCTAAATATCATACACAAAAAATATTAGAGCACCATGGAAACACCAAGGGGTTCTCTTAACTAAAAAACAATCAAAACCCAAAAAATGGATTAAAAAACACTTTTTTATTTTTTTAGTTAATAAAAAGATTAAAAACAAAAACAAATGAAAATAAAAAAATAATATGGGTTGCCTCTTGGAAATCACTTAGTTTAAATTCGTTAGATCAACATAGACCCTCCCCCCAACTTATCCAATATCATCTTTCAAAATCTTAATGGTGACTTTTTTCACCACTTCTACTGGATTTTGATTGATTCTCTATTATGGTTGGTGTAAAGGTTTTGAAATTAATTCAAGAACAATCATATAAGTCCCAGTGTGGGATAATCCCATTAATATCAAAATGGTTCCATATAATTTCTTTATTAATATTTCATAATACATCAAGGAGAACTTTTATATCATTATCTTTGAGAGAGGATGAAATGAAAACTAAAAGGTTATAGTTATTTTATATAAAGTAATACTTTAGTGAGGAAGGATGAACCTTTAATTTGAGCATGTATTGGTTGAAATTTACAAAATCATATTATAAATTTGAATCAAAATTGGGTTCTTTTCCCAAAATTTTATAAATAATTGGTTTCATATGAAAATATGTTTCAAACCAAAAATATTATATATCCATGTTAGGGGGTTTTATAGACTTCGAGTTCAAAATTTTTCCAAATAGTTCAATGATGTTTGGTTCTAAAAAATAAATAATGGAGAAATATTTAGGACACTCAATCCATGAAGTCATCCTATTTTGAATAAAAAAAATAAAATTCATATTGATTTAAACACTGGTTAACAATTCCCTCTTGTTCCTCAGGTTGAATTTTAACATTACCTTACTAATTCGCCTAATTGTCCACCTTTGATTTCTCATATTCAAAATTTGGTTCTTCAACATTTTCTTATGATTCCAAAGCCTCAAATGTTTTGGTAATCAATAGTTCAAGTTTTACATTAGTTTTACCACTCTTGGAAATAGTTATAGGTTGGAGTTTCTTAAAAGTGGTATGTACATAACAAGATTATTCTATCAATATTGATTAAGAGACAATATAAGTGGGAATGGGTTCCAAAACTATTTCAATACTTTTTAGTTCTAATATTAGTGATGAAACTTCTAAATTAATTTTCTATATTTATTCACAAAATTTTTCAAGTAATGTATGTGAAAGTGACTGGACTAGGGGTTGAGCTGATTGGTATTGAAACTGGTCATGGTTCAATTTTTTTTGTATTTTCAGGATTCAGACCTTTTAGTTGATTGAGTCATTGATTATCCCAGCAATTGAATTCATGACTATAATTGTACCTTGGATTGAAATTATCTAATTCTTGAGACTTTTTAAAATTTTCATCATTGAAATATATCAATGATACACATCGAATTAATTCATTGATTGATGGAATGGTTGGTAAATTATCAATATTATAGTCATTTTTATCAAAGATTTTGAAAACATGGTCAACAGTTTGAACTTCAAGGAATTTACTATGGTTAATTTCTTTGATCTTCCTAGAGAGGGAAGCAAGATTAACCTGAAATATTTTATTATCACTAAATGAGTGAAACTTACTATCTTTTGGGTATTTAATCAGTTTTTGATCAATGAGATTCCTCAAGTTAGGGGTTCTATCATTTATATTTCATATTTATTTCCCATCATTCATTAAGTTGTGGTAATATTTAAGAAACTCCATTGGAGTGTACTGAAATTAAGATTTAGGATTATTAGTAAAATTTGGATATAAAGGTGTAAACCCCCTAGTTTCAATAAATTTCTCACCCCTCATATTATCAAACCTAACTAAACAGTTTTAACAGTCTCAGGTATAAAAGGAAAAGCACAAATAGAAAGGGGGAGAGATAAAAGAAATGGGGGTGAGAATATAGAATTTGAGGTGAGAATAGAAGGTGGGTGCATAAGATGCTTACTTGGATCCCTAGAAATGGTTCTAAAAAAAATTCCTGTTAAAATTTACCCTATAGGTATATGTGGTCATTGTAGTACAAGTAGGGGTTGAATCCACAAGAATTGAAGAAGTAAAGTTAAGACACTCAGATTTTTTTGGTGGGGGTCATATATGAAGTTGAAAACTTTGGGGTTGATTCCAATTGGGATACTATAATTATAAAGGAATTAAGAGAATGATATGAATTTAATAATGAAATTCCTAAATATTTTCATGGAAACAATTTAATAAGATAGGTTAATACTAGGTTGTTGTGAAGGCTAGAGTGGATGAATTTGTTTTCGTAGGAAATTTAGGATCACTAACTCAAGAAGTATCTAAATAATGAATTAAGATCCCAGCATCATTATCCAATTTAATTCCTACACAATTTTGAGGCTAATCACTAATTCACTTAGAGGATCACTTTAATTATCACTCTAAAGAGTAAGAATATACTAGCACTTAAAATGTGTCATTATTAAAATTTGTGAAAATGAAGAAGAAAATAAGTTATCAAATGGACCTATTAAAATAATGAACTAATTTAAATTTTAAAGAAAATGAAATAACATCCAATATATCCCCACACAACTTCCTACAATCAAACCATAAAGGGTTATCCTTTCATTGATGAAATTCTCTCAATGGAAGACATAAGTTGACTTAAATAAATGGGATTAAATAAGAGGAAATAAATCAAATAAAAATCACTTTTGTTAGTATGTGAATGGATTCACACCATAAAATTAATTGATATACAATGATAAATATTGTAATAATAAGAATAATTTATAATGATAAATAACTTTAAACAAGTGAAAAGAAAGTGTACGATAAAAAATTGTAGTATAACATTATAAAGAAATAAAAATAACCAAAAGATTAATTTTTATTCTAAAAGTACACCTTAAATAGTTCCTTGGATCCCCTTTATTTGACATGTGCACTTAAAATTCTAAGCATTAAATAAGGTATGAAAAAAGGTGGTTGAAAGTGATGGAGTGTTAATCATTCATTGTTTCAAAGGTAGCATGCATTCTATTTCTCTCTCCTCATTTATGCACTAGAATGGGTTTTATGGACACTTAATTCAGATAGGTTATTGAATAGAGAATTTTATCTCTATATATTTTAAAACTTCAAAATTTTATCCCAATTGGATCATCCATTTAAAAATTATGCCTGAAATGGAGAGATGACTTTTTGGGCCTTAGAATGTGGACAAGAATTTAATCTTCAATTTGGGCCACCTAGAGATCCCTCTAAATGACTGAATTATCCTATGACCCAATTTAATTAAATGTTCTCTATGAAATTATCTATATTATTTTAAAATTCATCTTCATTGGACTTTAATTGAAGGTTACACTTCTATTTTAATGGGATGAGGTCAATTCTTCTTTGCCTAGATTTTTATGTATTAGAGGCCAAATATGATCAATATATTTTGTGAATCTCAAGTTTATCCAAGAACAAAAAATGTTCATTAGACGGTGATATTAATTATCATGAAAATTAAAATTAAAATAATGAATATATATTATTAAAAATGGGTTTAGATTAATACATTTTAAACATGAATTTCAAAAATGATGGGAATTGAAGTTCAAATTATGAAATGAATTAACCTAAGATTTTAGAAATAATGAAGCTCATGAAAAATCATCAAAATGTAATGAAAATTATGTACTTTTATAGGATAATAAATAAATACTGATGTTAAATATTATAATTTTACAAATGAAGATATTTAAATCAAAATTTAAAATATTCTTAAGAGTAGATAATTTTAACTCCTTCATGGGAAGGCAATAAGGTCTCAAAATAATAAACCAATGGGGTGGACTTATATATTTAAGAAAATATTAATTATATTATTTATAATAGGAAAAATAAATTCCATAAAAAGGGAGATATATCAATGGTTTAAGAAATAATAAAATCTATTTCAAAATAAAATCATAGGTTTCTTATTGAATCTTTACATTTGGTCTTTTAAGCAGGAAAAATCAGTTCCATAAAAAATAGAGAGATATCAATGATTTGAGAAATGGGAAAATCCATTTGAAGAGAAAATAATAGTTTTCCTATATAATCTTTACTCTATACTTGTTATAATAGGTAAAAAATTCATATACTCTCTTTAATACCAAATATTGGGGGTTAATTGAAAAACATAAGATAAAAACAAAGTTCAAAAGGACGAGATGTAGGGAATATTAAAGAGGTTTAGAGTAATCAGTCTCAAATTTCCTATTATATATATATAATAATAATTGTTTATATCCCTATAACTTTCTTGTAACATCTTGACTATATCCATTAGCATGGAAAGATCTGATTTGCCAATGACCTTAGGTGACATTCCTCGAACACCAAAGGTTGGCAATAAATGTTGAAGGTTTAATAAGAAATAAGGAGGAATACTTTTCCCCTTCGATAAACACAACCTTCCAAGATAATAATAAGAACAACTAAAATAAAAATATGTGATGAATTAAATTTAAAAAATATAATCCAAATATTCCAATAACCAACATTATCAGAGTAATATCATAAATAAAAAAAATAGAAAAACTAAGACTCTGTTAATAAAGGAAGACTTGGGCACTATGGTAGCACATGTTGGTCAGATAATAACTACAGAAAGACTCATTAGGTTAGTGAATTGATTTATTGAAATTTTCTTCACTTAAAATCACCCTCTTTTAAGGTATGCTATATTTTTATCTTTTATTATCATAAAAAATAATCATAAATAAAAGCATTACTAAAAGAGATCAAACATAAGTGATTTATAGTGGTTTGGGGAATAGAGATCCCCTATTACACTCTACCAACACTCAACTCCTAGATATTAGTAATTTCACTAGAACTAGTACTTTTACTAAAGACTTCCCAATTGAGTTCAAGCAGCCATCACTTGGTACAAAACCAGAAGCTTTTTTTTCTGGATCCTACAAGAATTTACAAAAACAATATCCTTCAACACTCAGTATAAGGAGTGATCACTTTGATAAATGATAATAAATAATGAAAGATTATAAATGAAGCACATAGTTTCAATATGCAACTGATAGAATATAATATATCTATAAGAGAGAGAACGATAATGATGTATAGCTTGAGGAGAGTATTCAAAAACACAATAGCATTAAAGTTTGATTCATGGATATAAAAAACTTGATTCTTATTCTTCTTTTTCTTATCATAGAGAAGTAACATATAAATATCTAAGAGAGAGTAAAAGTTATTGATTTTTTTCTTGATACTTATATATTTTTTTATTATTTGTATACTCTTTCATATATTATCACTTGCTATTTCATAGTAAGATATGCCATAAAACTAGGTCTCAGGGTAAAACTCTAGATATCTTTTTCTGAGAAATACCTTGAAAAAATACATTGAACAATAAATTAATTTGTTCTACTTTATTTTTTAGTACTTTCAACCTTTTGGAAAATAGATTTTACTATAAAGAGGTATTATAATATTTAATACATTGATGATGGTATTAATTTATACTTAAAGTACTCCAATGATAATAAATACCCAAGTTTCAAGGGATGTATTCGATTCTAGATCATCACATAGCTGAATTCCATGTATTTTAATTCATGTAGCCGAATTGATATGTATGGTTGTTCTTCACGTAGCCAATTTCACCATATAGCCAAATCAGGAAGTCATCTTTCTCATGTAGAGTAATTCTATATAGATGACTGAAAAAACATAGTTAATTTGAACCATGTTTCCAAAATTCCATGGATCCAAATCACATAGTTGATTACTCCACATAGCCAATTCACATAGCTGATTCATCGATATAGTTATTTATCATGTAGGCAATTCATCTCTGTAGTATATTTTCATGTAACTGAATCTATAATGTAGTTTATTTACATAAGAATTTTCTTATCATATCTAATTGACTTATCCAAATATCCACATATCCAAATTCCTCACATAGCTGAATTTTCCAGAATTAGGAAAATTTCAGCAAACTTTTAAAATTTTAGATTTATAGTATAATTGAATAAATAAGATAAAAAACTAATGAGAACACTTAAAAAATCAATAGAAATTTATGGATGGTTTTTGAGATCATCAAAATATAAAGCACAAGGGATATGTTGGAACAACATTAGTAATCCAAATATTTCCCCATTTTTTATGAATAAAAAACCAATTAAATATTAAATATAAAATTTTAAAATATTTAAATATTTTTTAAATAAAACTATAATATATATATATATATATATAGATTTTAAAATTTTGGGTTTATCCTTTCTTCTCCCCCTTTATCTATCTTCTTTCTCCCTTCTCCCCCTTTTGTGACATTAAAAAGGAAGGGTAATGAGAGGAAAAAATATTGAATATAGCACCTGGAGTTATGAATAGTTAAAAGATATTGATGAAACTAAAATGGAATAATATGGGAGTGGAAATTAGAAAATTACTATAAATAAAAAATTCAAGAAAAATAAAAACATTAAATGAAAAAATTCCTTCAAATAGATAAAGGAATTGTATTAATCATGAACATGTGTACAAAAATACAACTACTAAACACCTATAAAAGTACATATATAGTGAATCAGTCAGATGACCCTAGTTATTGATGTGTTTAAATTTATATGGAGGTTTGTGTGGAGGTTTCTTGAAATAAGAAGAGGAGGAAAATGTAGTAGGAGTGTAAACCACTGGGGGTAAAACTACTCTTCCAAGCTCTAAAAAACTATCTTTAATCCCAAAATCTAATCTATATTTAGGAATTTGTGTAGGAATTCTCAAGAATATATCAATATTCTGAGAATAAATACTAAATTCATATGATCTAGAACTCACAAAGGTCATATTATTTACAGGATCTGAATATGTAGCTTCATTTTCAGTAAGTTCAGCAGCAGTAGTAGTATCTAAACTCAATTCTTCTTGCTTATAGATCCTGGATGTATCAAATACTATATCTAATTTCTTTATATAACCCTTATAATTATCTAGAGTTACTATTCTGAGGATCCTTATTTATTTGAGATAAAATAGTGCATCAATACACAAATCAATCCTCTTGATGATATCTGATTTTTGAAAATCCAAAATGGTAGTACAAGCTTGTTTGTGCATATGAGAAACTAAAGATAAACCATTTTTTATTATCCATTTAGAATCTTCAATATATTTTGTGGAATTTTTTTGATAGGAACTAACCAAAGAAACTGGATAAGAACTGGATGGATCTTTAAGAGCATCTGAAAAGGGATTTTACTAAATTCGGTCTATAGATACTTGTAAACTAATCATCCTCACTTAAAAGGAGGTGAATTTATGATCTAGGTTTTCTAACTTCTATATAATAACTTTAAAAATATCTTTAATATTGTTGGATAGTTCTTGAGAAACTAAATAACTGGTAGAAACTAGCACATGAGCTACTCACCTGAGAGGTCTATACACTACAAGCTCTTTACTTTGATCTTTGGTAGGTACTACAGAAGATTACTCAGACTCTGAGTAACTAGAATCCTCTTCATAAGAGTTTGTGTATAGATATATAATTCCTTCATAAATATTTTCCAACATATTTGAAAATCTATGATGATTTATACTGATAGGTTTAATAGAAAATTAAACCATATGTCATTATTTCTTAGACACCTCCAAGGTTTCATTTACCTTAGTATCAATAGAGATAACATATTCCTAAAGATAACCAACTATGTCATTCAATGAAACAACTATCCTAAGACCTAGTCTTCAAATAGATTCTCTAGTCACCTTAAACTCACCAAATAGATCCTTCCTGAAATATTACAATAGTTAAGGAGTAATCATGTCACATTAGAGTGTCTGGTTATGTGATGAAATTGAATTTGGATTAAAAATAAATTGATCAAGCTAAGTCTGAAAGTTTGGAAGCACTGAAGTTGTAGAAGTAGGTGTATCACTTGTTATAAACCTATTGATAAATTCAAATTGGCTCATAACCATACTTTTTAGAGTGTTCAAGCTCTTCCTCATGTATTTATTGAAACTCCAAATCCCATCAGGTGATTCCAATAAAAGATATGAATGAACTACAAAAAATTTCATAATCATGTCCCTTTGATATTTCATCATATCCCCAAATTTATTTACTTTAGATTTGCTATCATAGATTCCTATAATCATATTCACCTGATCTATCACATTCTTAACTTCCATAGCATTCACACCAGAGACAACAGGTTATATAGGTTGTATTTTTTTGAGAAAGTTGGTCTAGGAAGCCACCATCTCAACCAGCTTGTCAAAAAAAATTTAGATATAGAATTATCATTCAAATATTTGATTTCACATTTGGAATATATCATCTCTTTATTTAAAACATCATAATATCCTTTTAGATTATCAAACTATATCATAACAGTAGATATAAAAGTCTTTATGTATTTCAAAACATCTGATCCTTCAGGTTTTTTTCTCATAGAGGGTGCATCTTCTTGTACATGGGAAAGAGATGGAATAGTCTCTGGGGTATCTGAAATAACACTAGAATCCTCTATATACACATTACCAATTATATATATATATCAATGGTAGGTGGTCCAAGGATTGGATCAACTATTGTGTGCTCAACCTCAGGTTTCACTCTACTTATAGCAGTATGAACACTAGGCACAGTCTCAACTAGAATTTCCTCTTGATCTATAAAAACGATCTCAACAGTAGGCACATATGGATGAATAGACTCAATAACAATAACAATTATAGTTTCCTTCTGCAATAGGACCAACTTCTATCACCTTGATCTATATTATAGTTACAATTTTATCCTTTAATTCCCTAGAAGGCACTATCTCAATAGGTACTACATCCCTAGAATGTGAGATAGTGGATAGATCCCCATGAGTTAGTGTATGAGGTGATATAACCATATAATAATCAGCTTCCTATCCAATATTTTTTTAATTAATTAGAGGTATCATCCTAGTTGTAAACAAATTTATTCAAAAGAACTACTAAAAGAGTGATTATCTTATGACACTAAATAGTTTCTCCTACATTTAAGTCCACTTCTTTCTTCTTCAAAAACATAGAAATAATCCTTTTATAAGGTATTAATTTAGCCTCCCCTTTCCCTAGAATTAGTGGTTCATTAACCTCATCATGTACCATGGGATATTCAACTTTACATTATTAATCAGTACATATAAAAGATTCATGTCCTAAAACAATATTGTTTCCATATCCCTTTCTCTTTGATCAATTTCAGTCTAAATAAACTTTCACAACATCTTCCACTCTACTTTTAAATACCTCATGAATTTATTTTCAAAGGTAGTAGACCCAAATACAAAATTAAAAACCTTAGTACATCCTACAAAGCCCATTCCCACTAAATTATAACTGAAACTATAATCATATTCATGATAACAGTGCACAATCTCTTCAATATCTATAAAAGAAACTAGCAAAGCCTTTCTATTCACGTTCAAAGAAAGTAAATCCTCTATTTATCCAAAATGAAATTCAGAATTCCTTATAAACTAATTAACCTAATTTTCACAAATAAATCCTAATTTATTCTCATCAAAGACAAACTCACATCCCTAGAACTAAAAAACCTTCTTCAAAAATATCTATATTCATTTTAACCAAGACATATCCACAGCCTTTCCCACAAGCACCCGGTACAGTGCACTACGAGCATTGTCTTACGTTAAAGATATGGAACCATTGACATATCCCCACTTAGACTTCCTCTTCTCTGTAAGATTTATTGGAGGTTTAGAGAATCAAAGGTGATGGTTTGGTTTCATAATATAAGCGATATAGGCAAATGGAAATAAAGGAGAAACTCAATTTGAGATTTGGGTCATGTATCTGATTTAAAGAGAGGAACATAGACGATTTTGATTTTAGGGTCAAATTTGACTTAAAATAAATAATATAAGAAAATATAAGAAAATAAAACAAATATATATATTTTCATTTTTGAAAGGAATTAAAATAATTTTTCTAAAATTAAATTTGGCACAAATAAATATAAAAGCAGAGTAAATTCATTTAACTTTTATGATGCATTAAAAATATTAACAATAAATTCATAAATTGAAATATAATTAAAATAAAGAGAAATAAAAATAAAATAATTTAGAATCATTTGAATTTTAAAAAACCCAATTCTATCTAAAAAATGAAAATTCTCACAAGCAAGTGGCTTAGTGAAAATATCTACTAATTGATTATCAATAAAAATAAATCCAAGAGAGATATCACATTTTGAGTGTGATCTATCAAGAAATAATTTCTTAAATCTATATGATTTTTTCTCAAATTATTTATTGGATTCTTGGAAATTTCAATAACACTAGTTTTGTCATATTCGATTGATACTTGATTGACATTGAATCCAAAATCCAAAAACATGAGTTTTATCCACAACACTTGTGAAAAAAACTATTGAAATAAATATATTATGATTTAACAATATATAATTAAACTAAGTGTTGTTTCTTACTAGATCAGGATACTAGATATTTACTTATAAAGTGACAGGTTTATGTGGTAATCTTCCTATCTAGTCTACAACCACCAAATTCAGTATCAGAATATGAACTCAAATTAAAATCATAGGTTTTTAAAAAATGTAAGGAATGATAAATTGTTCCTTTTAAATATCTCAAAATTATTTTGGAAGATTTTAAATGAGATTCCTTGGGATTATCTTAGTATCTAGAATATAAGAATAATGAAAACATAATGTTTGGTCTACTGACAGTCATACAGTAGACTCTAAATTATTCCTCTATACAACTTGTTATCAACTAGTTTCTTAACTTCATCCAAATCAAGTTTTTCATTAGAACGCATAGGGATTTCATATACTTTATTATTTTCAATTAAAAACATTTTTGAGCAAGTCAAGTATGTATTTGATATGATTTATCTGATTAAAAAAGTATTTTTTATAAATTTTAAAACCTAGAACTAAATTTAGCTCACCCATTATACTCATTTAAATTCCTTTTTCATGAGTTTTGAAAAATCATTACACAATTTTTTTATAGAACCAAATATCACATCATAAAAATATATTTTAACTATAAAAATATATGAAAATGAAGTTTTATTGAAAATATTAGGATATAAAAATACTATTAATACCCTATTTGATAAAATAAAAGAACTTAAACACTCACACCAATCTCTAGTTACTTGTTTAAGTCCATAAATATCTTTGGTAAGTTTTTAAAAAAAATAGAAAATAAGGATTTTAAAAATCAGGTATTTGTTCAACATAAACTTTTTCTATAAGAAAACCATTTAAAAAATAAGATTTCACATCCATCTGATATAATTTAAAATATATATGTGATGTATAGTCTAGGAAAATTATAATGGATTCTAATCTTGTTACTGTTGCAAAGGTTTATTCATAGTCTATTCCTTCCTATTGGTTGTACCCTTTAGCCACTAATTTATCCTTATTCGTAGTAATTGCACTATAATCATCATGTTTATTTATAAAAACCCATTTTTTTCCTATAATAGGCTAATTAGAGGGTTTATCAACTAATTATCATGCCTTGTTCCTCTTGAACTTTTTTAACTCTTCATGCATGGCTAAAACCCAACTTCTATTAGCTAAAGATTCTTATAAGGTTTTACACTCTAGTTGGGATAAAAATAAAAAAAAATTATACAAGATTTACTACACTTCTTCTAGTCCTAATTCCTTCATATAAGATTATTATTATTATGTCTAAGGGATTATTTTTCAAGGTTATAGGTTTTCTAGGAAGCACATTTTTTAGGTTCACTAATATCCATCCTTTCAAGATTGGGGTCACCAAAATAAAGTACTAATTCATTGTCCTTTCTATTATCAAAGAGAGGTTCAGGTATCATGTTTTCAAAAGAATAGCTTAACTCATTAACTTGATTCATTTTATGATCAAATAGATCACTTTCATCAAATTTCACATGAGTTGATTCTTTAACAATCTTTGACCTTTTTTTTAAAACTCTATAATCCTTGGAAGTGGTAGAATAACTAATAAATATTCCTTCATCATCCTTTAGATAAAATTTACCAAGATTTTTCTTGGTGTTCAAATTTTAAACTTTGCAAACAAACACCTTAAAGTATCTAATATTTTGTTTTTTTATTATATTATATCTCATAGGGTGTTTTCTTCAAGATAGAACTAATTAGAACTCTATTAATGACATAACATGTTGTATTTAAATATTCATCCAAAAAGTGAGTGGGTAGGTAAGGTTTTCAAATTCTCCCCCATGGTCACTTATCAAAGTAATAATTTTTTCATCTTTATCTTTTTGAACTAAATTACAGAAAATTATAAAAATGGAATGAGCTTCACTCTTAAAACTCAAAAATAAAACTCAAGTAAATCTAGAAAAATCATCATCTAACACATAAAAAAAATATTTTACTATTAGTATTTTTATTCTAGATGTTATAAAAAATACATTTGGATAATTTCTATAGGCATAGATGTATAAAAATATTTAATTGATTTAAAAAATAGATATGTTGCTTTCCCATTTGGCCTACATCACATAGTTTCTCTTTATTCAATTTAAGTTGAGGTAAATCTGAAATTGAATTTCACTTATACAATTTTTCTTAAATAATAAACAACCCAATGTCCAAATATTCTTATTACAAATCCAAGATTCATTTTTTCAGTATTTAAACAGTTTACTTTTTGTCTACTCAAATAATTAAGATCAGGAGTATAGAAATTCTCAGTTCTAGGTGCCTTAAACTTAAGGAGTTTATCTTTAAAGATGGAAAAGAAATTATTTGAAAAATATATATATTGACCTTAATAAAAAAATTAGAAATAATTATTAGGTTGTGTTTCAGTCCTTCCACATAAAGAACTTTTTTTCATGAGAACTAGGCTTGGAGTTTCAACAGTTTCAACTCCCATAATTTTTCCCTTAGCATTGTCAACAAATGTGACACAACCTCCATCAATTTTGAATAAGAAATGGAAATTTAAAAAATATCCACTCATATTACTTGAGAATCCAATATCTATATACCATTTCTCATTGATGATCTTGCATATTTTTTCCCACATGAAAAATAAAAAAATAAAATTTTTTTCGTACCCATATTCTCTTGCGTCCTGAAATACTAGCAACTAAAGATTTGAGAACCAAAATATGCTTATTTTGTCCAAAAATTACAGCATTAAATTTTGAAAAAATTATTGAAATAAAAGCATGATTAAAATAAAAAAAATGAGGTTTTATTAGACTATAACTATTAATAGAATTATTAGGTTCTCCATAATGAAAACAAACAAATTTATACAAGTTTTTATTCTTTGACGTAAGTGAAAATTATTTTTTGTACAGCTTTGGTTTTTCACATTTTCTTCATATTCCAAACTTATTTTTCTAGACGTTATTATTACCAAGTATTTGGTTTAAGTAATTTTATCTATTGGTAAAAACATAAGATGAATATTTTTAAGTATTTAAATTATTTTTTCAACCATTCAATTTTAATACCATGTTCAACACAAGATGAAATAGAATTTTCTATCTTAACTTTTAGGTATAAAATTGGTTTGTTTAAGTCCTATTTTTCACTTTTAATAACATTATAATAATTTTTTAGGTATTTATTTTTTTGCTTCAAGGATACATATTTAGTTTCTAGAATGGTACAATATTCATTTAGTTCTTAAAATTTTCAATTTTCAATTTCAAATTTAGATTCATGCTCATAAGATTAAAATGAGTTCACCTCATATAATTGTTCTATAAATCACATGTTTTCCTTTTGATTTGAGATTTCATCTTCTGATTCAGAAATTTTCTCATCTCTAGAATTATCAAAATCACTCTATGTGGCCTTAATAGTTATTTTAGTCTTTTTCTTTAATTATGGTTTATATTTTTATTTCATTTTAGATTTATTTTTGTCTTGAATCTATGAAAAATATGGTTTTATATGTTCAGTATTATTGCACTCATAACACCTAACCTATTTAGAACTTACATCATATTTTTTTACTTATTGAAATATTTCTTAAATAATCTTCTCTTATTATAAGACTTTTTGAACTTCTTGAAAATTTAACAAATCTCACTATTAGAAAAAGAACAATTTGAGATATCTTTATTAGATGGTTCAGTAATTTTTATACCTTTTCTCTTCCTATTAACCTTTGAAGTAAGAAAATTCAAAACAAAATTTTCTATTTTAACCACTTTTTGCTCACCAACTTCAGCTTCCATTTATTCCTCATACATCATGAGTGTTCTAATGATATTTTTTAGTTTGAAATAATTCACATCAGTGGATTGTCTAATGTAAGTTGAGATTACACACTATCTGGATAGTAAAATTATAATAACTTTTAGATCTTGATATGGTTTAGGAATTGGTTCTCTAATAGAAGAAAATTTATTCACAATATCTATTTAAATTCTATTTATCTATGTTATTATTTCTCTATTGACCATTCTGAATGTGGAAAACTTCAACTTTGCAGTGTTGTATCTGATTAATCTTACATTATCAATACCTTCATAACCCACTGATAAAGTATTCCAAATATCATATGTTTTATCACATGGAGAAACTTTTTTGAACTCGTCTGGACCAAGTCCACATATAATGGCATTCATAGATTTAAAGTTAAGATCATATTCTCCTTTTATAGTAGAATCTCATTTTTTGGATCTCCTTTATAAATTTTGTGAGGCTTAATGACATTCAAGTATACCTTTAGACTAAGTTTCTTCAAGTATATAATCATTTTTCCTTCTAACAACCGTAGTTTTATCTATTTAAATGGGGTGCTCTAACCATAGACATACCTTCACTATTTTTATCCACAACCGCCATTTTAAAAAGAACTTTAAGACTTAAACCTTTTAGAGTCAAGAACTCAAAATTCATGACCTTTGATACTAATTTTTAGTCAGGGAATAACTGCATAAGGACTCCATAGGGGGGTGAATTGAGTTCTTGATTTTTTTTCACTAAACCACCTTATTTTAAGGTATGATAGATTTTAATATTTTCTTATCACAAGAAAGTAGTGGAAATAAAATTATTAATAAAAAAGATCAAACATAAGAGTTTTATAGTGGATTGGGTAATAGATGTCCCCTAGTCCACTCCACCAATGCTCAACTCCAAGAGCTTGGTGATTTCCCTAGAGCCAGTCTTTTTCCTAAGGACTGCCTGCCTGAGTGAAAGCAATAATCACTTGGTATAAAACTAGGATCTTTTTCCAAGATCTTATAATGATTTGAAAAAATAAAATCCTTAAACACTTAGTATGAATAGTTATTACTTCCAACAATGAGAAATAATGATGAAATATTACAAATTAATCACATAGTTTCAATATGCAACTGATATAAGAGAATAAATCTCTAATAGAGATAATTAGAATAAAGTATATATTAAGGAGGTTATTCCAAAAGATAGCAGGATTAAACTTTGAAACACATATATAGAAAACTTTAATCTTATTATTATTCTTCTTAGCACATAGAAGCATCATAGAAATATTCAAGAGAGAGAACAAGTTCTTTCTTTCATCCTTGTTACTTCTATATTTTATCTTGTTCAAATACACTTTCATATATTCTCAATTAATATTTCACAACATGTTGTCCCATAAAATTCATCCTTAGGGTAAAAAAACTAGATGTCCTTTTCTGATAAATACATTAGCAAAAATCACTAAGAAATAAATTAATATTTAATATTTTCTTTTCTCAATACTTTTAACCTTTTGAAAAAACTATTTCACCATAAAAATGTATTAAAATATATAATTTATCAACATATCTATGTAACAACTCTCATTTTGTATAGTTTTACCCTTTTAATATATATGTATATATATATATATATCTAGATTTTTTATCATATTTGGCACTGTTTTTTGGGTTTCATAGGACCCCGAAATTAATATATTAAAAATATTAATATATATTAAATAATACACATGTATCTTTTCATAATAAATGGTTTTAAAATTGAATGGGATCTCAGATAAAAAATATGATACCACAATTGTTTCTAGAATGTGAGGTTTACCCTAGGCACAATATAAAATTGGTCGGTATCAGAAGTTCTATAGAAGGAATTCATTGGAGGGTGCATTGAATAAAGTAAATATTGATTTAATTTAATTTAAAAAAAATTAACCTGGACCTCTCCTTTATTTATATTAAATTATGTTAAATCTCTATGGTTAGCTATATAACCCTGGGATATTAGAGAGGAGTAGGAGGAGATCCACCATTAACGTTGACAGACTTAGGAATGTGAATCAATAACAAATGATCGAGGGATTCATGTGATGAATGACTAACATAGTGGGATATTCATCTTCATTGAAAGAGAACATATTGACCACTAATGATCGATCCATTCTCAAGGTAGGATTTATTATTTTGTGGAATTATTCCCTTTTATTTAATTTTCGAGCATGGATTGCATATCTATTTTATTAATTCACTTTTACATTCTTCACATGATCCAATCAATTAATCAGTGTTCTTGATCCTAATTATCTATATTTGTTGCACCCATGATTCACCCTTTTTATTTCTATAATTTATGTCCATTTTTTAATATTACATCATCCAATGATAATATTACTTCATTCTTATTCCTTTTTCCTGCCACTGTTCTTCACATTCTTTATCATTGGCCCATGTGGTTGGTTATTTGAAAATGCAGTATGGTTTAAGCATGATCAAACCCCCATATTCATGAAGGATTCATGAACAAACTAGGTACTAGAAATTTTATATGGATCAAGATGTACTTGTGGATATTATGTGTTGGATTCATGGTTAGGGACCTCGAACGACAATGGGTGGTGCGATAAGCACCACTCGGAAGATAAGAGTTCAGTTTTCTAGCTCCAAGAGGCTCAAAAATAAAGATATAGGACATTACCAAATGATTATTCCCATATTGGGTAAGTCAAATGGTGATGGAGGTGGTGATAATGGTAGATCTAAAAATTGTGTAAAGACCAGGCTTCACTGTCTGTAAAAAATGTAATTACACACCATGTGTCTCAGGTTCTCTCGGTGACTCAGGTTTCAACATGAGTTAAGTATCACATGCCATGTGACTACACTTGGGTAGTAAATTCATATGTTTAGGTAACATGCCCAAGACCCTAGGGTAACATTTTCACTATGTCCCTATAGGTACATTCCATGTGAAGAGAGATGGATACCCAGGCCGTGTCTAGGGAATGACTCACCTGGGCCTACGGGTGATGCCACACATTGTGTGATCCTATGTAAACATCGTTTATTTTTTTCATGAACTTATAATTTGTGTATATCCTCCTCCATGAATCATATTTAGGCTTGTGAGTAGCCTATCCTGAGTATTTTTTTCACACAGGACGTGATAGTAGCCTTCATTTTGGAATCAAAGATATGATACAATGTATTACAAGTGACATGATTCTTCCAAAGTCTATTGACTGATGAAAATGATCATGTCTGATATCTATAGATATGTAAAGGTGATAACTCTCCTATCACACTAGAATGTGGGCCCCCATACTCTTTTTACTATTATATTCAGTACTCCCCCACACTACATAGGGTGAACGTCCTCTATCTATGGAGTTGTTCTCACACATCATTGAGCTCTGATAGAGAGTGGGTCCTCCACTAGGGTAATTCTCCCTCAATTATAGAGCACAATGGTGAGGATAATACCCTCCACTATATTTTTATGAGGTTGTTCTTGGTTCTTATAATTAGATATGGGACCTTTTGAGATATGGGCAGACTAATCATTATCCTTAGCTGGCTATTGATATTGATATTTCCCTCCTTTTTTAATTGGATTTCAGTATGATCATATATAATGATTGGGTTTCTTTTCCCTCTTTTATATAGGTTGATCTGGGTAGTTTATTCTATTACTTCCTTTTTAGTTTTCGAGGTGTCATACTATGTATGTTTATACTCACCCCTATATGGTCTATACATTCACATGTTGTGTCTTATGCAGATGACAAGTAGATTATTGGTGACCTTAGTGAACCTGGTATTGGTGGAGAATAGAGGTACTCTGAGGCACTAACCATGTTTCTTATTTAATATAAAATATTGTGAGCACGGATCTCTTCAATTTCTCTCTCTTTCCAGTTGTTGTCAGTTTGGGACCTATTTTATAGTTGGGTATATATTTTTTCCCCTATACTTTTATATTAGCATGTTTCACTTTGATGTATTTCCAAGAGGTTTTCTCATGCATTTATTACACTCTAGATGTTTTATTTATTTTATATCTATACATTATTTCATGAATATGGGTGCGTGTATGTGTTTACAGGTACATTAGGCTAATGCCTACCATTTTAGTTATATACCTACTTAGAAATTTTCATTAGCCCCTAGCATATTGAAGGTGGGTTTGAGGTGTCACTCTTAGCTTACTATAAGCCCAAGAGATTGGTAAACTGAAGCCGACAGTGGGTATCATGGGGCTAAGTCGTCTGTGGTCACTAGAAGGCATCAGTTGTTAGGATCTCAGTGTAGGAAGAATAATCATAGATGGACATAGGAATGTTATCTGAAGAACAGGGTTCATAGAGAGGGTACAATCATCTTAAAGAGGGAGGATTCTATACATGTGATGGGTGATGTCATAGGGGTCATGATTTTTTGACTCACCGTGCAACATATGGTGGATAGGTGGTGGATGGAGCTCAACGATAGAGGCATTGTCATGATCATGGATCTCCTAGGCATGGTCAGGGTAGCCCCCAGTGAGGTGGTGTTGATAAAGGGTAAATATGAGACATAGGGGGAGGAGATACATGAGGAGGAGGATACTACGACCTACTCCCAACACCACCACTAGGTGTCCCATGCTAGGATCATAGGGATAATGGTCTAGGGTGTGGTTAGTTTTAATCCATAGAGGGATATGACCAGGCTTCACATGAGATGATTTAAGTTATTATCTATGTCTTCCCTAATTTAGTTATAGTACTTATAGACACATGCATGGGTTATTCCTTCATCTACATATACCTTATGTGAGAGTTATATATTCCAGTAGAATCACTCGTACATCAATTATGGTTAGAGGTCCCTAAAATGAGTGATTCTTCCATATCGAATGTATGTTGGTAGTAGAGAGAGTTTCTCATGGTACCTCTTAGTTATCATGATGAAACCTTATAATTCCATTCTGGGTATGGATTGGTTTTACATGGTACATACCCAGATAAACTATCATCACAAGAGAGTTATATTTCTATATGATGATGGTACAAGTTTATCCTTCATGGGTGAGAAAGATCTTATGGTTTAGTGATGGGGTTCAAGAGTAGTAATCTATAACCTATCACCCATCAATCGATAAGTTCACCCCTTATTGAAATAGGCTATTTAGAAATTTGGATTCTAGCATTAGTGGAGGATTATATGGATGTATTCCATAAAGATTTTTTGGGACTACCTATGAGGAAGGGTATAGACTTATACATCAACTTTCACCCTTTTACCACATCAATATCTTCTATGGCATATAAAATGGATCATATTGAGTTTTGGGAGATGAGGGTTTAGTTGGAAAATATTCATAAAAAAGGTTTTATCAGA
Organism: Viscum album; assembly: GCA_963277665.1. Classification (NCBI taxonomy): domain Eukaryota; kingdom Viridiplantae; phylum Streptophyta; class Magnoliopsida; order Santalales; family Viscaceae; genus Viscum; species Viscum album. The sequence continues at coordinate 1,513,284,834 of OY728119.1, forward strand.
ATTAGTGTGTCCCCATGGGTGGATCCAATGTTGTTATTGAAAAAGTTATATGAGAGATTGAGTCTTTTCATTGACTAATTTCATCTAAATCAGGTGAAGATTAAGAACAAGTACCCCTTACTGATGATTTATGACCTTTTTGACTAGTTGAATGGTATGAGTTGGTTTTAAAAGATTAAACTCAAATACGACTACCATAAGTTGGGGGTTCAAAATTATGATATTCTAAAGAAGAAATTATAATGTTTTTATGGTAATTATGAGTTCTTAGTGATGCCTTTCAGTGTGAATAATACCCCCATTGTGTTTATGTCACTTATGAACCAGATATTTTATCCATACTTAGACCAGTTCACAGTTTTCTTCATTGATGACATTCTCATATACTCTGTGTCTAAGGAGGAGAATTCATATCATTTTAGCATAGTCCTAGACTTACTACAATATCACTAGTTATATGGTGAGCTCTCAAGGTGTTAGATTTGGATCTAAGAGGTTCACTTTCAGGGTCATGTCATCTATTATTATGGTGTATCTATGGATCTAAAAAATGTGAATATAGTGATTTCTTGGGAACCACCCAAGATCAAGTTAGAAGTGAATAGTTTCCTCAGTTTTGTAGGGTACTATAAAAGTTGCATACTATAATTTTTCATGATTGCAGCCCCTTCGACTAGATTGATGTGAAAAGGGAATCTCTTTTCCCAAATTGAGTAATGTCAGAGATCCTTTGACGTGTTGAGGTATATATTGATCGGTGATCTTGTACTAAGACTACTAGAGGATGGAATCAAGTACATGGTGTTTTTTGATGCCCATAAATCTAGGATTATATTTTTTTTATGCATAGGAATATAGTGATTTCTTATGGGTCAAGGCAGTTGAGACCCCATGAGCAGAACTATGTGACCCATGACGTGGAGTTGGCAGTGGTAGTCTCTAACTTAAATATGTGGAGGTATTATCTTATGGGTGAGTATTTGATACTAATACCACCAAATTATCATGTATATATTCACTCAAAGAGATCTCAATATGAGACAGGTGTTGGCTGGAGTTCCTAAAGGACTATGAATTCAATATAGTCTACACTAAAGGGAAGGGAAATGTGGTGGTAGATACCCTTAGTAATAAATTTCATTCTCTCTTGGTGAGGGAGTATTCAAAGTAGTTGGTCTCATTGCAAACAAACCTGGTATAGAAAATAGGTGTAGCTTACCTTTAGTTGATGGTAGGGAATCTATCGCTTATTTTGTAAGTGAGATAAAATCAGTTAGGTATGTTAACTATGAAGTTTTGTGTGAATAATATATCCTTAAGAGATACACTATGTGTATTTTCTAAAGGTGGGAAGCACATCATCCATTTCTAGAAATGAAAGGTATTTCTGCTTATGTTTCATGAGGATTCATTGAGGGAGTTTCATACCTCTCCCTTGGTTTTACATCCGGTTATGGAAAAGATGTAAAAAATAAATTCAGTGTAAGTTTTAGTGGGCTAACATTAGGTGGATAATTGTTGATTTTGTTTTTCGATGACTCATGTGTCAATAGGTAAATCCTGAACATCAGTTTCCTACCGGTTTGATTCACCCCCTTGAGAACCCAGAATGGAAGTGGGATGGAATATAAATGGATTTTTTGATAGGTATTCCATGAGAAGTAAGGGAAAATGATGATATCTAGGTGATTTTTGAATGACTTACCAAATCAGTACACTTTCTTTCCATCAGGTAGAAGAGTTCAGTTGAGTGTTTTGGGAGTTTGTATATGTATGAGATCATCTAAATTCATGGGGTACCCACTATGATCATCATAGACTGTGGTATTCATTTCATTTCATGGTTGTGGATAGGTTTGTAGGAGGATTTTAGAACCCAATTATGGATGGGCATAGCATTTCACCCCCAAATGAAAGTCTATATTGAGTGGACCATCTATGTTTTGGAGGATATGATGAGATCCTATGTGTTGGAATTTGGTTGGAGTTGGGAGGATCACTTACCATTGTTGTATTTTTCCTATAATAATAATTATCACTCCAATAATGGTTTGGAACATTTTGAGGCATTGTATGGGAGATATTGTAGGTCACCCTTGTGCTAGACTAATATTGGTGAGACATATCTTCTTAAGTTAGAACTTGTGTAATTAATGATAGAGTTAAAAAAAACCTTATGCAGACAAACATCGTAGACCTTTGGAATTTGAGTAGGGAGACCATGTTTTCCTAAGAGTCTCTCCATGATATTGATTTCAGATATTTAATCGTGGAAGAAATATATCCCCAAGTGTTATTATATAGTTCTAAATCATATGGAAGGTTGGATAGGTTTCATACCACTTGGCCTTTTTCCCACAGTTGTAACGAGTTCATGACGTTTTCCATGTTTCATGGATGATGAGATACATGAATGACCCATCACGCGTTATTGAATAGGGAGAACTAGACATCGAGGAATGATCCACCTTCTTGGAGTACCTAGTGGAAATCAGGGATTGGAAAGAGAATATCTTGTATGGATGGACCATTCCTCCAGTTTGAGTGATTTGGAAACATGATAGCATGCAGGAGAGCTCCTAAGAGTGTGAGAGCCAAATGTAGGCTCAGTACCCCACCTTTTTATATAGCCTATACTTTTCTGGGTGAAAATCCTTTAAATAGGGGAGAATGTAACAACCATGGTTTCCATATTTTGATCCTTTGAATATTTCTATATATATCTCTAGATTTTTCCTTGGAATTGGTATTGTGAATTGGGTTTCACAAGACCCTAGAATTAATATATTAAAAATATTAATATATAATAAAGAATGCATATAAACCTTTTGGGAATAAATGGTTTTACCATTGATTGGGACCTTAGATAGAAAATCTAAGACTGTAGTTGTTTCCAAAATGTGAGGTTTACCCTAGGTATGACATATGGATGGTTGGTGTCAGATGTTTCATGGAAGGCAATCGTTAGCAGGTGTGATAAATAAATTAAATATCAATTTAATTTAATTTAATTTATTAAACAATCAGCCTATCTCTATCCTCTATTTATATGATATTATATAAAATCTATAGGGTTAGTCGCAAAACCCTAGGAAATTTGAGAGGAGGTGGAGGATATCCACTATTGGCATCAATGGACTCAGGAACGTGGATCAATAATGAATGGTTGAGGGATTCATGGGACAAATTATGAACATAGTGTGATAATCATCTTCATTTCTAGTAAAAATTCTAACCACCAATGATCAATCCATTCTTGAGGAAGGAATCATTATTTTTTAAAATTATGCCATTTGATTTAATCGTCATTTATAGATTTTATATCTGCTTTATATCTTCGATTTTCTATTCTTCATAGGAGCTAATAAATTAATTAGTGTTCTTAAACCTAATTATCTATATTCGGTGCTCCCTTGATTATTCCTTTTTGTTTATTTAAGTTATGATTGTTGGATGGGATTGCATCAGTCAATGATAATCTTACTTTATTCTTGTTCCTTTTCCCCACCACCGTTCTTTTTGTTCTTTTTTATTGGCCAATAGGAACAAAAATTCAACATTTTTAGGCTGGTTTGAGCATGATCAAACCCCCAAATTCATGAAAAATGCACAAAAAACTAGGGTTTAGTTATTTTTGGATGGATCAAGATAGAATTTTAGAGCGTAGGTGTTGGATTCATGGTTCGGGACCCCAAACAACAACGAGTGGTGCGACGACCACTACTCAAAAGATCAGAGTTTGGTTTTCCAACCATTGGAGGATAGAAAATGATGAAAAATGACCTTACCCCTAATTATGGCCATCTCGAGTGAGAAAAATGGCGATGGAGGTGGTGGTAATGGTGGATTTTATAATTTTGTGAAGACAAGGCTTCACTCTTAGTGAAAAACATAACTACGTGTTATGTATCCCAAAGGAACACACACCTTGTATCTCAAGTTCTCATGGAGGCTAGGATTTGAGATTGAGTTTATTATAACTTGTTGTGTGGCTAAGCACACGCGTCTTATGACTCTACTCAGGTATTCAATCCATATGTTGAGGGAACACTCCCAAGAACCTGAGGGAACATACACGCTGTGTCCCTATAGGGACACATCGTGTGGAGGGACATGGATACCCAAGATATGTCCAGGTAAAGAAACACCCAGGCCTATGGGTGATTTCACATATCATGTGACCCTATTTACGCATCATGTAATTTTTCCTATGAACTTCTACCTTGCGTATATCCTTCTCCAGGACACAGATTTGGGCCCATGAGTAGCCTATCTTGAATAGTTTTCAGTAAAGGATGTGATGATAGCCTTTATTTTGTCATTAGAGATATGGCATGAGGTTTTATGAGTGATACTCTTCTTCCAATGATGCTTGGTTGATTAAAGTTATTGGGTTTGATCACCGGAGAGATTTCAAGGTCATTACACCCCTTTTGCATCAGGGTGCAAGTCCCTCATACTCTTTCTATAGGTATATTTGGAACTCTCCCACAATATAGAGGGTTTGGGTCCTCTATCTATGAAGTGTTCCTCCCCCATCATCAAGATTTAGCGGGGAGTGGGTCCCCCACTAGATTAGTACTCCCTAGACTATGGATCATAGTGGAAAAGAGTGATCCCCCCTCCAGATTCTTTTGAGGTTGAAAACAGTGTTTAGCATTAGATATTAGACCTTTAGAGATACAAGAAGACTCATTGTCATCCATAACTGGCTGTGGAGATTGATACTTCCCTCCTTTTTCAATTGAGGTTTCATTATGATCATATCAAATGATTGAGTTTTTTTCCTCTTTGTCTATGGGTTGAGATGACTATTTTATTTTATTTATTTCCTTTTGGTTTTCGGGATGTCCTACTAGGTATGTTTATACTCACCCATGCATGGTTTATGCTCGCACATGTCGTGCCTTATGAATATTATGGGAAGATTGGTGGTGACCTTGGTGGACCTGATATCTACTTGGAGATGTTGACCATGTTCAATCGCCAGTCTTGAAGATTGTGAGTCAGGCTCTCTTCAATTTTCATCTCTTTCCAGTTGTTTTCAGGTTGGGACCTATTTTCTATTTGGATGTGTATTTTACCCCTTATAATTTTTATTACCATTTTGCACTTTGATGTATTTTGTAACATCCCTCAATCCAGAACTCTCTCACGTGGCCAAATTGGGTTGGAAACTAGAACTCAAGTGAACCTCCTTGTACACCAGAGGCTTTTGACTAGTAGCAGGGGTGTAAAGAATATAGTGGGGAGACTATACCTCCTAGTATATAGTTACAATATTTCAGAAGTAAAAAATAATAAATATGAGAGTAATAGAAATAGAGAAAACAGTACAACATAAAACTATAATTTAAAGTAATAACTAATAAATCAAATAATAAATGATGAAAAGTTAGGATGGGATGTATCTAAATATCAAACTAAAAGAAATAAAAAAGACCATGATGACACAAATAAAATCAAAATACCCCAATCCATATCCCCATGTTGATACCATCTCTAAGCTCTAACCCATCTATCAAGAAACAATAAAAAACAAGGTCTCTTACCCTTGTCCAAACCTAAATCCATGTAATCTTCTTGGGTACCAAACAATAGCCTGAATAGGGAGTGAGTAAAACTTAGTAGGTCAATACCACCATGTCTAAAAAAACTAGTCTGATAATAAGTACATGTAATAAAGAGATAAATAGGTGTATTAATTAAACAATTAATACAATATAATAATCAACCTATTTTAGAACCATACCAGAATATCTATGATCATGTAGCACAACCATGTTAACAATAACCACAAGTCCATGGTATAATCACATAGTCGGGAAAATCCCTCTAAATAATAAATTTAGCATCCGGTCCAAGCCCTCTATATAAGAATTTAATCATAACCGGACCATGCCATGTAATCTTTATAGCATAACCAGACCAATCCATCTATATAAGCATTTAAACATCTGGTCCAAGCTCTATAAGAATTACAATATCTAGTTCAATCCCTCTATATAAGCATTTCAACATCAATAACATCACAAATCATAACATCAATAAATCCAATCACATAACATCATATCATAAGTCACAATAGTCAATTATTATAATTACCATTTGTCTTTCAATTACCCATTCATTCATTTAATTATATCTTAAGTCGTTCCATGCTAATCACATGCCCAAAAAATATCAAATAATCACCAATCATTCAATAATCCTTTAATCCATTTCCAAGGAAAATCTATCATAACAAAACACTTGATATTTCATATCATGTTAACCAAACTTTAATCCATTTACCAATTAATTATTATTCTAGGGTAGCCTCACCCAACGGGTAGCCCCAAGCTAGGTCTCAACACCATTCAATACAAAGGGATCAGATGAATAATACAAAATATGATTTATCATTATTAATTATTCAATTAATTAACTGTGCACTTTGTGTCGGTGAAATTGTAATATTGCACATACTTAAACAATTAAATAGACTATAGGGTTTGGTTTTAGACCACATACCTTTAACTGGTGATCAAGACAACACTTCAAAAAGGTAATTCCAAAAAAGGAATAAGGTGTAGAAGATCTCAAGAAGAACTAGATCAAACATGATCAAGATCAACAAATTTTTTCATAGTGTTCAAAAAATTACACAGGGATAATGAGAAACAAGTGGAAGATATGGGAAAACCAAATATAACCCACTTTCTAGAAATTAAACACTTGATTGGGATGTATGTAAGGGAATAAAGGGATCCAAAATCACCTAGAGAACCTTAGGTTTTGAGGGAGGATAGGTATCATGCATATGGAATGAAATTACATGTTCATAATGGATTTAAACCATTGAGACCAAGAAATACACAGCGAGTAATATTTACATGGCATGTAATTCTCGATTTATGAGTTACGCCAAAAAATGTGTTGCCTCGGGTTAAAATAACTCTACTCAAACATTACCTAACATTATTTAAACTCTTTTTTTTCACATAATAATGAAGCATTTAAAAATTAAATACCTCAACAAAATTAGAAATGAAGGATACTAAGGGTCGTGCACTTCACCTAGTTCATACCACGCAAGGCTCAAGCCAGCATTACAACATAGGTATAGCCTACGCGCCATATTTATCATGTAGGACCTATAAATTCATTCCCATGATACTCACATAGGGTACAATTTCATGATACCATATGCAACACACCTACGTGATCTACCTACATCGTCTAGGGTCCAGGAAAAGCCTATAAATAGGACCCCGAGGTTCATTATTTGAAACAATTGGAAAACGTGGAAAATCCTCAAAGCTCTGCTTGACCTAGTCCTTCACCCAGGTCTTAGAAAATTTTCAAGTAGGTTTCCAAGCTTGAAAAAAGAGGGAATTAATGGGAGTGTAGTAGGATTAAATTTCCACTAGTGTTTTAAATATAGAACACCTATTCAAACCACTTCTCCTAATTCAAGCACACTAAGGTAAAGTACCATTCTCAAGCTTGTGATTTAAGTTCCAGTCATCCAAAAACACCTTAGGATACCATTTAAGCATATAAAAGGCCTTTCCTAAGTGTTTTCACTCAGGATATCCATCTCCCATGGATCTCTTCAGCTCTCCAAGTTACACCCTATGCGAGAACCCTTTATCTTGCATATCCCTCACCTGCACAATCCATTATCAGTTCACCCATACCTCACCTTTGCAATCCATACTTTTCGACCATTTTTCATGACACTAATGGAAGGTAACCTCCTTCCTTGGGACTCCAATATGAGGGGTCCAAATCTAAACTTCCACTTAGTCCTATATACTTGAAAAATCATGGAAAAAGACACACTAGTGTGTCTCCCATTCAGTTGTGCATTCCTTCAATAAGAGTTGTCTCACACTTTTCCTACCTAATGGGTAGGGTCCTCGGGGTGTGTACAAATATTCATCCCTTAAGTAACTAGGACCACAACCTTGAGTTAAGTTCTAGGGATATTCTAGTTTCAAATATGAGGGCTAGTTACTTGTCCTTCCCTCATCGTCTCTAAAACTAGGGACCTCCCTATTTCAGATAGCGAGGGGGTCCATTTACCTTTACCTTTGACAAGGGATAGTGCCTTATCCTCCTATCATCTTCTCAGAAACCATAAATAAGGGGATACCTTCTGTAGTAATCCCTTATCATTTCTTTTTGTGTTGTATCCATGTGGGTGTATAAGTCCCAACCCTAGTTATGAAAAAAGAGGAGATGGGTACCATTGCCCTTTATCTCTCACATAGCCTCGACCTCATCCACCATCAGATGAAAGAGATTGTGTGGTTTTCCAGGTCTTCCACTTCCTCTTATTTTTCACACCGAGAATGACTTACATGGTCTTATACATTAGTGATGATCATGAAACCTTCATGATAAAATACATGTCTTGATAGATAATCCTTTTACATATCTTCCTCTCAACTTCCTTCTGAGGGCCCCCATAGTTGTGGGTTCTCAAATCCTTGTATACATATCAAAGGTCTATATACCCTATGAGATAAACCTTAAAAGGGCCTCCATAGGAGTGGGGCCTTACCTTAATCTGAACTATGTGAGCTTTGATTCCCATCCAAATAGGATACATAGGTAGCATCCTTGAGGTTCAATCCCAGTATTCAAAATTCACCCTAATATTCTATGGGACACATCCCAAGTAGTCATATACATCCTAAGAGGCTACATCTATTCTAGGTACCTTGGTATTATTTGGTATAAACCCCACACCAAACTTTGACTAGGAATATTTCACCTATATGTTCTTATCTCAAGAAATTAAATTATACAGTTTGGTCCTCGCCGCATGAACTTAAACGGTATGATGTGTCCTATTAAGTGGAACTAAACTACATGGGTTCTAATTCCTTTCATGATGATATTTAGGAATTCCATAACATGGTCCCAATCTTGAAAAAAACAACCCCCTATCTTCCTGAATGTTAATAAACTCCGAAGTGCCCCACTTTTTGGCTTAAAACAAGCATCGTAATAAATGTCTAAAGAATCTATAATCCTCATACAATAGGGTACCATCGATGGGGAACCTCAAATACATACAAATGTATATATTGATGAATAAATTTGGATACATACAAATTATTCCAAAGTTCATCATACATGCTAATAATTGATTGTTAACTTAGGGTAGAATCATGTTATATTTCAGATTTAATAAAGGATTCATGAATATGTATTAAATATTTAAGAGTCCTAGAGTAGAAAATAATTCCCCCTAAAAAGGATGTGATGAGCCTGAACTCTCATCCCCTCAACCAATGTGAGTCCCTATGCATCATTGGATCAATTTCACAATGACCACCTACCTTTGGAAAGCAGGAATGTTAAACATATCGATTAAGGGAACTGTTGTTTGTTTCTGGATTTAGGAATGAAACCTATTGGAAGACACTTGGAAATGGTGAAACCAATATAAACGATTATGAAAAATTCAATCCACCATAATCAAATTTCAAGTGCATAGTGCGGCCCTTTTTCATTGGAAAAAAATGGTGAACCAAACATGAATCCTTAACCAAGATGACTATGTCGCCCACATGTCAGGCCCCTTTTTCACACAAAATAAAAAATGAAAAAACATGGATCCAAAACAATAAATTATGCATGTGTTTTTTTATTCATATTATACCTTGATATAGTATTATTGTTTGTGTTTGTCACATATATTTTGGGTACTTTTAACTAGAACTCCCTTCAATACAAATGGCATCTTACCAGTTCCAACAAACATATTATTTGACCACTGCATAAGTTGGGTCCTCTACTAAACATAGGAAACTATCTCTAACCCATCATCTTCAACATTGGGTATCAAATGCACTAGTTTGGTAGAACCACCTAAATGGTACTATACCAACCCTAGATCCTGTTCAAAAATACCTCCAACTCCTGAAGCTCCACTAATCTTCCACTCAATGATGGTTGGTGGCCCAAAATCAGATAACATTAGTTTCCATGAAAAATAATTTCTAGAGCCTATCCCTAGAATACATCAATCATATCCTCCCTTATCTTAAGGATGTGGGTTAGAAATTCACTAATGGACTCATCCATATAGCATAGGGGTCTCTCCAAATGTATCCCACCAGTAGCTGCCACTACTAATGTCATATGAAAAAAAACCCGCAACATGATGGGGGAGTTTACCTTAGGAGTTTGGCCTAGGTCACCCAGACCTATGCACTCAAGACTACCCACTAAGGGAAACAATCATACAATAGGGAAGAGGTCCATACCTTTATTCCCTCCAAATAAACTTTCTAGTCAAATTTGGTGGTAAACCACAAGTAGTAATAAACACTTGTCCGCACCAAGCAAGACAACCAATGAAATTCAACAGCATCCAGAGAAGCTTTCCAATATAATACAATGGAAACTGTAAGTAGACGTGCATAAATACCTACATCAAAGAATAATTCCAACCAAATATAGTGGAAATTGTGAGTAGGCGCACACACCTTACCACATCTATCAAGCCTGTCAACCTAGTCTGGCAGTATTCAAAGAAACCAACTGAAAAATCATGGAAAAAAATAGGGTATAGACCCATATCCCTCCCCCCACACCTGAGTTTTGTCAGTACATACAGTCAAGAAATATATTATAGGAGCAGGAACACACCCCTTTTCTCCATCAATGGGATGAGAATATATCCTCATTCCATCCACTGAAGTTATCCAACACATCCTGAAAATGGTGAAAGGGAAGATAAAAACTCCTACTCACATCCTTTAAAATTTATAGGATATAATAATGGTTGCGGTAGTGGTATAGGGGCAGACACACAACTCCATCCCCAAAATTTGGGTGACTTGTCAACACAAAACAAGGGTCACTCTGGAGTAGAAACATATCTGTAATCTCATCCAAGAGGGTTTTGTTCCAAATTTCCTAATGAAATATAGAAAAATGAATCTGTTCTATACCTCATTCCAACTAGAGGTCATCAGTCTATCCTGGTGTCCACTCTAGGTTAGGTACAAATCTCTAACAAAATTCAAAAAACCTGTCAGAAAATTATGATAGTGACATAGGATATAATTAAAAAAGATTTATTATATGAGATCCATTATTCCCAACAAGAATACCTATTCACCTATAAGAGATAATCCAAAAAATAATCCTCACCAAAGGATATTGGAAAATGAAGAGCCGCTCTACAATCTCACTTTGCTTAATGATGGAGTTCTTGAAGCCCTCAAAAGTTTGTTTATAATAGCTCATGATCCTACTATTCCATTACAAAATTAAATAAATAGTTGTTGTAGTTTTGGAGGTCCTACCTATATATCTTACCATGAAGGCTTTCTTCATCTATAGAATCATATCAATCATGAGATCCCATCTCCTGATGAGTGCCAAAATTTTCCTCCATGTGGCCAGAAGATAAAATAGCTGGGAGGTTTTTCCCTTAATATCATTCGTCCTGAAGGTCCTACCTAGGGTATAGACTACAAGAAATATAATTGCATTCATACATAAATTTGTGATGTTATTCCTCCCCATGATAGCATTCACTATGAAGGTCCTCCCTACATCGACACTTCACTCTATCAATGGGGTCCTCCCCTTAATGATTTAATTGTGAGAAATCCCTTCTATCACAAGGCACTTTGGGAAATGAGTCCAGGAATTCCTAATGCCTCATCATTGAAAAGTGAAATCCTTTCTCAACCAGAATATAGCCCAAGGAAATATTCATTCTCCAAACAACCCTTAGATCGTCTACCTCCTAATATGGCAGAAGCAATATCTACTGATCTCGTTGTTTACAATAAAGCGGCTGGGAAATTCCTACTTTGGTTAGACCAGTTTGAGGAGACTCTAGAAAAATATGAATAATACATGTTTCTTATGAGAAGACAATTTTATAATGGTAATATACTAGTAATATTCTACCCTTTATCCACTCCCCAATATAGTGCTATAGAGGTGTTTTGGGGAGATTGTGTGCATGACATCCATATAAATATATGGACCTATATTATTCACCTAAAAATAAAATTATTTTCTTATGAATAATATACCATCAAAATCAAGGTAATATAAATGATATACCATCAAATATACTTGGTATCTCTCTTAGATGCCTAACACCCAAAATCTGAAAATAAACAAAGATCCCTTCAATGTGTGTGTCTTGATGCGTTAAAAGAGTTGCATAAAATGATCATTGATGCCACATCTTATGTTTATATAATAGGATAAGATGAATAAGGGGTGTTTCATTTCAACTCACTCCTTAATCAGTAAATCCTTCTGAAGGTGACATCATATAATGTCATAGACTTGGGTTGGATTTAAGAAATGGGCTCTATTCACAATAGATGGTACGCTCAACAAAAACTATCCCTGAATGACTCTCAAATATATTGGGACATAAGAGGGATATCCATTGAAAATATAATGTTTCAAGAATCTAAAAATATTGAGCAAGCCCCCCCCCCCCTAAGGGAGACCAATTGTCAAGCATCGCCAATACCTTTAGAAGCAGGTGGTTCAGGTGAAAACCATACAACGCACTCAATCCATGTTTGAAAAAAGATCCATAAAATCAAGAGATAAGTCATGGAAGTAGAATCTGTGATAATATAGGAAAAACCCCAACCCATGGGGTTGGGGAGTTTTTTTAACACAACCTTTGAGGTTAGCAAACCAAAATCGAAAGGTTTTGGAAATTGAATAAAATCATCCCATCTCATAGGGGTGGGGAATTTTTTACCCCAACCTCCTCCAAAATAGAAGTCGGTCTCTTCCCATTTATAGGGAGAACCACAGAATGAATCCTGCTAGTTCATCTTGTCCCATGATCTAATGTCCTCACTCATAACATGCATGAAAAATTTATCTAGAGATTCCATTCAGATCACCTTCTGTAAAACAATTCCAAAAGGATCAGTGAAGGAGAGTATGAGGCCTCATGGTGGGAACAAACAAAATAAATATCTCAAAGAGACTGATTAAATTCCTAAAATGCATTATTCATTAGTGAAAATCATTAAAAACACCCCTACAGATGCTACAGAATATGAGGCTGATACAGAGGAATAGGAGGAGGTGGTTTATGTTCATAATATGATCCACACTGAAATGAATGAAGAAGGTGTGCATACCCAAAATCAGAGGCTTTATATGAATTTGGGGATTACCTAGACTACTCAATTACTACCTCCTTGATGACCATCCACCAAAGAAAATGGTAAAAGTAAGGTTGCACACCACCCACTTCTCAAAGAGGTTGAAATTCTCGCACTTAAGGAAAGATTTTCTCAGTAGGATAAGGATATGAAGAAGTTGAGAAAACTCAACCCAGAACTAATCCAAGGTAAAATCCCTACTGGATATGTTCTACAAGAATATCCTCAACTCACACTCCCAATCGGTATACCTCAGCAAATAGGGTTCATCCCGGTGACTAAAATAGATCCAGAACATCCGCTTAATGTGGGTTACCGACAACCAATATACTTGGACCACATAGAAGAAATATATTAGGACTTACCTCCATTGAGAACAAGACCGAGGATAGTTTAGACACATCATCATAGACCATCCCCTTCGGACTACCCACCATAAGTAAAAATAGATCCACCATAGATGGACCTACCTTTCACTACCTCTACTCAAGATTTTATTCAACTAGATATCCCTCAAGGAATTATCAATACCATTGAGTCATTAACAGCTCGATTGGAAGCTATAGAAGAAAGACATACACCATTACATATAGAAATTAAACCTTACTCTTAATGGATTAATCTAACCCCTCCCCTGGAAAATTTTGAGAACCCTACATTTCCAATTTTTTAAGGGATTGGGGGATCTAGAGCAGCATTTGATGCATTTCATGTCATGTTGTGATCATATTATAAGAAACCCTACACAACAAGAAGTAGTGAAACTTAGATGATTTGTACAAACAGTACAAGGTTCGACCTTCATATAGTACACTAGTTTTCTAGCTTGGTCAGTCCTGTGGTGGGAAGATCACTTCCAGCAGTTTCTCTTTTAATTCAGTTCAACACTACAGAAGACAACAGTACTTGACCTCTCAAACTGAAAATAGTAAGAGAATAAGATGTTCTCGTATTTAATTTCATGATGGAAGGGTTTAACCTACTCCCTAAACCTGCATCTTCCCTAAGAATATTTTTTGTCTATCTATATTGAGAATCTTTATGATGAGTTTCACACACCGCTCATCATTGTGAAATACACAGGAGGGTTTTATAATCTCCCCACAATTTCTCAAAGATTGGAAGATTCCAACTTATGAACTAAGGAAAATTCCTGAATAATTATATCATATCAAAAAAAGAGAATAGAAAAAGTAGAGGCTACTACAGTTATGCTTAAACCATCCCCTGCACCAACTCCAGCTTCAAATCCCATGCCATATCATGTGGCACCCCCTCCTAAGCATCAAAAAATATCCTTACTCATTATGATGAGTGAAGGAATCATATGTGAAACTATTTTTAGGAACTAAAGAATAAATTTTATTCATTACAAGATGATAAAGTCCCTAGATACTTCATTGTGGATTTGGAGAACAACTTGTTCAAGTTTACAAAGCCCAAGAGGCCTGACATTCTAGTCTTGAAGACCTACCAAATTATTTCCTCTATCATCAGAAATTGAGGAAAACCATCTAGGAATGGTTTTCTTTTCAAATACATCCAATATAAAATGTTGTACTTTTGGAAAATAAATTTGGGAAAACCACCTGTGAAAGTAGCATGTGTTTCTTCCACCAACCCAGAGGAAGACGGTGAGTGGAAGGAATTTACCAGAAATAGTGCATATAAGTTTAGTGATTTTATGAATTGAAATAAAATTAACTGGAATCATTATATCCTCTTATCATAGTTGAAGCAACGAACTATTCCCCAATTCACTTCCACTATGGCATAGCTGAATTCATTAGCACTGTAGTCCTATAAAGGCCATTCTTATAAAAAATGGCATGGTCAGAAGGGTGAAAAAAAAAGGAATATGAACTGATACCAAGTCCAAAGTTGGATTTAATTATCTATGAATTCATTCCTTTGGTCCCAAAATCATGATCACCTCCCCACCAAATAGTACTACAAGAGTTGACCTACCAGACAGAATCCTCATTAGATGAAGAATTGATCTTTAGTTCCATTAATTTCATTCACTTAATGGATCCCTTATCCAATGATGAATATAGACATGAACTCTAGTTCCCTGCATCTAATTAGGGAATCAGGGGAAGAGGCTGTAGGGTCTGAGGATATAGGAGAAGACGTGGTTGCAACAAAAATCAATACTCCAACCACATCCCTTCTCAGACCGTCTACACTACTAAAACTCATGGGAGAGACCTCCAGTGGTCCCAATCGAAGAAGGAAAGTCCCCCCATAAATTTTTGAGGTTTCCCTAGCCTGATCATCCTGGAGGATCAATTATAGAGGGTGTTTTCATCAAATTAACCTCGGTGCATAGGAATACCTACTCAACCTAACCTACCCCTAATAGAATTACCTCCAACTCCTATTCCAAGGGATGATATACCTATGTCAAGTGCATTGGTTCCTAAATAAATTGTGAGAGAGAAGCTTCACACTATGAAGTATAGACCTTTATCCCATAAGTATGACATTTTAAAATAATTAGACCTGGTTCTGGATAATTTTTCAACCTTGGATGCTCTTATTTTATCAAAAGACCTATCAGAAGTGATCGTAGAGACTTTGATAATCCCTAAAGTGTTTGAAGATGAATTTTCCACTGCTAAAGTTTATAATGCATATATTAATACTATATAATTCCACATGAT
The DNA here is from genome assembly GCA_963277665.1 of Viscum album. Classification (NCBI taxonomy): domain Eukaryota; kingdom Viridiplantae; phylum Streptophyta; class Magnoliopsida; order Santalales; family Viscaceae; genus Viscum; species Viscum album. Next base: position 1,513,300,666 of record OY728119.1, read on the forward strand.
CATCTCTTTCATAGATAAAGAAGAAGGTGATGTCATATAGGGACACATCATACTCTTGTATGTATTAAGAAGAATAAATGAAATTGATATCTGATTGAATTTCATTGATAATAGATCAATATTCAACCGTATTCCTGTCTAAACACTTCGTTGGATGGGTTATACTGAGTTCCACTTGTCCCCTTATGTTCTAACTCAACAAGGTTATGATAAAAGAAAATTAAATCCCCTTGAAAAAATAAAGCTTGGGGATTAGTTTTGGGACCTCGTATCCGACTCATATTTTTTGGTTGTATGGAAAGATATAGCTTTCAACATTCTTCTAATAAGGACTTGGATATATTATCATGAAAAAATCCTCTCATCATACTGTTAGTGCCTCAAATATTACATTAATGGTAAAATTGGGATCTTTCATGGTGATAAATCCCCATTTTAATCATGTGAATAATAATACATTGATGTGGGATTCTACTAGAGGTAAGGGAAGTAGCCTGTGACTGATGGTGTCACCTAGGTCACTTTAATGAACAACTTAGAAATGAACCTATCCAATCCATTCAAACAGTTTGGGAACATATTCATTAAGATTCATGATATTAGCTATGAAAACTGAGCTCGACGGTGCTGAAAAGGTCATTGATTCTCTCCCTGAATGGCCCAAAGGTGTAACGTCTCGAAATTTCCATGTAATTTTTTTATATGGAATTATTCTGAGACTGAAAAATTTGACAGCATGTGATTCCAAGGTCTGGAGAGCCCAGAACAGAATTTTGAACTTTTTTAAGGTACATTTAGTAAACGTGCGAGCCATATTTCCTATATTTTGAATTCTTGCTCGGATCAAAAATATGAGGAAATTGTTGAATTCAGAACGCCAAGATTCACCTATAAATGAATTAACTTCGGCCAAAAAGGGCCAAGGAGAAAAGTTATTTTTCATACTTTTTGAGAAAAATAATAAAATAATTTAATAGAATTATTTTATTTTCTTTATCACCTTTGAGTGGTGGATGGTGATGTTGTGGGGTAGCGACATGGCGGCAACGATGTGCATTAGTGAGGCTCATCAATGTCTTGTTAAACTCACAATGTAACGATGCTTTAATGGCATGTAACAGTGACACTATTTCATAAATGAAACAGCGTAACGAAGTGACGTCGCATCATAATGGGAATGTTGCAACGTGCTCCTATTTATAGATTGACTTGTTGGGGAAATATGGATTAGAAATTTGGAGGATTCTCTGGAGAACCTCTAACAGACTTCCACCCCAGCGAAGAACGACGAACTTCGGTGGATCTTCACTACCTGTGACGCCTTTTGAAGATCGGAGCTGAGAAGTGACGTTGACGTCTTAACCCCTTGAGGATGAACGTCGTGACATCGGATGTTGTAAGAGGTAGGGTTTGTTTTGTTTAAATATCTTCCCCATTCTTTATTCTTTTAAAATGATGGATGAGGATCAACCCATGAACAGGTTGATCCGCATGTCGTTCTTTCATGCAGGAGGGTATCTTTGGGGGTTCAATGTTGGGATTGATTTATTTTGGTTTGAACTGCACTCCCTGAAACCTCCCCAGTTTTTATCCTCTAACGCAGAGGGCACGGGCCGACAGGAACACGGCCCGAGGCCCTCCGCATGTTCATTCCATCTGATCGGTACTTTGAAATTGACAGCAAGGTGGATCTAGATCTATCACAGTGAAGAGGGAATCCCTGGAGGATGAAAGTGAAAACGGTGTAAAAAATGGGCCAACGGAGTGCATCTGGCAGCCCGATGAGGCTACAGTTAGCGCGGTAATTCCGGTGGCGGTGCGCAGCAGTGTCGACTGCATGCTCGGTGGAGAAGAGGTGGGCCTCCGGCCTGGTTTTCGGCCGCAGGAGGAGGCACGTCTCGGTAGCGTGCCTAGGCGGCGGAATCCACGACCGCGATGGGCCGCGACACCAGCATGGCGCCATGTGGAGAAGTCAACCCACCATGCAGGTTGATGAGGGGGATGTGGCTGGTAGGCCTGACCACATGAGTAGGTGTCGGATGCCGCTATGTGGCATCTTGGGAGAAGGGGGTCGACCCACAATGGCGGGCCAGGGTGAGCCTGGCGGGCCACAACGCCAGGCGGTCTGGACCAATCAGGTCGGCCCAGTAGACCGATTAGGCCTGTCCAGAAGACCGAACTCATAGGCCCATCGGGCCGGACCGTGGCCCAACGGGCCAGTTTAGGCCAGGCCAGTCCCATCAGGTCGGGTCGAACCAGGTGTTTCAGCCTCTGGTCAGACTCGGATCGGGTCAGGTCGGTCTGACTGGGTCAGCCCAGACTCGAGCCCATTTTAACCCAATTACGCTTAAAGGGACTTATATCATGAACTAGACATACATTTGATAAACCTTCTATAGTACTGGAACCCTTGTGATGAGGTAGTCCTTTTGAGATACTCCACTTGAGTTTTAGAGAATGTTCAAGTGTAGTTGGGTTGGATCAAACATGAATCCAACTGGGTACTCGGTACTAAAATGACTATAACTTACCAGATGGGCATCTGATTGATGAACCATCTGTCATGTTAGAACCCTAATGAAATGGAGTTTATTTAGGTCACTCATTTATGGAACTTCATGATAGTTGAGGTAAAACTAATAGCCAAAGGATCAGAACCATGGTGTTTCTTGTGGTGAGAGTTAGGACGGATACTACATTGATGACTCAAGGTGCGGGTATTCCTTACTCCTCTTCTATGATAGAGACGGGACTCCCCATGTCATGGGTGCGGGTTCATTTTCCTCTGAGGAGGTTCTTCTATCTTTAGAGTTGGTAATCCCCTATTGTACTAGGATAGGACCATTTTGGTATATTCCTAACACTGAGAGGGGGGGTAAATCAGTGTTGGGGACCTTTTTGAACCAATTAATTCTATTTATCCTGATACCTCTTGACCTGTTAGGATCTTTATTCGCTTATTATCTTTTTCATGGAGCATGTAATAATATGAAATCATTAAAAATATGCACATGATATTTTTAAAAGTTTCACCACTCAATAAGAGCAACTACATCCTTGTCGTGTATGGTAATGATCAGTGCGCGGATTCTCCACTATAATGTAGTAACTGTTACAGTGGTTGACTAAAAAATCAATCTTCTAGTTGGTGTGGCTCCCTACACTTGGAGGAGGGAAGAAAATAATCACTTCCCAATTTTTCTCCCTACACTCAGAGGGGGGAAGGGAAACAATCCTCTTCCAACTTGCAGCAAGTAGGATATACCCTTACACTCACTGGTTATTTATACTGCTAGTGTAGACAGTCCCTTGTAGCCTCTAGCTGGTTCTTTATACTACCTCTGAAGATAGTATTCTCTCTATTTAAAGAGTTTGCAACACCAAAATAATCTTCCACCTATTAAAACCTATTAGAAACTACATCGCTAATTTTTTCTTCCACAACCTTCTTGTTGTTGTTGTTACTTGCTTAGCAGCATGTAAGTAACCAACCTCTTCTTTGTATGTGGCAAACTTGTAGGCTGCACAATCTTCTTCTTATTCTTCTTCTATTTCTTCAATGAAAAACTAGCTGCACTGAAACTTTCCCTTCTTCAAACTTTCTCTTTCAGTGAAAAACCAACTGCACTAAACTCTTCTTCTTATTTTTCTTGCTATAATCACAAGTTATCTTTGTGATTGTTAAAACAGTGAAGTTTAGATCAACTTAGCATCATCACAGTTGATCAGAAGTTGGTAATAACTTCTAGAAAAACTCACAGCTTGTGTGCCAATCCCTACTTGTGTGCCACCCTACTTGCGTGCCTCCCTTCTTGTGCGCCACCAACTACTTGTGCGCTACAATTGTGAACAACTCACAACTTGCGCACCACTTCGTTGTTAGACACAACACACTTGTTTCACACAACTCCCTTCTTTAAAACCTCTTACAACTTGTGTACCACTTCTTCTTGCACTCCACTCTACTTGCATGCCTCCCTGCTTGTGTGCCTTATAAATAACCCTCAACTTGCGCGCCACTTTAGCTTGTGTGCCACTTTCTACTACTTGGGCGAACAAAGCTCAAATTTTCTCTCAAGTGTTGAGCTTTAAAAAATGAAAAGGGTAGCCGTCTATTTATAGGAATTTTGGTGACTTGCATGCCACATACACTTGCGTTCCATTCCTACTTGTACGCCGCTCCATCACTTGCGCACCGCTCCATCACTTGCGCGCCGCTCCATCACTTGGGCGCCACTCTATCACTTACGCGCTGCTCCATCACTAGCGCACCACTTTCTTTCCTTTTTCATATTTTGATAAGCTGATGTTGAAATATGACTTGCGCACAACATACACTTGTGTGTCGTTTATACTTGCGTTCCACACTTGCGCGCCACTTTTTGACTTGTGCGCCACTTTATTTCCTTTTTCATATTTTGATGTGATGATCTTGAAATATGATTTGCGCACAACATACACTTGCGCGCCACTTATACTTGCATGCCACACTTGCATGACACATATACTTGCATGCCATTTTCTCTCCTTTTCCAAAAAACACTTCTTTTCTCCCCTATCCTTTATAAATATTGCATTAAAATTTCTCCAAACTTATGATATTTGTGAAATACAATTCATAAAAGCATCATCATATTTTTGTCCATTCTTTTTGGAATATGAATTCCAAAGTAATTCTTCATCCTCACTCCAAATCCTCAATTCCTTTTGGAGTGTTAATTCCAAATAACTCCAATTATCTCTCTTCATTCAAAAGTGGAGGCCTGAGGATTCTTCAAACACCATCGATGTTTTAAATAATGTATCACCTTTGATACATGTATTTTTAACTTTAATAAAAGTGAAATAGTCATATGATTTCAAGGAAATGTGTAATTCATAACCATCTTAGAATTCTAATCCCTTCCACACTCTCTCTTCTTCTTTAACTGTCATTCTCTACCTCATGCAAATAATATGATTATTTTATTTAAGTAAGCTCTTGCATGGTTCTTATGAAATTGTGAATCATTGCATGGTATTATTCAAATCATCATTCTTCTTCAATCATCCTTAAATGGATGATACTTCACCATTCTTCATTGTTTTAAATAATGTATCACCTTTGACACAAGTTCTTTGAACTTAGGATCAGTTCAACAATCGTTTGAAGTGATCTTCTTAGAGAATTTCTCAAGTATGAAATTCAATGCCATGATTCTATAACAATTCTCAAAGAAACCTCACTTTATCCAATCTCCATTAACATTTTAGTCCCTCTTCATCTTCTTCTTCATTTTGACCAGTATTGATAACTGTTGACAACAAATACAATCTTCATACACAAAGTGGCCCTAACACGTAGATCCTCCAGACTTAACTCACATAGAGTCAGGTACTCCCCTAATAGGTAGGGTGAGATTCCTCTATGTTATGAGTAGGTACTCACCTATTGACCCAGTGTGCAGGTCCTCCTTATGCACTGCTACGACAGAGTCGGTACTCCCCTATCATGCTAGGGCATGGTTCCTCTAGCCTGGGGTCAGTACTCCCCTAATGTACTAGTGTGCGGGTCCCCCACAACAGATATTGTGACAGAGTCGATTACTCCCCTACTTTACCAGGGCATGGGTCCTCTAGTCACCGAGTTGTACTCCCCTGCCGATTTAAGGTGCGGGTCCTCTTTACACCTTGTTCCAGCAGAGTCGGTACTCCCCTGTTGTGCTAGGGTACGAGTACTCTAGCCTGGGGTTGGTACTCCCTTGACGTACTAGGGCATGGGTCCCCCAAAGTGAAAAAACTACCAGAGTTGTACTCTCCTACCAGGTAGGGTGTGGGTCCTCAGTTATGAAGTAGTACTCCCCCGACTCCTAGTAGATATGGGGAGAAGGTCCTTCATGGGAGTTGGAGCTCCCTCGATTGTAGGACATAGTTACGAGAAGTGGGCCCCTCCACTTGATGTAATTAATACCAAGGTAGAAGTTAGTGCTCCCTTGATGGACTGAGGTGTAGTACACTTCTTACTGGAGTGACTGAGATATCATGGGTTAGACTGGAGTAGTTCTCCCCCAACTGAACGCAGTGTTGAGAAGTGGGCCTCTTCACTTGGTTTCCCTTGGTCTTGCTCAGGCGCAAGACCGTGACAGCGAGACCTCTAGTGTCAGGCACTAAAGGAAGTTATAGAAGAAAGTTTCTGATGGATCATGTCCTTTCAAACATACCATTAGGAATGTTTGATTTTTAACTGATAGAGTACATCTCTCAGATGAGTGCCATCAGAGATGGCTAGCTCATGGAGCGTGTACTTCTGATCCTTGAGTTACATTTTGAGCCTTCTTTGGAAATCCTGGTAATGTATTTGAGGTTGGAGCCTTATGTTTATTTTTTTCTAAGACCATTATATCTGTATGACCTAGGTATATGTATGGGAATATACCTGATTAGAGTTAACTATGCATAATCTTTGTGGTTTACTTCATGGTTTTGGATTTGTGGTTTACTTCGTGGTTTTGGATTTGTGGTTTACTTAATGGTTGTTTTGTGGTGTTTTCCTTTGTGGATTTCTGAGAGACCATCGAGGGTCTCAAGGTTCCTTACTGAGTACTGAGTTACTCACCTCTGCACGGGCTTCACCAGCACATGTTTTGTCTCGTTCAGACGTTCGATGTTTCGATAGAGGTGCTCAGGGAGATGGGACTAATGGACATTACAATGGTGGACTTGGTGGCCTAGGACCAAACAGGTCCCATTAGGACGAAGTGGACAGGACATACTACTTTGTCTTCCGGTAGCTTCACTACTCTGGAAATCATGTGGGATTTTCCGCAGATGGACATTAGTTCTCCCTTTGTACCTTGTTGTTTCTATTTCATTTTTTGGGCTTGTATACTGGCCCAGTTTTACCACTCAGTGTTTTACTTACTGTTTTAATCTGGTTTCTGGTTACTTAGTGTTCACCTTTTATCTTTGTGGATTTGGTTTTAGAGTGCATGTGTGTACAGGTATCCAGGAAAATGCCTCCCACTTGCAGGTTGATGCCTTCGACACTAGTTTCCAACCCCTAGACTTTAGGAGGTGGGATTGGGTTATGTCACAGTATAGGCCATGGGGGATGGGTTGTGACAAAGTGGTATCAAAGGTGGTTGGTTCTACCTTAATGACCCAGAGTCTATTTTTTTTGTTTGTGAGCAATAGTGTTAAGTGTTTCAAGTTCGGATTTCAGGATAGGGACTCCAGTGTTGGTGTGGTGGCTGTTGTATCCGTACACTAGGATTCTATACACCTATTACCCGACTCGGAACATGGAAACATTGGTTGTGGGGAAATGAAGGGATTATGAAACTTTTAGGAATGATTGAGATTTCCACTTCCTTCTTGAGTCATATCTCTAGATGTACTCTTAACCATGGTTCATCTTGACTCATTTCAGGATGCCTCCACGATGACAGACAGATAGGATTCCATAGCAGGATCATGATGATGATCTTCCCCAAGTGGAGGATTTGATGTAGGGCACTGATACATGGGTGTTACCTTCAGGTGGTGCACTAGTGATTCCACCACCTATCGAGTAGCAGTTTCCCCCAGCAGTTTAGGGTGAGGATGCATGTAGGCTGAGCACGCTACATGAGTTTTAGAGGCAGAGACCTCCCACGTTCTGTGGCGAGACAGATCCTCAAGTATCTAAGGATTGGCTTGAGGTAGTTACATGTGTTTTCCACCTAGTGAGGAAACCTCCTGACCAGATGGTAGTCCTGGCTACAAGCCTTCTTCAGGGCTCAGCGGGAAGATGGTGTAGTCTGATGATTCAGACTCACAACGAGGCAAACCTCACTTAGACAGACTTTTAGCACCAATTCAGAGAGGATTTATTTACGATGACTTTGCAATTTGTACGCATACAGGAGTTGATGCACCTATGGCAGGGAATCATGAAGGTAGCAGAGTACTCAGTGAGATTCATGGATCTTTCTCACTACTCCTCAGATATGGTGTGGGACCCTTACTTTAGGGCCTGAACCTTTGAGTAGGGACTAAGCCATGAAATTAGGGAATCAGTGATACCTATCATCATTCCAATGCATGTTGGGTTAATGGAATGATCCCTGGTAGTTGAGAGCTTCCTGTAAGAGGATCAGGTGTATGTGACCTACGGCAAAGGTCACATAGTAATGGTGTCTAATAGATCTAGTTGATGAGTGGTGATGGGATCATGGTGTAGGAGGCATACCCATTCCTGAACATAGACACGTGGATTTGTGGCATAGAAACAATTCCAAGGATCATATCAGCCACAGGAGAGGTGGTGTTATGCTTATAATGGCTGGGGGTGTCTCACTGGAGATTTCCCAACCCACTATAATGCTGAGAGGGAGCCGGAAGACGAACCTCCTTGGCAGAGATAGTGCTTGGAGCATGGAGTTACACAAGTCATCATGCGAGGTAGAGGAGCTAGATGATTAGTAGTGGGTGATCCCTGCCAGGCTCAGGGAGCTAGAGGAGGTGGTCAAGGATAGCTGCACATAGTCATGGTTCATGAACAAGAAGCTCCAAGAGAAGTTCGAGGTACGACCTATGTCTTTTCCTTTATTTCCTTTCTAAATAGACACAGGTGCTAGAAGTTCCTTTTTCCAAGAGTCTTGTTCGAGAATTTGAGGTTCCTATTGGTTTGTGGACTTGACCCTCACGCTTAGAGACTGCTGATGGAGGAGACCCGCTGATCACACATAGATGCTGATAGTGTGACCTAGATCTTAGAGGCGAGAGTTACAGTTGGAATCTCTTAGTCATGGCTTTGAGACCTTACGACATCATTCTGAGTATGGAATACTACCATTCATGCCCATAATGATGATATTAGGCAAGAGATGTGGTATATCTGTGTGGTGGAGAAGGGATTTCCTTTGTAGAAAAATGGAATCCCAAGTAGCACGATTTGGACTCTCATAAAGAGTCCCACTTGAGTCGTTCTGTGGTGGCAGAGTTAGACCACAAGATTTTTTTTCAGTGTGGAATGGTTCCTAACCATCCATACACAATAGAGATGCCACAATTGGGAGTGGTTGTGTTCTTGTTTTGGCTTTTGGTGAGGCCATTGTAGGTTCTAGGTAGAGGGCCTAGTAAGAACCAACATTCACTCGTGGGAAGCCCTATTTTTTCATAATTAATCTCGTGCGTTAGCATCAACCTTGAAAGCATAATTCCCATGGGGGTTTTAGCACAGTGCATCCATGGTCGGATGTGGACTCTAGGGTTCTTTCTGTGATCTGTGTCAGGTTAGCATGGAGGTGATCCGTTTAACCCCATGACTACAGATGAATCGTAGTACTTATTGATTTTCCCTCTTGTCACAAATAAAAAAACATGTACCTATTATGGCACAATGTTAACCTAGTAAGAGCTGGACATGAGAGTGGTTGATCTTAGTGTTTCTTCATGGCGTGTGCTTAGAAGCAGCATAGAAACCTTTGTTGAGTCAGTTTCCTCCCGTAAGTTTGGGTTTTGGCTTTTTGGGGATGAAAAGTCTAAATTTTGGGAGGATGTAATGTCTTATAATTTCTGTGTAATATTTTTTATATGGAATTATTCCAAGACTGTGAAATTCAATGGCACATGATTCCAAGGTCCAGAGAGCCCAAAATGGAATTTTGAACTTTTTTTAAGGTACGTTCAGTAAATGTGAGAGCTAGATTTCCTATCTTTTGAACTGTCACTCATATCAAAAATTTGAGGGCACTGTTGAATTCAGAATGCCAGGATTCTTCTAGAAATGACTCAAATTTGGCCGGAAAGGGTTGAGCAGAAAATTTTTTTTTCAAAATTTTTGAGAAAAATAATAAAATAATTTAATAGAATTATTTTCTTTTCTTTCTCACTTTTGAGTGTCGGACAACAATGCTACGGGGAAGTGACATGGCGGAGATGATGCACATTAGTAAGGATCATCAATGCCTCATTAAACTCGTAGTGTAACGATGCTTTAATGGCATGTAACAATGACTCTATTTCATAAATGAAACAGCATAACAATGTGGCGTCGCGTTATAATGGGAACGTTGTGATGTGCTCCTATTTATAGATCAACATTATAGGGAAATATGGATTAGAAATTTGGAGGATTCTCTAGAGAACCTCTGATGGAATTCCACCCCAGCAAAGAATGACGAATGTTGGTGGATCTTCACCACCCGCGATGCCTTTTGAAGATCGAATCTGGGAAGTGACGTCGACGTCTTAACCCCTTGAGGATGAATGTCGCAACATCATACGTCGTAAGAGGTAGGGGTCTGTTTTGTTTAAATATCTTCCTCGTTCTTAATTCTTTTAAAACAACGGATGTGGATAAACCCATGAAGAGGTTGATCCGCAAGTCGCTCATTCATGCGGGAGGGTATCTTTGGGGGTTCAATGTTAGGATTGATTTATTTTGGTTTGAACTGCACTCCCCAAAACCTCCTTAGTTTTTATCCTCTAGCGCAGAGGGCACGGACAGACAAAAACAAGGCTCGAGCCTCTCCGCATGTTCATTCCTTGTGATCATCTCTTTGAAATTCACTTCAAGGAAGATCAGGATCTATCACATTGAAGAGGGAATCCCCTAGAGGCCGTAGGTGAAAATGGTGTAAAAAACGGGCCACCAGAGTGCGTCTGACAGCCCGGCAAGGCTACAGCCAGTGCGACGGTGCCAGTGGCAGAGCATGGTGGTTCCAGCCACGTGCTTAGCGGCTCTGGCTATGTGCCCGTCGGAGAAGAGGCTGGCCACCTGCCTGTCCACTGGCTGAAGGAGGAGTCGTACTCCGATGGCATGCCTGGACGGCGGAAGCCGCGGCCGTGACGGGTCATGATGCTAGAGTCCCGCAGTGCCAGCATGGAATTTTGTGGAGAAGTCAACGTGCCATGAAAGTTGACATGGGGGACATGGATGATGGTCCCAGCCGTGTGATCCAGTTTCAGACACGGATATGCCGCATCTCAGGAGAAGGGGGTCAACTCACAACGGCGGGGCGGGGTGAGCCTGGCGGGCCGCACCACCAGGCGGGCTGGACCGATTTGGTCGGCCCAGCGAGCCGGGTCGACCCGGGTTGGGTCGGACCTAGTTCAGGCCTGAATCGGGTTGGTTTGACTCAGAATGGGTCGGGTTAAGTTGGTCCAACCAGGTCAGACCAGACCTGGACCCATTTCGACCCAATTACGCTTCAAGGGATTATCTCTTAAACTAGACATTTGTTTGATAAACTGTTTGTGGTGATGGAACCCTTGGGATGAGGTGGTCCTTTTGAGATACTCCACTTGGATTTTGGAGAAAGTTAAAGAATGTCTCGATTAGATATAACACAAATCTAATCGATCCCTAGGTACTAAAATTCTTATAACTTACAGACTGGGCATTTGATTGATGCGTCATCTATATTTTTGGAACCCTTATGACATGGAGGTCCTTGGGTAGCTTCTTTATAAAACTTAGTGGTAATTGAGGTATGAAAAATAGCCTGAGGAGCAGAACCAGGTTGTTTCATATGGTGAGAGTTAGGATGGATACTCCCTTGACGACTCAAGGTGCGGGTATTCCTTACTCCTCTCCTATGGTAGAGACGGGACTCCCCACGTCATAGGTACGGGTTCATTTTCCTCTGAGAAGGTTCTTCTATCTTTGGAGTTGGTACTCCCATATTGAACTAGGGTATGGGTCCTCCATACTTAACTCACATAGAGTTAGGTACCCCCTTACTGGGTAGGGTGCAGGTCCTCTATGTTAGGAGTAGGTACTCCCCTATCGACCCAGGGTGCAGGTCCTCCTTATGCAGTGCTACGGTAGAGTTGGTACTCCCCTGCCATGCTAGGGAGTGGATCCTATACCCTAGGGTCGATACTCCCCTGACGTACTAGGGTGCGGGTCCCCCACAATAGATATTGTGACAGAATCGGTTACTCCCCTACTTTACTAGGGCGCGGGTCCTCTAGTCATCGAGTTGTACTCCCCTTCCGATTTAGGGTGCGGGTACTCTTTACACCTTGTTCTAGCAGAGTCGGTACTCCCCTACCATGCCAGGGTGTAGGTCCTCTAGCTTGGGGTCAGTACTCCCCTGATGTACTAGGGAAAGGGTTCCCCACAGTGAGAAAAATACCAGAGTTGTACTCCCCTACCAGGTAGGGTGAGAGTCCTCACTTATGGAGTAGTACTCCCCCATCTTCGAGTAGCGATGGGGAGCGGATCCTTTATGGGAGTTCGAGCTCCCTCGACTGCAGGACACAGTTACGAGGAGCGGGCCCCTCCATTTGATGTAATTAATACCAAGGTAGAATTTAGTGCTCCCTCGATGGACTGAGGTGCTGCCCACTTATTACTAGAGTGAATGAGATATCGTGGGTTAGACTGAAGTAGTGCTCCCCCAACTGAACGCAGTTTCGAGGAGTGGGCCTCTTCACTTGGTTTCCCTTGGTCTTGCCTCGAGCGCAAGACTGTGATAGCGAGACCTCTAATGTCGGGCACTAGAGGTAGTTTTAGCATAAAGTTCCTAATAGACCACGTCCTTTCAGAAATACCATTAGGAATGGTTGAGTTGTACTAGATGGAGTACATCTCTCAGATGGGTTCCATCAGGGATGGCCAGTTCATGGAGCATGTACTTCTAATCCTCGAGTTACGCTTTGAGCCTTCTTTGTAAATCCTGATAATGGATTTTAGGTTGGAGCCTTATGTTTATTTTTGGATGAGATGAGTATATCTGGATGACCTAGGTATATGTATGGGCATATACCTGAGTAGAGCTGACTATGCATAATCTTTGTGGTTTACTTCGTGGTTTTGGATTTGTGGTTTACTTAGTGGTTTTGGATTTGTGATTTACTTCGTGGTTTTTTTTGGTTTTTTATTTTTGTATTTATGAGATACCATTGAGGGTCTCAGGGTTCCCTAATGAGTACTGAGTTATTCACCCCTACATGGGCTTCGCCAGCGTGTGTTGTGTCTGGTGCAGACATTCGACATTTCAATAGAGTCACTCAGGGAGATGGGACCGACGAACATTACGATGATGGACTTGGTGGCCTAGGACTAGGTAGGACCCAGTAGGACCATATGGACAGGACATACTACTTTGGATTCTATTAGCTTCACTAATCTATCAATCATGTTGGATTTTCCGCAGATGGCCATCAGTTCTCTCTTTGTACCTTGTTGTTTCCAGTTCTTTTGTTGGGCTTGTATACTAGCCCGGTTTTACCACTCAGTGCTTTACTTGATGTTGTAATCTAGTTTATGATTACTTAGTGTTCACATTTCAGCTTTGTGGATTTGGTTTGTGAGTGCACGTGTGTACAGGTATCCAAGAAAATACTTCCCACTTGCAGGTTGATGCCTTCGACGCTAGTCGCCAACTCCTGACCTTCGGGAGAAGGGCTTGGGGTATGTCATAGTATAGGCCCTGGGGGATGGGTCATGACAGAAGGCCTTTTTTGGGATAATCCACCTTTTAAGGGTTAAAGGGGAACCCTTAAATGACCCATAGTCCCAAGGCATAAGGCCCATACACAACCCAATACATGACCTTTAAAGGCCCAAGACCGGAAACACTTGAAACAGCCCCTCCCTAGCATCTGCATCTTGAAGGTGCCTAGATCTCCACCTTGCATGTTTGATCAACTAGAATTTCCCCATATAGAGTTGCATGGTGCCTGGTCCTGATGGTAGTTTTCATACCCTCTCATTCTTCCAATCTAGTTAGCTCTGCTCTGGTGGTTTCTATTTTTGCTCTAAATCCTCATCTAAGCCTGCTCCTATGTTGTCTTCCCATGCCTCTTGGTCTTTTATATGGCTCTAAATCCCTATGTCCCGAAGTTCCTATAGCCTGAAGGCCTTGTGTCCCAAAGTCCTTTGGTGGCTCGAAGGCCCTGAGACCCATAGGCCCAAACTGGTGGCCTGAAGGCCCAAATCAGGTGAATAATGGCAGCTGCTACAGTACTGAACAGTGCCTGCTACAGTACTTATACAGTTACCTAGAAATTCAAACCCACCCAGATTCGATCTTGGGTCACTTGGATGTCAAGTAAGAGACACCACCACTCGGGTACAATATCGTTGGTAAAATTGTGGGTTGCTAACACCGACTCCTAGTGGGGGGTGCGACCCATCCCAAGTGCACACCAAATTCCCCAACTAATCAATGGATTTGAATTTCCCTATTCATAATACACATTGTGTCTGAGTCTATAGAGACTCAAGCCTATGTCAGTTCCCATGGAGATCAAGGGGTATAACCAGTGAGTACCACTCGGCTAACACTCCATGTGCAGTCGTTGACTCTCCAGACAATGGTAAAATCTCATATGAAAATCCCCTCATTCTATCCCTTGAGATTCATCAGATCCTTACCTCATTATTTTTGTCATAATAGGTTATTATGATTCTAACATGGAGTTTAGATACTCATTATATATCCTCCAAATCTTTAAAGAAATCCCACATAGTCATTTGGGTCAGAGGAAGCTACTTTACCTTTTAGATGTTAAAATGTCAACTACTCTCCTAACTATGAGAAATTCCCTTAATCACCCACTTTCTCTAAGAGTAAGGACAAAGAGGAAGAGGAATAGAAAGAGTAAGAGAAGTAATATCTTATAAATTCCCCTCCATCATTCGATAAGGGTTTCTCTACCATCATAAATAAACTCAGACAAATAAATCTAGGTACATAGGAGGACCCATGGCCCACACTGATTAGTGCATCCATATATTCCAAATAAAAATAGGTATATATATCCTTTAGAAGAAACTTTGGAATGTTTTTTCCTAGAATTTCACATAAATTATAGGCCTCTATTTTAAGATGGTCACTCACCTCCTGGTATTTCCATAAAATCACTAAGGATACAAACAGGCAACCAGGAGGACACACCCGACTAAGTCCACAAAAATTGAGGTTGAAGTTGACAATATTATCATGGAAAATTTCATTTGGGAAGTCCAGTTTCCAAAATGGATATCCAAAATCATCTTGGTAAAAATGATAATGGGAAATTTTGGGTTTATATAGACTTTAGAGATCTCAATTGGCATTGTCCGAAAGATGATTTCCCAGTTCCAATTATGGATCTTTTGATTGATACTATAGTTGGATATCAGGATATTTTCATGGATGTCTATTTAGGGTATAATCAAATATAAATGGTTCCAGAAGATAAAGAGTCCACTTCCTTTAGGGCCTCTCATGGGTTATTTTTCTATTGGGAAATTCTCTTTGGATAGAAGAATGTTGGTGCTACATACCAAAGTTCCATGCATCACATCTTCAAACCTTTCATGGGAAGGTATATTGAATTCTACATCGATGATCTAGTTTTTAAGTATCAATAGTGTTATGAACACCTGACTGATCTCAAGACTATCTTCAACAAACTGCAATAAAAAATACTGAATATGAACCCCCTGAAATGTACTTTGGGGGTTACATCAGGGAAATTTCTTGATTTCATGTTACACCATCATGGAATTGAAGTTGACCCTAATAAGATCAAGGTTATCCTTAATATGTCACCTCATTAAAACCTCAAAGAGTTGAGAGGACTGCAAGGAAACATTTCATAAATTTTATAATTCATATAAAACCTCATAGGAAAGTGTTTTCCCTTCACCGGATTAATGAAAAAGGGGGTCACATATTAGGGGACTGATGACTGTCAGAAAGAATTTAACATCCTCAAGAAATATCTCTTGATACCACCAGTGTTAATTCTACATATTGAAAATAAACCTCTCATTTTTTAAATAACAACCATAAAACGATCACTGGGTTCTTTCCTCACAAAAAATAATGGTGATGGGAATGAAAATATCCTTTATTATCTCATTCAAACCCTTCTCAATATCAGGACTCATTATTCAGATATAGAGAAGAGGTTTTTGGAATTAATCTTCATGGTTCAAAAGATGAGTCACTACCTACAACACCATGAGGTCCATTTGGTCTCACAAAAAGCCCACTCAAATACATCCTCATATGTCCTATATTAACTAGACGTTTATCATGATGGGTGGTTATCTTAAAGCAGTTTGACATTAAGTTTTTTCTTTAGAAAGAAGTAAAATGTCAAGATTTTATATACTTCCTTGTAGAACATCCCTCTTCTAAAATTACATCACTGAATACTAAATTTTCTAATGAAGATATATTATCTATTTAAGGGGGACCACATCTATGGGAGATGTATTTTGAAGAAGCATCTATAATTCCAATAGGGAAGAGAATAAAAGACCTCAAGATCAAATTCGGGTAGGGATACATGCTCATCTCTCTATCAAAGGCAGTCTTGTCTTACTCATTCCTGTTATCAGAAGTCTATACAAACAATGAGGTCGAATATTATGCCCTCATTGTAGGACTATAACTGGAAATTCAAATTCTAATGGACCACTTGAAGGTAAAAGTTGATTCAAAGTTGTTAATTAAGAAGATTAATAGTGATTATGTCATCATAAAATAGGATCTAATCCCCCTACTTAAATACACCTGAGGAATAATGGCATAATTACCCTTAGAAAAAACATTGACTCATGTCCCATGATCACAGAATTCCTAGGACAATGCATTTTTGAATGAAACCAAGGCTTTGGTAGATATATATTGGGATGAAACAGTTATTAGAATTGCATATTGTCAAATGGTCTTGCCTTTTTTTTACATCATCATGGAAGAAATAAATGAAGTTAACACCATCCCTGAACCAGATAGTCCTACAACTATTTGTATGATACCCATTTAGAACTACCTTTAAAATTGCGTGCTTCTATCAGAAAAATTCATAAAATATAAAATCCAACAATAAGTGGTCAACTTCACTCTTTATGACATACCAAATCACCAGAAATTCCTCTATAAATGAGGCTTTGATGGAATACTTCTCATGTTCATTGATGGATAAGTTACTTCTTCTTTCATGAAATAAATACACATGGGAACCTTCAGTGCACATTAGTTAGGGTTTGGGATTTCTAATCAGATCTGAAGGCTTGGTACATCTAGACTTCAATGACGCAGGATTGCACAAAATTAACTAAGAAGTGTCATTCCTTCCAAGTGTATGCCAACTTCATACATCAACCCATGGAGTTTCTACACACATCCAAATACTCCTAGCCATTTTTTATGGGGAATGGATATTGTATGGTCATATCCTCTAGCAATGGACAAGCAATTCAAATACATACTCACTGCTACCAACTTCTTATCTAAATGGACTGAGGAAATACCCTTCAAATAGTCAGAACCAAAAGCATCATTATCTTCATTATAGACAACATGATTACTATATTTGATTTCCCTCATACAATATTGATAGACAACAGTGCCAATTTCTTCTCTATTGAGTTAGATAAACTATATCAAGAGTATAATATCAAATCCAACCATTCATCTCACTATCATGTTGTAACATCCTGAACCAGATGCCACTATCCAGTGCTATGATCTGGTGGTTCACATGGACTCAATAACATATTCCTGAATTCCAGAGGATACCAACTAGTAGTGAGGGCCCATGGTGTGTATGTGGGGTGACAATGCTCTCATTACTGGAGTGTAAAACAGTGTTTATATAGCAACAATCAACAGTGTAAGAAGAATATAAATAGACAATAACTCAAGAAACTAATAATAATATTCAAAAGCTGGAAACTAAATCATATAAAAAATAATGATGATACAGGTCAGGTGTCTACAAATAATCTAATACAAGTATATAGCAGTTAGTATAATAAATGTATCAAAATACCAAAAAGACCATAAAGAACTATTCTAGCTTGCATCATGAGCCTCAAATCGGTCCTTTGCTCCCCTACTCCTAGCATGGAAAAAATTTAAGCATCAAAATGTAGTTTCTCTCCATGTTCCCTACCTATATCTATATATTCTGTTTGGGTACCCAATGATGGATTGAACAAGGTGTGAGATACAATCCCACTAGGCCACCACTCATAGTTTCTATAAAAAATCCCAGTTTTTCAATATAAGCTTAAAGAAAAGTGAAAAATATTACAAGTATGGAAGTACTAAAAGTAAAGTACCTGAGGAAAAAGTAATCAAACAAGTGATATTATACATCCATACAAGTCTCCCTACAAAACAAGTGTCAATATCCTATAATAAAGTAGTAGAAAATAATAAGGAATTAAACACCATGGCCCTGCCATATATACAATATATCATAACAAACATAGCCAAGTCATATAATCAAAATTTTGATTTCAACCACGACCTTGCCTTATAATCCAGAGTGTCACATTTACCATGGTCTAGCTTTATATAATCAAAAGTGACAGACCCCTCGAGGTTGGATACAAGGTATAGTGAACCAAGTTATCCGTGTTGAGTCCCAAGATCATCTCGATGGAAACTCAGTTAGGCTTGAATTGGGGTCCAAGGAGCATGTCAACAGACTATGTTCACTGTGAGCCCAAACAAACTGGATCCAATGGGCAGCATGGCACAAGTCATCCCACAAAATCAAAATCCAAGGAGAATATAGTTCCAAGGAATTATATACTGCTATCATGACCCATTTTTTAGCACACCCATAGAATCCTTTTAAATAATTCATCATTAAATTCAATTACCATTTCATACCATGAGTTTACCCACTCATATAACAATTCCCATTCAATTACATTTCATGAGTTTACCCACTCATATAAAAATTGACAATAATTCATGAGTTTACCCACTCATTTCCACAATTTTATAAATAATCCATTCAAGCAATTAAATCAAAAAAACATCATGTTAACACATGTAAATGGAGTCAAAACATCTTCTATTAAATTTATTCATTTTAATTAATCTATTAATTAGGATTCCTCTATCTAGAAAAGCTTATTAACTCACCCCTTGGGTGATTCAATAAAGGAAATATCAATGGAACTCCCCATGGATGACCATGGTTAGATAAAACAACCTCTAAATAAACAAAAAGAAACTAAAGGGAATCCCTAATATGTTCTAATATGTTCAATTTAATTATTCAGTTTATCTTTAGGGTGTCACCAGAAAATTCAGTGGGAGGAATAATAAAAAATATAAATATAAAGCACCAAACCACATGAGAAAGGTATAGAGAACCTACCTTGGGTCCATAGTAGAGTGCTCATCCAATATCAACTTCTTATTTAATCCATATCATAAGAAAAATGAAGAACATGTGAAGAAATAAGATATAGGTCATATTAGCTTGCACCTAAATAACTCCTTCGATCTGAAGTTAAAAAAATAACGACACAAAAGGAATTGATTACTCACCAGTGTGAATCTAACAAGATGATTGGAACTCGATTATGAGTTCGGAAGGATAATCAATGGGAAATCCTACAATTTGGTGTCAAAGAGAGCTCTCAAAGTCCATTTTTATCCAACATGGGGAGAAAAGAATAGTTTTTAGGTTTAAATAAATTTTGAGGGAAAATTGGTCACTTTTCCAAGAGTTAATGTGTCTCACGGTTTGGTCGTACGGTTGTCCAAAATGTGTGCTAACAGTGCGCCCTTTGTTGTGCTATGGGGGAACCCACATGGTCACTACACACGGTTTTACTAACCATGTGCAAACCATGAAAAACACCTCTACTAAAAAATGAAAGTTCTTTTACATAGGCATGTACCTCTATCCACATAGTTTCCTCAAACCATGAAGGCTCCTCATTCCCTCTACCCAGTATTGCACGGATAGTCAGGCCATGCATCCTACCCCACATAGTTTCTACTAACCATGAAACCTACCCTTTTGTTCCAAAAAAACTTGGTCTTGGGCTCTGAACAATCCCTGGACACCCAAAAAATACTTATAACCTCAAAGGATAATCAAATTAGGATATAAACAAGAATTTAAACCAAAATTAAAGGGATCCTAACCTCGTATGGAAATCTGAGATCTTACAATCTTCCTCCCTTAAAGCAATTCATCCCTGAATTGCCCTCTCAAGGGTGGTCAAGAATCAGCTGAGAATTACTCTGGACACTAAGCACGTACGTTGTTCTCCTGCTCCCAAGTCTCATCCTATAAATGGTTATGCTGCCATAGAACCCATACTAGAGGAACTAACCGGCCTTAGAGAACCTTCATGCTCTTGTAAACAATACAAATAGTATGCTTCTCAAAGTACACATACACCTATAACTCAACCACCTCGGGCTGAAAAGAATGATATGGGTTAAAATGATAACGGTGCAGCTAAGATGCATTGAAGATGTTGTGCATGGCTTGGTACCTCTGAGGTAAATGAAACTGATAGGCTACCAGACCGACTCTCTCTAGAATCTCGAACATCTCGATATATCATAGTGAAAGCTTACCCTGTATCCTAGACCATCTATATCTCAACATTAGTGAGACACATAAAAATACCTAATCCCCAACCTCAAACTCCAGAGGTCATTAACAACAATCAAAATAATATTTCTATTAATATTGTGAAATATCCATCGGCTTCCTGATCAATTGGATCTACTCAATAGTATCCTATATGAGATGTGGTCCCAATAAATTTTTCCTGCCTGCCTCTAACCATTATAGGGACAATCGATATAGACTACTATATAAATCCTCATAAGGTTCCATCTGTATATTCTTCTGATAACTATTTTTGTAAGTGAACTTAACTATGGGTATATGCCTCTCCCAAGAGCCCCCAAAATCTCGGATGCATTCTAATAGAATGTCCTCAAGAACCTGTATCATAAACTCTGACTCATCATAAGTGTGAATATGGTATGTTGTGTTCAGAACCACTTGTATACCCACCACCCTCTACAAACTTGTCCAAAATGAGACATAAATCAGGAATCCCTATGTGAAATGATGGTACGAGGGACCCCATGAAGTCATATTATCCCACGTATATACAACCTATCAATATCATATACATTGAAGGTCTCTTAGATCGGTAAGAAATGAGAAACCTTCATAAGTCTATCCATAACAACCCACACATCATCACTACCTTGAGGAAACCTTAGTAACCCAATCATGAAATCCATCGTGACATCATCCCATTTCCACTTAGGAATAGGTAACTGCTGTAAAATACCGGTTGTTTGTTGATGTTCTACCTTCACCTACTGATAGGTGGAACACCTCATAACAAAACTGATTTTATCTCACTTCATACCTAGCCACTAGTACTAACGGTGTAAGTAATGGTACATCTTGGTGACATCGAGATACTCTGCCCAAACTAAGGCATGAAACTCCCACATCATCTCCTCACGTATGTCCAATGGAACCCAAACATGACCATGGATATACAAAATTTCATCCTCACCTATAGTCTAACCAAGATACGGGTCCCCACCTACCAAAATCTCCCATAGGACTAGTCCCTCATAATCTAATAGCTGCCTCATCCTCACAAGGGTAGAGTTCTATTAGGCCCAAGTTCTATTTTGGTTGTATTTGTTATCAATCAATCGGTATGCTGAATAAATAAAGGATGTTGAGAAAGATGATGAATGGTAATTCATATTGAAAGGGATTTAAATATATAAGTTTTGAGGGTGATCGGTTTTGCTGGGAAAGAATAAAGGTATTTTGAATGAAAGGTATTTTGAATCACTTTGTTTTGAAAAGAATCAGACTCACTCTTTCTATCGTAATGAGGAATTGATCATTATCTGTAATGAGAGAATTGGTTGTATGGTGAATGTATCTTTCTTGAAGTAAATCTAATCAAATTCACTTTAGAACCGATTTGAATTAATTGGATGTTTCAAATCAAAGTTTCTATGGCTACGATTTAATTAATTATGATGATTCCTTACCTATTTTTATTTCATATAAATCATAAGTTGAATTGAGAACTTGTGATGCAATCTTGATGGAAGAAAGGGGGAGTAGAAGAGATGCTTCCTATTAGAAAAGGATCATATCCAGATTTATCATATCCAGGTGGTAGAGAGAAGGAATTGATATCGATTGTTTTTCGAAACAATCATATCTGGTTGAAAGAAAAGTAAGATATGATACTGATTAAATAGGCGGTGTTGTTTTAAAAGGTGATATTGTTTTAAAAGGTTATGTTTCTTTAAAAGGTGATGCTATTTTAAAAGGTGGTACTGATTGAAAAGGTGAATCTGATTGAAAAGGTGGTACCAATTGAAAAAGTGGTGCCGATTGAAAAGGTGGTGTTGATTGAAAAGGTGGTGCCGATTGAAGAGGTGGTGCTGATTGAAGAAGAAGTGTTGATAAAAGAGTAAGAGATGGTGCTAATTGTTTTTCAAAATGATCATAGCCAGAAAATATTTTATTCAAGAAAATTGTATCCAGGGAAATCATACTCAGAATGATCGTACCCAGAAAAGATTTAATTCTGGAAGATCATATCTAGGGAAATTGTAATCATAATGATTGTATCCATAATGATTGTTCCCTAAATGATCATATCTAGAATTATCGTACCTAGGGTGATCGTATTTGGATCAATTGTATTCAAAAAAGATCATACCCAGGTTGAGAAGAAAAGAATATAGCTAGAATGAATGTAAAGTTGTGATACTTTACAATTCAAGTATAACGATGATAAATTTGTTCTTAAATGAATTTAAAGTCATGAAATCATGATACAAGCATAGGATTGTGGATGGAGTTTTGAATCTCAAGTGGGTCAAGAGAAAAGAAAAGAGAAGGATATTTCTAAATTAATTATCAAGGGGATCTGTATATTCAAATGAAATATTTTAATTCAAATCGGCTTTGAGAATCATATTTATTAAATCAAAATAATATTCTTTTCTTTATACATTTGTTTTTAATTTATATAGAGCTTTTTATTGAAGAAATCAGATTGAGAAAAATTGGGATCATTTATTGAAATCATACTTATGATTCAAATGAAAGTATGAAGAAGGAGATGAAGTTTGAAGAAGAATCGAGAAGTTTTGATAAGTGTTGATGAAGTCAAAATGCATTCGACATTTTAGGGGAAATTGAAATGTGGGTGAATTCGTGTGAGCGGGGAACATTTTTGGGATTTCTGCCCAAACCTTTTGAGGGTCACCTATAAAAGGATAAGTACTTTTTACTTTCTGATGATGAAGTATTGTTCACCATAGTAAATAGATAAGATTCAAGTTTTCATTGAGAGAGTGATACCATTTTGTTTTTATTGAATACATTTCAATGAGGAAGAATACAAGATCATAACATTGTATTTGGTTGATCATTGTACTTAGTGGATCATCATATTCAGCTTGTAAATTGTATTAAAATGATTTTGGTATTGTGGTGAATTAATCAGAATGGTGTTTTCATACTGGTTTTTACCGTACTGAGAATTTTCGGACTGACGAAGAAGAATCGTACTAGGTTTTATTGTACTTGGGGATTGGAGTGGTGTAAATTCATTTCTATTGTATTCTATTAAAAAATCAGACTGAGAGAATTGTATTAGGGAGAATCTTACTCAGAGGAATCATAATCAGAAAAGATCAGACTCAGTGTTTCATAAAAAAGTCTAGGTGGTTCTTACCTTTCTTTTGGGTAAGGAATTGAAGAATTTTATTTCAATTTAATATGCATTTTGAATTGAAAATAAGCGTCGGTAACATGATTTGTTACAAAACAATTGTATTACCCTATTTGTGCAAAGATTTTGCACACACACTTTTGAATTTTCTTCAAAGTGATACACGATTTAAAGGTCATATCCTACTCATTGTAATCCATGGATTGTTTTCTAGTGGATTGTATGGTATTGGATTGTCTCCAAATCATACCAACGATGTAGTTATTAGTATTGAATAGTAAACCTTATAAATACTTGTGTTCCTGTGGATGTTTGTTTTTTTCAGTAGGAAATTGAATCTTTAACAAGAGGTGAAGGCTGTTTCAATTAAAAGGAAACATAAAAGAAAAAGAGTATCACAGATTCACCCCCTCCTCCTCTCAGTGATACAATACACTGACCGAAAACTTACAAGTGGTGTCAGAGGGAAAGTTCCCTTCACTCATTCTTTACTAAAGCATTTGAAGAAGTTGTTATGAATAATTTGAGTTGTGTGAACATTAGGGGGATTTAGATCTTAAATGATAGGAATTATCATATCTAGAAAGGAAGAATGATTCCATATATTATGTCTCATGGGTATGATGTTTCAAGAGCCATTATATATGGTTTCCCTCCTCATATTTAGAATGTTCCTCTCACAAAGACTAATAAGGAAAATCTTGAGAATGATGGGAGATTCAATAATGTTTTACTATTATTACTTTTTGAAAGTGAGTTTATAAGAGTAAAAGGAGTTTTCACTTCCAAAGAAATCTGGGATAAGTTGTACAAAATTTATGAAGGTAATATAAAAGTGAAGAAGGAAAAGTTACAAATATGGAGATTGAAGTATGAAGATATCAAGATGGGTGAGCATGAATTTTTTGATGACTTATTTACCAGGGTAAATGATATTGTGATCACTATTAGATGTCTTGGTGAAAATTTAGAAGATTCTAGTATTGTTTAAAAGATCTTAAGAATTATTCCTGACAAGTTTGATTCCAAGGTTTCTTCATTGAAAGATAGAGAACCAAAAACATTGTATCTTAATGATTTTCATAGTACTCTCATTACTTATTAAATGAGAAGGGAGAATGCTATGAAGATAAAAAAAAGTTGATAGAAAGATTTCTTTCAAGGATATCAATAAAGAAAAGTCAAAGAAGATTCTTGAAGAAGAAGAAGCTGGATATTCTGACTCTGAAAATGAGGTATGTAAAAATATCAATGATATTTTATCCATGTTTTATAAAAATGTGAACAGAGGTACAAAAATTTATAAAGGAAAACTTCCCTTAAAATGTTTTGGATGTGGATTTGTTGGGAATTTAGTTTCCAATTTTCCTTAAAGAGGTAATTAAGAATAAAGAGATGAATAAGAAAGTAAATAAGAATAAATAATTCCAAGAATATCTTAGAAGAAAAAAAGTGATAAAGAAAAATTCTATTCTAGGAGGGAATATAAGAAGTTATCCAAATCCAAAAGGATAATATTTTTGTCTAAATAAGATGATAGTGAGGTGGTTACAAATTATAGTTAAGACAACATGTTTATTGAAATAGTTAATAAGGAAAGTTCTTCTATCAGTGAAAGTAGTTGTTCTGGAGAACAAGAATAAAGTGAAGTTGAATCCTAAAAATCTATTGAGCATGATGGGGAAAATAATTTTATTTCAATAATGAATGATGAATATTTTTGAATCATTAGTTTTTATAAATAATAAACTCAACTTGAAATTCATTTGAAATAAGAGTTTAAAGAATGCTTGATAAAGATCAAAAGACTTGAAAATCAAAACAAGGAGTTGGAAGATGAATGTTCCTTAAAAATTCAAGAAAAATTTTTAGAAGAGAACAACAACATGTAGATAGATATTGGAGATTTAAATAAATATCTTAAATAAAAAAATAATAATAATGAGAATCTTGAGGTAAATCTAAAAGAAAAGGAAGAAGAGATGGAACTTGTCCAACAATAGTTATCTAAAGCTGAATTAAGGAATACAAGTTACAAAAACTATATCACTGAAGTTGGTGAAAGTTGTTGTAATGAGAAACCTAACAAGGTTCAAAAACATTTACCTTAAAAGGGTGATAAGAAATATGTAATTGGTTTTTAAAAGAATAAAGTTGGGAAAGTTATGTATGAGGCCAAGACTAACAAGGTTGGTAATTCATAGGTCTCAAAGAACCCTGAGTCTAAAAATGTTTTGAAACATTATGAATCTGGAAAAAATTCCAATACTTATAGTTCTAATAATGTAGAAAAGAAAAGTAATAATCATATTGATAATAAAAAATTTGGTGGATCAAAAAATAAAGATAATAATGTTTCTGGTAAACGTATTCAAAATTATAAACAATATGGATGTTTCAGAGAAAAATATTCTTTCTATGGATATTGCTGGTATTTTGGAGGATTATGACACACAAAAAACATGTTTTGGTTTAATAAACAACGTTAATATTACCCCACAAGTTATGTAAGTTAGAGATTGAGGGGAATTCGATCTTCTAAAATAAATAAGTTTGAGAATTTTGTTTGGAAGAAACATGAGAGGAATGAAGTAAAGATTGAAAATAGGTTCCAACTATTGGAAACTATTTTTGAAATATGTGATCAAAAAGGACACCTTAAAAAAGGATGTCTTTTTTTGTTTCCAGCACAAAAAAATGTGTTAAACAAATCTTAGAATCTGGATTTTTTTGAAGTTAATAAAGACATATCTGCTAAGTCTGAAAAGAAAGTGTTCTTAGTTGTCTTACCAGAACACATTGACTTGGCTAGGAAATTGGAGGAAGCACAGAAGAAACTGAAATAAGAAAGGAAGAAAAAAACTTTTTATGAAATAATAAATGTTGAAAAATAGGTATCAATAGATTGTGGATATGAGAAAGTGAGTCATGATATTAAAAGTTGTTCAACTATCTTTACAGAAGAAAAGACAAGCATGGGAAAATGTTACAAACTGATTGTAACAAAGATGTTTCTAAAGATGAATAAAAGTTGAAATTCTCATCAAAAGATTATACAAATAATAAATAAGTTGTTACAAAATCTAAGAAAGTTGAAGAGAAGGAAGAAAACACATCCAATGCAAAATCCAAGAAAAATAAGAAAAGAGAAAGATTGAGAGAGGACTCTCAGTCTGACTATTGTTTCTAAGGAACAATAGAGGTTCTTCATTATTCCCAATATCATTTTATACTTTTTCTAACTTTCATGTAATTTAAGGAGTGTAAATAATTAATATGGAATTGATGAGTCTCTTACTTTTCTTACAAAAAAAATTAATGAGGATATGAAAAGTTTGTTTTGAAAAGTTTTGTTTTTATACACTTAAACTTTATGATGTGTTTGTTGAGATGGGTGCAGGTTACTTTTATCCTAAAAAAATTATTTCAAGGTTTTCCCCCAGTCATGAGAATGTTGGAAGATAGATGGAAAAGGTATTACATTAAAGTTGTGTTATGGACAACATTGATCACTTTGATTATACACTCTTGTTTTCTACAGTGGGTTATCCCACGTAGACTTAGAGTTGTTTAGTTAAAGGTTATTTGTTAAGAAAATCATGTGATACCCATGTTGAAGAAAAGTCCCAACCTCTAGATATAGAGATCATTTTCTAATAAGGGAGAAAATTATCATGATGGCCCCTTTGAATTTTATTTTCAATAATGGGGAGAGATAAGATAAAGGGGAGAGGCAAAAGAAATAGGGGAATCAATAAAGGAAACAATTCCACTCATTTTTTTATGATATTGAAGTGATTAAAGTGGGTATTAACAACAAATACAAAGTGGGAGATTGTTAGAGCCAAGTTTTGTTCTGGTTGTATTTTTTATCAATGGATTGGTATGCTTAATAAAGAAAGGATATTGAGAAATATGATGAATGGGAATTCAGATTGAAAGGGATTGAAAGGAAAAAGTTTTGAGGTTGATCAATTTTTCTAGAAAAGAAGAAAGTTATTCTAAATGAAAGGCATTCTGAATCACTTTGTTCTGAAAAAAACAGACTCACTTTTTCCATCATAATTAGGAATTGATAATTATCTGTAATTAGAGAATTGATCGCATGGATAATGTATCTTTCTAGAAGTAAATTTCATCAGATTCACTTTGGAATTGATGTGAATGAAGTGGATGTTTTGAATCGGAGTCTATGGCTACAATTGAATTAATTGTAACAATGGTTTGCCTATTTTTATTTCATATAAATCATAAGTTGAATCGAGAACTTGTGATGCAATATTGATGGAATAATGTGAGAGTGTAAGAGATGATACTGATCCAAAAAGTATCGTATCTAGATTTATCATATCCAGGTGGCAGAGAGAAAGAAGTGATACCGATTGTTTTTTGAAACAATCATATCTGAGTGAAAGAAAAGTAAGAGATGCTTCCAATTGAAGATGTGGTGTTATTTTAAAAGGTTATGTTGTTTTAAAAGGTGATGTTGTTTTAAAAGGTAATGTTTTTTTAAAAGGTGGTTCTGATTTAAATGGTGGTGTTGATTGAAAAGGTGTTTCCAATTGAAAAATTTGTGCCGATTGAATATGTGGTGTCAATTGAAAAGGAGGTTTTGATTGAAGAAGCGGTGCTAATAGAATAGTAAGAGATGGTGCCGATTGTTTTTTAGAATGATCTTACTCTGAAAAGATCATATTTTGGAAAATCGTATCTAGGGAAATCATACTCATAATGATCATATCTAGAATGATCATACCCTGAATGATTGTATCCAGAATGATCATACTCAGGATGATCATATCCAGGCCAATTGTATTAAGAAAAGATCATACTTGGGTTGAGAAGAAAATAATGTAGCTATAATGAATGGAAAGTTTTGGTACTTTTTGATTCAAGTATGACGATTATAAATCTATTCTCAAATTAATTTAAAGTCGTGAAGTCATGATACAAGCACATGATTATGAATAAAGTTTTTATTTGAAAGTGTTCAATAGAAAAGAAAATAAAAGGATATTTTTGAATGAGTTATCAAGGAGAGATATACATTCAAATGAAATATTTTGATTCAAATTGGTTATGAGAATCATATTCATCAAATTAGAATGGTATCCAATTCTTCATACATTTTTTCAATTGATATAGAGCTTTGTATTGAAGAAATAAGATTGAGAAAAATTAGGCTCATGTATTGAAATCATAGTTATGATTCAAATGAAAGTATTAATAAGGAGATGAATTTTGAAGAAGAATTGAGAATTTTTGAGAATCATTGAAGAAGTCAAAACGCAATTGATATTTTAGGGGAAATTGAAATATGGGTGAATTTGTGTGAGCATGAAATATATTTGGTATTCCCACCCAAACCTTTCGAAGGAAACCTATAAAAGGATAAGTACTTTGTACTTTCATATAATGAGGTACAGATCGCCACAGTATAGATATAAGATCCTAGTTTTCAGTGAGAGAAAGTGATACCATTTTGTTTTGTATTGAATACATTTCAATGGGGAAGAAGACAAGATCTTAATGTTGTATTCATCCGATCATCGTATTTAGGATTCATCACACTCAGTGAATCATCATTTTCAGATTTTCAATTGTATTCGGTTGATTTTGGTATCAGGATGAATTAATCAAAATGGGGTTTTCATACTGGGTTTTATCATACTGAGAATTTATAGACTGAGGAAGAATAATCATACTGGGTTTCATTGTAATTAGGGATTGAAGTGGTGCTTATTAATTTCTATTGTATTCTATCAAAAAAATTTACTAATAGAATTGTATTTGGGAGAATCTTACTCAGAGGAATCAGACTCAAAAAAGACCAGACTTAGTGTTTCATAATAAAGTAAAGGTGGTTCCTTCCTTTCTTCTGAGTAAGGAATTGAAGAATTGTATTTCAATTGAATACATATGTTGAATTGAAAATAATTTCTGGTAACATGAGTTGTTACAAAACAATTGCATTACCCTATTTTTGTAAGAAGGTGCACATGCACTTTTGGATTGTCTTCAAAGTGATACACGAGTGAAAGGGAATATCCTACTCATTGTAATCCAGATATTATTTTCTAGTGGATTGTATGGTATTGGATTGTCTCAAAACCATACCAAGGACGTGGTTATTCATATTGAATAGTGAACCTTGTAAATACTTGTATTCCTGTGGATGGGTGTTTGTTTTCTTTTTAGTAGGAAATTGAATATTTTAGTCCTCCTACTTAGTGAATCGGATATATCATTGCCCTTTCTAAGAATAAAGGTAAGCTTGAAGTTGAATGATTGTCACTCACTACTGGCCTGCAGAACTAACTCTCTTTGAGTCCAACTACTTAGTGAACCTTGTAAACTATCACTCACTACTGGCCTGAAAAACCACCTATATCTAAGTCCTCTTACTTAGTGAATCAGCCAAAGCATTTCCCTTTTCAAGCATATAGGAAAGATCGAAGTCGAATGAATAGAGGTATTCAACACACCTTTGTTGTCTCAAATTTAGATCACACTGTGTAAATATATACTTGAGGCTTTTGGGGTTTGTGTACACTAAAAAATGATCTCCAAGTAAGTAATGTCTTTAAAAGAATAAAGAATGAACAACTGTAGCTAACTCAAGAGCGTGTGTTGGGTAATTACTCTTGTGTGGCCTCAGCTATCAAAACCCATATGCCACAACTCTATCCTCCTACATCAGAACTACTCCTAATCTAATACTTGATGCATTATAATACATAGTGTAGCTTCTACACTACTCTGGTAGAATTAGTACTGGTGTTGAATTCAATATCCCTTTCAGCTCTTGAAAGGCTATCTCACAGGTATATAACCATAAAAACTTCACACCCTTCTTAGTTAATCCCATAAATGGCACTTCTAGGCATGAGAATTCTTATATGAAATGCCTATAATATCCATCTATCCCTAAGAAACTCCATATGTTAAAGATGTTCTTTGGATACTCCCAAGAAACTCTAGCTTTCACCTTCTCTAGGTAAGATGATACTCCTTTATCTAAGATAATATAACCCAAGAAGTGAATATTTTCCATCCATAAGTGGAACTTTATGATCTTAGCATATAACTAATTCTCTCTCAGTGTATCTAAAATGATCTCAATATATTTTTCATGTTTGTATCGATTGTGAGAATGCACCAAGATATTATCCACGAAAACCACCACAAACTAATCCATATAAGGATGAAAAAATTGGTTCATCAACTCCTTGAAAACCACCAGAATTTTCGTGTGACTGAATGACATAACCATATACTTGTATAAACCATACCTGCAACAAAAAGTTGTATGATGTATGTGTGCAGTTCGAACACGCACTTGATGAGATCCAGATATCAAATCAATTTTTTAGATCAACCAAGCTCCCCAAATATAGTAAAAAAGGTCATCTATTCATGTAAATTGATATTGTTTCTTAACTGTAAACTGGTTCAATTTTTTAGAATCCATGTATAGACTAAGGGTATTGTTTGCCTTTTTCTCAAAAATGACCGGTGAACCCTATGGAGATGTGTTGGGTCAGATAAACCCCTTTACCTCTAAATCCTATATCTTCCTCTTGGGGTCCTAGAACTCAATAGTAGTCATCCTATAAAGAGGAATGGATACTGGTGCAGCTCCTAGCACTAGATCGATGGAGAATTTTGCCTCTCTCTTAGGAGGTAAACTAGAAAATTCATCCAAGAAAATTTACTTGAAACGATCAACCACTGGAGGGAAATTTTCTTGATGCACTCCCTGGTTATCCAGATATAAACTAGCAATTTGTGTTGTCATCCCACCCAACCCATGATTTTGTGGTCCAGTTCGGCTCACCTGGATATCCCATTCACCCTTTTGAACATAAAATCTTCTCTCTGGTGATGTGAAATTCACCCTATGGAAATAGCAATCAACATGGGCTCAATAAGACATTATCCAGTACATCCTGAGTATGACACCAAACCCTATTATCCTATGGAAAAAAATATTCCATACACAGTGACACACACCAATCTCAAAGGGTTACTCCCTTCACTAACGTACATTCTCTATTATGATCCCCAATGAAGTTTCAAGCATCATAATTCCCTAATAAAACTATATAAAGAGCCCAAGGATTTCAACCACATGTAAAGATATAAATCTATGTGATGAAGCTATATCGAAAAGTAAAGATACAATAGTAAAGGCTAATAAGATCATACCTCTCACTGTAGATGATATGGAACCCTGCTCCTTAGGTGTAGGATTTACAAAAAATATCTAGCATGAACCACAACCCTATGACACAACTTCACTACCTATAGAAAGACTACTCTTCTTTATAGGTACAACTAGTACCTGGATACCTCGGCCATGACCACCACCTCAACCTGATCGACTAGTACTACTCCAACTCCTAACCTAACATGAAGCTATGAAACCCAATCCTAAACCCATAGTTGGAGCTGACCCCCTTCCACTAACTACTGGAGGGAAGGTCCTGCAAAAGCGTTGCACATGGACCATCCTTCCAAAAGCTCGACACTTGAATAGGTTGTAATATCACTAATTAATTACATGTCTCCATCTTCCAAATTGATTATAGAACACTAATCTACTAGTACTTATAGTCTGGATGGTACTCATCTCACGGGAAGCCTCAAAATGTTGCTTCTTTCTACTAGAAGCTAAACTACTAGGTCGAGAGACAACATTGCTCTGCTCTATGACCCCATCTTCCCTCAGGTTCTGATTTGTAATCAGTTCTTGATTAACTATCTCAGTAATCATCATCAACCTAGACACATTGACTAGAGATTCAATGTCAATTAGGAGACCTTTATTGAAGTTTCTCGCCCTTGATAGCTCATCAGAAAGGTATGTCGGTGAAAAATGTTGCAACTCTATAAAATGTTCTGAGTACTCCATAACTGTCATGGATACCTTCTCCAGATACATGAACTCACTATCTCTCTCTGATATCAAATTCTTAGGGTAAAAGTAGTCATAAAATCTAGTTTAGAAATCATCTTGAACCATGTCTCGCATCCTATCATTCTAGTTCAAAACATCCCACTGGCACTTTTCCAATCCACATAGAATATAAGTCATGAGCTCACTCTCCTATCAGGATGTGTCTTGGGAATCTCAAATATTGATAGAGTAGTCTAAATCCATAGCTCAGTAGCCTATCAACCACCATCCCCTGAAAACATGGGAGGATGTTGCTGTTGGAACACACATGTTAGCTCAACCATAGACAAGGCAGGTTGCGGTACTCCTTAAAAAGTCTTTATAAAGTAGAAAAAACCCCTTATGAAACTTTTCCTCAACACCTGTTTCTGGTAAAACTATTGGTGTCTCGGCTAGAACTGTTGGAGGATCCACTAGTATCACATAGTCCACCACCTTCGGAGTGTGGTCGTCGCCACACTCTTGGAATACAACTAGAGTTCATCGTGGTTTCATGTCTCTACAATTCCAAACACATGCCTTAGAAAATATTGATATCTAATTTCATAGCTCAAAAGTGTAGGACAGGTCAAAACCTTCCTATAAAAAGGTCACACCACATTGCCTACTCCTAAATCCATGAATGGTAAAAAGAAATAGTTGTAATAGACACTAGATACATTTCCTCTTACCCACTTAAAATCCAGATCTAGGTCAAGTTCTCTATTTCACAATTCGATTTCCATTTGTTCATACCATTAACATTTCTCATTTAAATGGTTGAACCAAATGGTGTTTCACTTCTGATCTATAAGGGCCCATAATTCTCATGAACCAAAATATGGAATCCACTCAATTCATACCATAACATTTTTCAATCCATGTGACTCATGGTCCATGAATTAATGTTCCATAATTGGTTCCTAAGGGTGTTTACTATATCCTATTCAAGAAAAAAACTATTTAGGTTATGATAGACACTCTAAGTACCAACCATGTTTTTCAGTTCCCTTCTCAAAATATCTATCACAACAACAGGTATATCACACAAGGCACATATCACAAATTCATGCATCCAAGCAATGTACCCTATATGGCATGGCATAATGCATGGAATTTGAATTATAGAAAGTGCCTAAAATGATGCATGAGATGGAATACCCTCATCTCATCATGTTGAAACAAAATATAATTCACAATCGTATCAATGATAACATCAAAAATTCAAGTTCATCACCCAATGGTGGAATAAAATCAACTATAATAGTAAAAATCCAGAAAATAATAATTTCCCTTTGAGTAAATTTGGATTTTTCATGTATGTGGGTTAGCTATCTTGGTAAAACTCATTACCAAATTCCAATACCTTCTTATCCGTGTCTATTGTTTCCAAATAATAAGCTAGAAAATAAAATGATCTAATACCACTTTGTAATGTCCGATCCTAGATGCCACTATCTGGTGCTCTGAGCTGGTGGGTTATATGGCCCCAAGCGCATCTCCCTGAATGTGAGATGCTGCCAACTAGAAAAGAGGGCCTAGGGAATGTCTGTGGGGAGATTATTCCCTCATTACCAGAGTTTAACACAACAGCTATATATAAATAGTCAATAGAATAAACAGTAAAGAAATAGACAATAACTCAAGAAACTGATAATAATACTCAAAATATGGAAACTGAATCGTATACAAATAATGATGATACATGTCATGTGTTTATAAAGAATCCAAAACAGGTATACAGTAGTCGGTATAATACATTTATCAAAATACCAAAAAGTCCAAAAAGAAATATCACATCCAGCGTCATAAGCTTCGGCTCAGTCATGTGCTCCCCTACTCCTAGAATGGAACAAAGTCGAGCATCAAATTGTGGTCACTTTCCTCAGTCCCTACTTGCATCCATATAGTATGTATGTGTACCCAATGGTGGCCTAAATAGGGTGTGAGATACAATCCCAATAGGTCACCACCCATGGTGTCTATAATAAATCTTAGTTGTGAAATATAAGATAAAGAAGAGTTCACAATATAAAAGGTATGTAAGTACTAAAAGTAAAGTGTCCAAGTAAAAAGTAACCAAACAAGTGATATTATACATCCATATAAGGCTCACGGTAAAACAAGTATCAAGATCCTATAACAAAGTAGTTGCAAATCATAAGGAAGTAAACACCATGGCCTCACTGTATAATCCATATCCTTTCTGTATAATACATAGTATCACATTTACCACAACAAAACTGCATAATCAAAAGTTTCATACCCCATGGGGCCATATCCAAGGTATAGTGAACCAAGTCATCATCTTCAAGTCCCGGGAGCATCTCGATGGAAACTTGGTTAGGCTTGAATTGGGGTCTAAGGAGCATGTTAATAGACTATGTCCACTATGAGCCCAAAAAAACTGAATCTAAGGGCTATCAAGGCCCAAGGAATCCCACGGAATCAAAATCCAAGGATCGTACAGGTCCAAGGCATTATCTACCGCTATCATGACCCATGGTGTAGCACACCCATGGAATATTTTGAAATTATTCATCATTAAATTCAATTACCATTTCATACCATGAGTTTACCCACTCATATAACAATTACCATTCAATTAAATTCCATAATTTTACCCACTCATATAACAATTCACAATCATTCGCATTTCATGATTTTACCCACTCATTTCCATAGTTTCTAAATAATCCATTCAATCAATTCAATCAAACAAACATCATGTTAACACATGTAAAGGGAGTAAAACCATATTCTATTCAATTTATTCATTTCAATTCATCTATGAATTGGGATTCCTCTATCT
Organism: Viscum album; assembly: GCA_963277665.1. Classification (NCBI taxonomy): domain Eukaryota; kingdom Viridiplantae; phylum Streptophyta; class Magnoliopsida; order Santalales; family Viscaceae; genus Viscum; species Viscum album. The sequence goes on from OY728119.1 coordinate 1,513,335,895, forward strand.
AGGAAATCTCAGTCACTCACCCCTTGGGTGGTTCAATAAAGGAAATCTCAAAGTAACACCCCATGGATGACCTTGGTTGGAGAAACAACCTCTAACTAAACTCAAAGTAACTAAAGGGAATCCCTAAAATGGTCCAATACATTCAATTTAATTATTCAATTCATTTTTAGTGTGTATCCAGAAAGTTCGATGGGGGGAACAATGGAAACTAGGCATATAAAGAAACAAACCACAAGGGAAAGGTATATACCACCTACCATAGGTCCGTATTAGAGTGCTCATATATTATCAGCTTCTAACTCAATCCAGACTAGAAGAAAAATGAAGAACTAACAAAGAACCTTGAAATAGGGAATATTATCTTGTACCTAAATAACTTTTCTGATCTAAATTTAAACAAAGAATGGAATAAAAGGAATTGAGTACTTACCAATGTGAATCCAATGAGATGATTGGAGCTCAATTCCAAGTTTGGACAGATAATTGGTGGAAAATCCTACAATTTGGCATCAAGAATAGATTTCAAATTACACTATTATCCAATGGGAGGATAAAATAATAGGTTTAGGTTTAAATATTTTTTAAGGGAAAATTGATCATTTTTTCAAGAGTTATCGGGCCGCATGGTTTGGTCGCATGGTTAGCCAAACCATGCTCCAATCATGCAACCTTTATTGTGCTAAGGGGGGCACTCGCATGGTCATTGTACACCATTTGACTAACTATGCACAAACCATGAAAAACACCTATGCTAAAAACTACAGGTGCTCCTGCGTGGGAGTGCATCTCTATCCACATAGTTTCCTAAAATAGTATGGGATTATTATTCCCTTTGACCAAGTATTTAATAATCATTCAAACTATGTAGCCTGCCCCGCACGATTTCTACTAACCGTGTGGTCTACACTATTTTCCCAAAAAACTAGATTCTGGGCTCCGAACAAGCCCCAGAAACCCCCCAAAACACCCAAGACCTTAAATTGTATTCACATTAGGATGTAAACAAGCATTTAAACCGAAATTAAATGGATCCATACCTCATAAAAACATAGGATCTTACACATGCAATAGAAAATGGGAAGATAGAGGCCTTAAACAAGACCCTATCAAACATAATCCAAAAGATGGTGGATAAAGATAAGAATTTGTGGCCTAAAAAACTATTACATACCTTGTGGTCCTACTAAACCACGACCTACACTTCCACTCAAGCGATCCAATATTCACTTGTGTACAGGACCAAAGCATTCCTTCCCATTTAGGTCCAATTTCTCTTTCTTTGTATTTTTATTTGTGACCAACTATCCACAAATGAGCAATCCCAAAAATAGCTGGATGAATTAGAGAAAATCGATGATAAGAGACTCCATACTTTTCATCACTTGGAGGTCCATCAAAATCAGATAGCATGAGATTTTAACAAGAAGTCCTTACTAATTTCATTCCTCCAAGGAGATATGGTACTAGTCCTTAGGACCCCAATGATACTAGGGAAGAAACCTCCAAATCTCAATCCAAATTGGGAGGGACCTTATTCCATACACATGGTCCACTCTAATAGAGATTATTGCTTGATATAGATGGATAAAGAGCTTATTACGACCCCTACCAATGTAATATTCCTAAAGAAATATTTTTTGTGATAATAAGACACTTTTTTCCTTTCCATTTGAAATTAAACTGCATGGTTTCCTTTATCCTTATTGCACAACATTAAAATGCATGGTTCAGGCCCTTATCACATGACCTCAAAAGGCATGACCTCGAACGACCTTTTCATATAACGTTAAACTTAATGGTCCCTCATACTCATCACATGATGATAAACTACATGAAACTTGGTCCTAGATGAAAGACCTTAAAAGGCACACTATGTAGTCCTAGTCGTGTGACCTAAAACTACAAGACACCATAATCTGAGCTATGAGACTCTAAACTACATAGCCTAATGTCCTAGCTGCAGGACATTAAACTACTTTAAAACATCCTCAATGCATGGTGTAAAACTACATGGTTAATTTCCTTATCTCATAATGTAAAACTACATGACATTTAGATCTTTTATTGAGCATATCATAATATTTCTTGTTGGTATCCCACCACACCTGCATTCTAGAACTACATATGGCTTGGTTATCATCTTAATGGGATACGTAGTGAATCCCATACTACATTTCCTGGTCTTATCCACAAAGTAATGAAAATTCAATCTCACCTACATAAAAATAGAGATCTGTAAAGGTGACCTTAACTCAGGTTCCCTCATTTAGGATCCCATCATGGAAATAGAAATATCCCTCTTTTGCATACAAAACAAATATCTATGCAGGGTACTTCTCACTCCATGGAAACTTTTGGTCCAAATTCTACTTTTATGTTTGGATATATTCCTTACACACATCATAATCCTTTTCTTGGTCAATTTTGAATCTCCATAATCTTTCTCCAGCCATCGGTAATAGAAATTAAGATTCCTAAGGACACCTTTGTTTTGACTATACATTGATTCACCCCAGTCTGGATTTGAATAATTCACCCACCAAAAGGGTTTTTCAACCAAAGGAGAATTAATACTTAGTATAAACCTATTCTATCTCAGTAATCCTTGATGATACTATACTGGGAACCCACTTTTCAAACATTGGTCTATAGTTATTCCTTTCATTCTTGTTCGATGCCAATTCTCCTGGTGTGAAAATCCCAAAGACCATGGTTTACAATTTCCTTCTTCACATCCAAATTATGTCAAGATATCCTTTTCCTACTGAGCCTCATATTAATCATCTCTTCCATAATGTATGGTCCTAGCCGTATGACCTAAAACTGCAAGGCACCATGCCATCCTTGTCACATGATGTTAAACTATACAAAAACATCTTCAACACGTGACATTAAAATTTAGTCTTACCCTGTGTACCAAGAATAGTATTCCTTGGGAAACTAGATTAGGAATCCTCGTGTTACAAACATGGGATTCATCTCTTAAAATGATAGTATTTATGGGCCTTCAAGCCTTCTTTTTCATGTCGGGAAAATTTTTTCATTTCTGTATGATGTTAAACTACATGTTATCTAAGAACTATGTACGTCTTAATTCTCATTTCTATGAGATACATAGAGACACCTAGATCCAGAATCCTGGTCCATCCACCACAAGATCAAAATGCTCATTTCCTTCCTTGTAATTGCTTCTATGTGGTGAAAGAAACCTTTTCTATTTCTTGTTTCTCACACCGAGCATAGATCACATAGTCTTGGAATTTTTTGTAAAGGATTCCCTACATGATTAAGGCATATTAGTTCACATCAAGGTTAACATGGTCCTGGATGAAATACCTTAAAAGTCACACCAAATTTCATTACCACGTGATTTTAAACTGCACAATTCACATCTATTGTATGAAGTAAATCTAATAACTACATGTGGATTGATTCTCACCTTGACGTGAAACATAATGATGCTTGAATCCTACATCCTAGTCCTGACACAATATAAAAATTCACCCAACTCTCCTATGTATAATCCATATCTACATAAGAGGGTCCAATATGGGTTATCACCCCATTCATGAGGTCATATTAAAAAAATACCTTTCTCCACACAAGAATTCGATCGGTGTGGGGAATCTTTCCTTGAAATATGTGTGGATTGATTCTCACTTTGATGAGATACGTAGTGATGCTCAGACCCTGTTTATTATTCCCAACCACAAAAAAATCCATCTTTCCTGTATATGTGTCAGACCTTCATAGGTAAACATTTCTCCCCATTTTTGGATAATTTTGATATGAAATGATCCTTCCATATTCAAGAAATTTCATTCCAAAAACCAAACTTTGTGTCCTAAGAAATATGAATCTCCATAAGATCTCTATGTCTATCAGTAATAGAATTTCATATTCCTAGGGACACCTTTATTTGACTATACATTGATACACCCCAATTGGATTTGCATAAGTCACCCACAAAAAGGCCCTTTCAACTAGAGGATGTTGTTGCTTAACTATACATTGATACAACCCATTTGGATTTTCATAAGTCACCCACAAAAAGGGTCTATCAACCAGAGGCATATTTGACCTCAGGAGAGGCCTCTTCTATCTCTGTAATCACCAAACAACATTATAATAGAAACCACTTTTTGAACATGGTCTGTAGTCATTGCTTATGTACTTGTCCAGTTTCACTCCTTGAATTCAGAACCCCCCAAATTTCAACTTAAAACTTCCCCACTTCATGTCTAAATATGATGAAACATTCTTGGATAGAATACCATAAAAGGGAAAATTGTTAATATTTTAGTCAAATCTGAACGACCTTAAATTGTAGCCCTAACATCCTTTCTGTAAGATGCTAAATTGCATGGTCTATGTCCTGGTAGCACAAAATTAAACTACACAATGCTTCAACCCTTGTCGTGGAGCATAATTTCCTACTGATAGTGGTCATCCACCACATCACCCAAAAGAACTATGTAAATATTGATGCTCATTCCATCAAGACATGTAATGATTCCTAGGATCCTCCATTCTAGGCCCAGCTACCACAGTATCCAAAAAATTTTGTGTTCCTCCATTCATGGACACAACCTGACCCAGGTGTACAGTTCAACATTTCTCCCAAGACCCCTCATTTGTAATATCATGGTCAAAATAGAATTCCCCCATCCATTACACAAACAAAAATTTTATAGGATTAGTTTAGTTTCCCATTCATGGTCAGTGCCAACATAGATGCTCCCTTCATCCTCAGACACATTCTCTTCATTAACCACCCTTTGTGGTCTTAAGAAATATATATCTTCATAAACTCTCTGACCATTGGTAAGAGAATTTATGATTCTTGAGGAAACCTTTGTTTGACTATGAATTGATATTCCCAGGTTTATATTTTTATAATTCACCCACCAAAAAGGGTCTATCAACCAAATTCGTGTTTATCCATAGGAGAGACCTATTCTATCTCCATACACCCTAACAATATCGTTCTGGAAACCTATTTTTGAACATATTCTATGTTTATTCCTTAAATTCTTATCACGTATCATGTTTTAGATCCAAAAATCACAAAATCATGACTCAAAATTCTCCTTTTGGGTATATGAAGAATGTTAAAGCATTATCAGTTGAAAATCCATGCTTGGTTATTCATTCCATAAATCATGGTCAAAGATATTCGAACCAAAACACTAGTCACATTAGTCTGACTTGCAAGACTCTAAACTTTCCATAAAAAGAAGCATAGTGGTCATTAGGTTGAAAACCCACAAAAGGGAACCCTAGGTAAAATTCAAGTCTCGGCTCTCTAGAAATGAACTCCACATGGTTTAGATAACAATTTAGTAATGAAAATAAAGAGTCATAAAACTTGTTAGATTGAAAAATTGTAATGGGAGTCTAATAAAAATTCATGTCTTTCCCGCTAAGTCTTATTCATATCTGAATTATGAAAAAATTAGGGCAATGACATGAATGAACAAAAGTTTTTAGGGTCTATCATATGACTCTATAAATAGTAAAACTATGCTCATTAGGTCTATCCTAGGAAAAAATCAAAGCACCCCCCCCCCCCACCCCCATTCATATTATTATGATTGGAATACAATGACGCAAGGTCGTTTAGCTAAAAAAATATAGCTTCAATGTTATGTTATAATTATAGAGGAAAATAGGGATGAATACATAGATGATTGGAAACAAAATCCATTTCATTTATGGAGAAAAAATCATAGGATCATCCATTAATTGGAGTCTATCATTCATATTCTAAAAAAGGATGTCAACATAACTCTCCAGTTTTCAGAGGGTCTTCCAAGACCCATTGAAAGCCTGTCAAAGATCATCTAGTTGAATAGACCCAACCTCTTCATCCAAGTGGAGTTCCTACACTGTGGTCACAATGGAAGTCTCCCGATTGGCTTGAAACCCTTCTAGAAAATGATGAATTTGTACGAGATCCCCTTTGGTGGCATCAATTTATTTTTAGAGGAATGATATTTGAGAATATTTATCATTAATCCATTGCTTTCACTCCACAAATTTCTTGGAATTATTGAGATCTTACAGGGATAATGCATCTCATAAGTCATTGGTTTTGATAAGTATTCTTGTCTTGATAAGGAATTTTTGTGACTTGTGATCTTGATCACATTAGCAAATGATTTCCTTCATGTCAGTTTGGACCATTTAGTAGCCAAATCCACCATATCCCAACATTACAAACATGTTCTAGAGATGAGGGAGTCTTGATGGTAAATCTTCCATGGGTTTCCTCAAGACTAGCTCCCAGATATCCTACCATATGAACCAGAAAAGTGCTTGGAAATTATCCTAAGCTTCTATCGCACCATGGATCTAGTCATAGGGGGAGAGGTGTACTATAGAATCAGTTCTCTTATGGAAGAAACTTGTATTGTACTTCCTGGATCGATTCCATCCTATCCTTGTATAGTCGATTGAGTTGGAGTGGAGGACTCCCCTTCAGGTTCATCTGCTATAACTGTCAATGCTGAAGTACGAATGAAATTAATAATTGGCATTGAAAGATGTCAAGGAGAAAGGAAAAATATCATCAAATAAGTTAATGGTACTAACCCGTTAATGGATCAGTTTATTAGTTAGATTTCTCCCTAACATCCCCAATATCAACACTTTGAACTGGGATTTCCTGGTGAGTAATATTACCCAGAGTTTACTCAGGGACCGGGATGGAAGGATCTTGATAATTTTCTAATATAGGGGCCTCTACTTTCATTACCTTGGTAGAAAGAGTGGGATGGACCTCAACACCCTGGTCATGGATTTTCTTCATGAAATTTTATACAGATAGAGATGCACCAATAAAGATCATTGATTTAATGCATTGGATGTAAGGTTGTCCATGGGAGAAAACACTAAAAAATGGAAAAATCATGTCCATACAACTCCTTATTAAATTTCCCAAACTTTTTAAGGGATATGAAAATATCAATTTATGATTAAGTTCTTCTATTATTTCATTATATATTGCATCAAATATCATAGCATCCTCACCGGTAAGGGTGTCCAAGATGTTGGCCTTAGCACCCAAATTGGCTCCACCATCATTAGCATCCATTGTCCTATTAGTGGTCACAAACCTTTAAGTCCCCACTAGATCAATATCAACACCAACACCATCCTTGAATGGTCTAAGGTCCATTTTATCCCCTTCTAGAGTAATAACAGGACCAAAAGTGTTGCTCACAGGATCCCTTAGTGTATGTGATAGATCCAAGCATCACATGGAAGTTAAGTCAGTGATTGGTGAAAGAAACCATATGGTGTTCATTTGACCTTACCGGGATTCTCCTACCTCTGTACAGTGATAGGAATATATGTAGACTCATCCCTCATTACTCCCCTTATTAAAGGGACGGACTCACGAGTAGGAATTTGTGTCTCTTCTAGAATGTCCTCCTCAGTTCTCGGAGGGTCATCTCTAAGACCCTTGAGAGAGGAGAGGGTAGTTTATCTTGCAACCCATAGGCATGATTAAGTATTTATTATGTAGAAATCAAGAATAAATGGTGTCAGGAAAACTCACCCGAACTAATGATGCTCTTGGAAAAGTGCTTCACTCTCCATCGTTCCTTCACTTTTGATGGAGGAAGGCTAGAAATTGCATCCTTAAATATAGGTATTGGAGGTGGCAGTACCCCATATCCTTTTTCATCATCCTCTAGTTTGAGGATAGATCCCCTGATTCATGATTTGATTCCTCGACCCCCATAGGGGAGCCTATTGAGGCATATGTCAGTTAGGGAATATTTCAATGACAAGATCTTGGTCGATTCTCCCTCTACCTGCTACAAATCAGGGTCACCCTTTCCTCAGTAACGACATTTTTTTCAAAAAAAAATTAAAAATAGTATGAATGAGGAAAACATGAGAAAGTAAAACTTACATCTAGAGAATCGATGAAGTCATCCCAATCATCATAGGACAGTTCATCATCCCCTTTAGCGTCCCCCCATTTCATCATATCCTCCACTCACCTCATAGCATGGATTCGATCATAGATAGTGTAAATGAGCATCACCAACTCTCGAATATTTATTCTCACCTAAATAGGTTTGGCATCAAAGTGGAGGTCAGGTGGGGCTCAAAAATACCCAATTTTTGGAATCTATACCCTGGAATAAAGGAGTAACCATAGGTCCTTGGAATCTGAAGGCCTACCCTTCCAAGTTTATACCACCTCTGATCACATGAAATACAAGGTTGTTCTAGACTATTATAAAACATACCTAACACTCATTAATTTCACTAGATTTCTGCCTTTCTCTATCACAATCGAAGGATGGGAAACTAGATCCTAGGCTTCCTCTTGGTGATGGTGGCTATAAAATCTAGGCTCAAGCTCAATCGGTGTAGCTCTTTTAACCCAAAACGGAATACTAAAACATGTGTGGGGTCACTTGGGTGAGCTTGGGGCCTCATCATTGTCACTCTCTGAAATGGGTAGAGCCTTTCTTCCAGGATTACCCCTCCTGGAAGTTGTTATATCTCTGAATTGAGAAATTCTCATTGTCAATTCCCCTTATTTGTAACGACCCGAATCCGGATCCCCTCCACTGGTGCCCCGTACCCAGTTCTCCACATGAACTCAAGCGCATTTACCCAAATGCTAGAGGTTGCCGACTAGTAGCGAGGGCCTTATTGGGGAAACTATGCCCTCATTTGGTCAGGTATACAAGAAGAAAAACTAACAGTAAATAGCGGAAGCAGTAAACAATATGAAACAACTGAAATAAACAGTGGAAGCAATGAATATATAGAAATGATGATAATGATGCAGCAGGTACAAGTATCTAAGGAAAACAGAAAACACAACAATGTGCTGAAATACGACTGAACACAAGTACTAAAGCAACAGCAAAAGAAAAGCAGATGGGCAACTCCTCAGCATCTCAAGCCTCAGCTCAGTCCCATGCTCTCCAGCTCCAGTGCAATCAAGAACATGATGTAGAAGGGAGCTTTCCCTTATCTATACCTGCAACAACATAGTCTGCTTGGGCCCAAAAGCATGGCCCAAATAGGGTGTGAGACAAAGTCCCTGTAGGCAACCACCCAAAGATCTGTGCCTAATAGTCAATGAATATATGGAAAGTAAAGTACAGGAACAGTAGACAGGAAAAAATACACAGCAGCTACCATCCACAGTTCTAGAATATAAAGCACACAAGTAAACAACCAACAACAATTAGAAAATAGGTAACCCTCTGGGTAACTCTCATAGCCTAACCCCTATGGTTCAACCTACAAGTACTAGCAACCCTCTAGGAGGCACACACAATCTCACCCCTCTGGTTCAGCTAAAGAATAGACTCTCTTAGGAAGCACTCACCGTCAATTCCCTCTATAGTCTCGTATCGTGCTAAAGGCTCTCTAGGGAAGCACTCAACGTTAATTTCCCCAGTGGACTGCATCGAGGAACTACAGACTCTATGAGGAAGCACTCATCATCAATTCCCTCTGTGGTCTCGCATCATATTAAAAGAAACTCTGAAGAAGCCCTACGTCCATTCTCCCTATGGTCTACTACACTAGGTTCTCACAGTAATGTGTGAAAATACACATGCTCAGTGCACGTGTATCATCCAAGTAAACCTCGAAACTACATGGCTATCATTCTAAGGCTCAACGGCATAACAAATCAATATTTCCACTATCCTTAAACTAGGCATGGAAACTGGAAAATTCCAAACAAGAAAAACAAGCATGGAAAGCATCCAGAGTACAACAAAAACTACTCTGTTCACAAGGGTAAACCTCTACTATAGCAATCAAGCAAGCAGGCAATCAATCAGGGCAAAATAGGAAAAACACACAATTCCCGTTCAAGGGAATTGGCGCAATTGCACAAGATACTCAAATAATTTCTACAGAAATGCAAAAACCACCTACCTAGATCCTAGGAGATCGATATATGTGAACAGCGATGACAGATTCTCCTTAGGATGTTGTAGATCTGAGAAAATGTCTGAAACACATAAACCACGATAACTTGAGAAGGAGGAAGAATTGGAAAACAAGGATCAAGCAGAAGGAAGGACTTACCGCTGCGATTTCAACACAATCGACCATGCTCGAATCGGAGAACGGAAAGAGATGTGGGAGCTCGTCGAAGATTTGCGGATCCTCGGGGCTCTTGGAAGAACGGGACCTAGAAGAAGACGCTTCTGTGCGTCAGGCATGACCCCGGTCCATTTAATGAAAAAAAAGAAAGTAAACGATGTGTACTTTTAGAGTACACTGCGTGTACTGGGTCTTTTCGTACTCCGCCAAAATCGGCCTCCACATCACCCCTACACACCGTGTGTGTGGGCTAGACATGGCCAGCACACGGCTTCGAGCTGGAGAAGAGTACACGGCGTGTACCCAGAAAGTACACGGTGTGTACTTCAAAATTTTCCAAAAACTTCATTTTTCTTAAAAACTCCATAAAAAGGAAAGGCGTACCTAAAACGAAGATCCGGGTTCTTACAAACTTCCCCCTTAAAGAAATTTTTCCCCGAATTTCCCTAGCGAGGCTTAGAAGAAGAAACCCCGAACAGCTCTAGCCACTGCGATCATACATCGGCCTCCCACTCCCAGGTCTCGTCCTATACTCACCCATGCTGCCATAGCACCCGTAAAAGAGGGACAGACCACCCACGGACAACCTTCGTACTACGATCGACAATCCGGATGGGATGCTCCTCAAACGATGCATCTGGTTCGAGCTCAACCTCCTCGGGCTGAAGGAAATGAGACGGGTCTGAAAAGTAACGTCAGAGCTGAGAGACGTGGAAGACGTCGTGCATATCCTGGTACCTCTAAGGTAGCTGAAACCGATATGCAACCGGCCCCACTCTCTCCAAAACCTCAAACAGTCCGACGTACCGTGGTGAAAGCTTACCCTATCTCTGAAACCGCTTGTGTCCCAACCTTGGTGCGACACGCAGGAAAACCTGATCCCCGACCTCAAACTCCAAAGGTCGTCTCCGCTGATCAGCATAAGACTTCTGTCGAGACTGTGTTGTATCCATCCTCTTCCGAATCAACTCTATCTGCTCTGAAGTCTCCTGAACAAGACGAGGTCCCAGTAAAGCTGCCTCTCCTGCCTCCAGCCAGCATAAGGGTGATCGGCATGTCCTACCGTACAGAGCCTCGTAAGGTGACATATGAATAGTCACCTGAAAATTGTTGTTGTAGGAGAAATCTACCAGAGGGATATGCTTCTCCCAAGAATCGCCAAAGTCTAGAATGCAAGATCTGAGCATATCCTCTAGCACCTGGATCATACGCTCGGACTGGCCATCTGTCTGGGGATGGTATGTTGTACTCAAAAGTACCTGTGTACCCAACGCCTTCTGAAGTCCTTTCCAGAACCGAGAGGTGAAACGCGCATCCCTATCTGAAATAATGAAGTGTGGAACTCCATGCAGACGTACAATCTCTCGGATGTACAATCTTCCCAGATCATCAACACTGAAGGTCTCCTTGGTTGGAAAGAAGTGAGCAACCTTCGTGAGCCTGTCAACGACAACCCAAAGAGCATCGTTCCCCCGAGGTGACCTCGACAACCCAGTCACAAATTCCATCGTAACATCGTTCCACTTCCACTCTGGAATGGGTAATTGTTTTAAAAGGTCTGCTGGTCGTTGATGCTCCGCCTTCACCTGCTGACAAGTAGAACATCTCATGAAAAAACAAGCAACATCCCTCTTCATACCTGGCCACCAGTACTGGCGATGAAGATTCTGATACATCTTGGTGACGCCAGGATGAACTTCCCAAACAGAGGAATGAAAATCTTGCATTATCTCCTCGCGTATGTTTGCTGGCACCCATACGCGTCCCTGGAAACGCAATATCTCATCCTCGCCCACTGTCCATCCAGGAAGAGGGTCCTCTCCTAACACACTCTCCCACAGGACTAAGCCTTCTGAGTATGATAGCTTCCTTATCCTCACCTGATCAAGTAGTGTCGAGGTAACAGCTACAGAAGATAGAAAAGTTTGTCCCTGTCTATTGTGCACCTCCAGATGCATCTCAGAGAACAGATCCATTAGTTACCGCTCACTGCTGTCCTCCTAAACTGCCTGAATCTGAGTCCTCCTACTCAATGCGTCTACCACTGCATTGGCCTTTCCCAGCGTATAGGCAAGATTGAAATCAAAATACTAAATATACTCGACCCTAGGTGTGTCCATGGGTCGGGTTGGTTCGGGTCGGAGGTGTTTCACGGCCCGGACCGAACAAAAAAGGCCGGGTCGGGTCGGGTCGGGTCACATGCTCCCAGAGCAGCCAACTCGACCCAACCCAACCTGTTGGGGTCGGGTTACCCGTCGCATGCCCGAAGGACCCGACCCAACCCAAACCACTAAGGGTCGGGTTATATGTGTAAACCCGACCCAACTCGACCCAACCCGTCCCAACCCAACGGACCTGAACCATCCTGCTGCACAAAAAACCACCCCCCCTGCACAAAAAACTAGCATGCTGGACAAAAAACCATCCCCCCTGCACAAAAACACATCCCCCCCCCCTGCAATGCCCCAGCCTGCTGCACAAAAAAACCATCCCCCCTGCACAAAAAACCCAGCCCTCCATGCACTCCCTAACCCCCTCCCCCCTGCACTCCATGCCCCCCTCCCCCATGCACTCCTTGTACACCATCCTCCCCCCTGCACTCTCTGCCCCCCTCCCCCTGCACTCCCTACCCCCTCCCCTCCCCCCTGCACACCATCCTACCCCCTCCTGCACCCCTGCACTCCCTGCCCCCCTCCCCTCCCCCCTGCACACCATCCTCCCCCCTCCTGCACTCCCTACCCCCCTCCCCTCCCCCCTGCACACCATCCTCCCCCCTACCTACACGCCAGACCCAGCCCCCTCCAGCACTAGCCTGCCTCCCCCCCCCCTCCTGCACCCCTGCCTCCTGCCCCCTGCACACTCCCCCCTGCAAACCAGTCTTCCCCCTCTCCCCCCTGCCTGCACACACTAAACCAACCCAGCCTATCTCTCCCCCCATGCCTGCATAGTGCACACACCAAACCCAGCCTATCTCTCTCCCCCCTGCCTGCACACACCAAACCTGTTTAACCTACCCAGCCTGCACCCCTGTACACACCAACCCCCCTGCACAAAAAACCATCCTACTGCACAAAAAACCAGACCCCCTGCACAAAAAACCATCCCCCCCTGCACTGCCCCAGCCTGCTGCACAAAAAAAACAGCCCCCCCCCCCCCCCCCCGCACAAAAAACCAGCCCCCCCCCCCCTGCACTCCCTGCCCCCCTCCCCTCTGCACTCCATGCACACCATCCTCCCCCCTGTACTCCATTCCCCCTTTCCCATGCACTCCCTTCCCCCCTCCCCTCCCCCCTGCACACCATCCTCCCCCCTCCTGCACCCCTGCACTCCCTGCCCCCCTCCCCTCCCCCCTGCACACCATCCTCCCCCCTACCTGTACGCCAGACCCAGCCCCCTCCAGCACCAGCCTACCTCCCTCCCCCCTCCTGCACCCCTGCCTCCTACCCCCTGCACACTCCCCCCCTGCAAACTAGCCTTCCCCCTCTCCCCTACCTACACACACTAAACCAACCTGACCTATCTCTCCCCCCCCTGCCTGCACAGTGCACACACCAAACCCAGCCTCCCGCCTGCACACACCAACACCCTCTCCCCCCTACTTGCACACACCAAACATGTTTAACCTACCCAACCTACACCCCTGCACACACTAGCCCCCCCCCCCTTCACACTCCCCCTACAATGTAAACCAGCCCCCCCCCCCAATGAACATGGAGAAAACATGGAAGTCATCATATAAATCTACTTCCTAGTGAAGAAGTCAATCACACCAATAAACATGGAGAAAATAAAAAATAGCATCTAATTAGGCCAAAATTCCAATAAAGTAAGGTTTTCAGATCAGTATTCAGAAGTTGAAATATTCAGAAAATGTGTAATACATGCTATGTAAATGTATAGGTAAGAAAACCTGCTGACAAAAGAAATTAGCCAGCATCAAAGCTTTTGAGAGTAGAGACTCCACCATCTTACACCCTATATAAGTTCAAAGTTTTTGACAATTTAAGAACAAAATGAAGAAGGGAATAAAATAGAAGAACAACCATGTTTAACTTACAAGTTAAGAAATCACCTAGATCAATTTCAGGAAACAGGTAATATAAAATTGGAAGCCTCCTACAGGGCTAACATCTCTGCAAAACAAACCTGCAACAATCACCCAGTACAACAAATATTTGTCTCAGCAACCTCGACATTTTAAATTAAGAAACAACTTAAAACACACACATGAAATTATGACATGAACCATTTCACATTGAGAAAGTTTATAATTTTTCAAAATTTAGAAACAAATGACATGAAATTTACATCCTTGTAAGTATGTGAAGGTAAAATCATAAATTTATACCTTAATGAAGAGTTCTCCATCCATCATCCTTGCTTCTTCTACTTTAGATAGTGAAACTCTGATCATGAATTATGATGGATGGTGGCATTGGCATATCTTAAAAAACACAACAAAAGAAAGAACAAGTCAGTATTTTACTTTATCAAACAAACGTTTATAATTGACAAATGAAAAATGATAAAAAATCATAATATTTTTAATGGTAGTACCTGATTCAATCACTTACATTTCTTCTAGTTTCTTTTGAATGTCAATTGGTTTAGACTTTCTAAACCAATTTTGTGAGAAAATTAATGCTTCAATAGTGTTAGAATTCAAACAACTACGAAATGGATCAAGGACTCGTCCTCCTGTACTAAAAGATGACTCTGAAGATGATGTAGTTAAAGGAATTGCTAGAATATCTCTAGAAATGCATGAGAGAACATGATATTTTCTTGCCTTTCCTTTCCACCAACTCAAAATATCAAATCCTTCAAAATCATCCTCACATTCATCAATCTCAATATATCTCTCTAGTTCATTCCTTTGTTGTGTCAGTTTCCTTTTCCTTTTCTTTAATATATATGCATCTTTCCATTTATCATCATCCTCACTATCGGTACTAGCATCATGTATATGTGACTCTTGATGAGAACTGGACTCACATTTATCACCAACTACAATGGGATATCTACATTTGTAAAACTCATAGATATTATTCAGAACCTCTGTTAATTTACTGATCAACTGATTTTTGTCTTCTTCATCATCAAACATCATTTCAAAACTATCCCGAATATATTCCAATTTATATCGGGGATCAAGAACAACTGCCACAAGCAAGAGAGAATTAAAATTTGAACCAATACCCCAATACTTGTCCAACTTAAGCTTCATTGCAATAGCCACTGAACTCACAGTAATATCATGACTCTTCATCCATTTCATGATTTTTCTATATATTTCACAAATTGTATGAAAGAATGTGTGACATGTCACATGCATAGAACCAGAAAACTCAACAGTGCTATCATAAAAAAAATTTAGGAACTTGACAAATACACGAGCATGCTCCCAATCATATGTTGTAGGAGCCCCACCTTTACAGACAAGAGCACTCCTAAAACTTGCATCCTCCTCAAGGTGAATAAATACTTTTTCATACTTCTCTGCAACATCCAACATAAAGTAACAAGAATTCTACCTAGTAGGCACATCAATAATTATGGCCTATTTACTAGGAATTTTTAACTCCTCGACTATGCTTCTAAAGAGATCCAATCTTGAAGGTGAACTTCTCACAAATTTTCATGAAACTCTGATTCTATAAATTGATGTCGATATTTCCTTTAACTCATCACTAAAAATAAGGTTTAAAATATGTGCACAACATCTAACATGAATATACTCTCCATTAAGAATAGACCCATTCCAATCATTAACCTTCCTCATCAAATAACTGATCGTTGTATTATTAGAACTAGCATTATCCACTGTAACAGTGTTAATCCTTTCAATCCCCCATTGTTTCAATGTCTGTTCTAATACCCGACCAATTGTTTCCCCTTTATGATCCACAACAAGACAAAACCGGATGATTTTTTTATTTAATATCCAATTATCATCAATAAAATGTGCAGTCACACACATATAATTCAAATTCTGAATTGAATTCCATGTATCAGTGGTAAGACATACCATGTGAGAGAACATATCAAACATAGACTTCAACTTTTCTTTCTCTGTCAAATATAACTGCAAGCAATCCCTAGAAATTGTTTGTCTAGATGGAACTTGAAATTGAGGTTGAACAGCTTCAATAAATTCTCTAAAACCTTGATTCTCAACATATTTAAATGATAACTCATCAATGATTATCATTTTAGCAAGATCTATTCTACACTCTTCTTGATTAAAATGAGCTACTGACATTTTAATCATCCTATCATCCTCATCTTCACATTTCTTTCTAAGACTGAGAGTGCTTTGACTTTTGTCAAGATTTTTGTGTGGATTTTTATTACACCTTATCAAATGCCTATTCAAATTACTAGTTCCATGTTGGCCTGATGTGAAAGCATAATCTTTGCCACAATAATTACAAACAGCCCTTCCATTTTTCTTATGAAATTGATCCCAAGCTTGAGAAATTCTAGAACCAATAGGAGCTTTAGGAACTATTACCTTTTTAGGAGACCTCTTACCCTCCTCACTTTCTTCAACTGGTATGCTACTACTCCCTCCTACTGAATGTGAAGTTGGAGTAGACCCCATCTAACTTTGGGTTATTTCAACTGGAGGATTAGAAGAACCACTTATTTTATCACCTTCCATGAATCTCTAATTGATGTTAGTTGTGGCACACTCCTGGAAGAATATAAGGAGAATAGATTTTGAAACCAATATATGTATTTGAAATTAAATTACAATGATCAATTAAACCAATGCAATGAATGTCATGCCTCGTGTTGGTGGGTGCTCAATGAACACATCCTAAAATCCCTAAAACAAAAACTATATCTCCAAAACAGAATTGGTCCTAGTGAAATAATTCTAAATTATAGAAGATTTTGAGTCGAACTAAGTTGTAAATCTTTGTGACCAAACCATAATTCCACAAGAGTAGAAAAACCAAATTTAGAACTCATACATAATGGAAAAAATCATTTAAAATAACATGATAAAAAATAAAATGCTTACCTCCAGTTACTAACACGCCAGACTGCCACTGATGCCTAGTAGAAAACACAACCTACCAACACCTTGAGTCATTGTTGGCCTACCGTTCCACCACCGTTTCTTAATGTGACTCACTATCAAAACCAGTAACAGAACCAATTGAAGTTAAAGTGGAGTAAATTCATGATGTAGTATAAATAAACATTACTAGTAAAAGGAAAATCAAATCAACAAAACACACACCAGTAGTAGATTTGAAGAACGAATAAGTGAAAACACATGCAAAAAAATCATCACCAGGAGCAGAGTGAATAACATTGATTCAGTCTGAAAACTCAAAATAAACTCATTCAAACCAGGAATCAATTGAAAACCTCAAACCAACAATTTGAAACTCACCATATCTGGATGATCTGAGGGGAGCCTCCTCCAATTTCGAAGCTGAACTCCAGCGCTGAACCATCTGCACCTAGCCCTACCAGACGGCACAAACAGGCTATGTGACACAGCAGCAGGTGGTAGGAGGAGGAGGGGACGTGAGCCCTTTTCTGTCTGGGTTCAGTCAGAGGTGCGAAAGGAGGATGGATGGGAGGGATGATTTTTTGCAAGGGAGAATAGGGATCAGAGAAGTCGAGGGGTTGGGGAAGATTAGGGAAGAAAAGAGGGAGGAGGAGAGTTTCTGTAGGCTGTCTAATCGAATCGGTCGAGTCGAATTGTGAGGGAAGGAGGGAGGAGAGGAGGGGATTAGGGATTTGTCTTCACGAAGGGAAGGTCACCAGGCACGGGGAGCAGAGGAGCGAGCGAGTCTGTGGGGGTCGTGAGTCCGCGAGCGAGGCAGAGAGGGGAGCAAAAAAAAAATTAGTTGGCATCGGGTCACGGGTCGGGTTGGGTCTAAATGAATATAACCCGTGGCCCGACCCAAACCATGTATGGGTCGACCCGAACTGAACCTGACCCGGGTTTTTCCCGTGTGACCCGGCCCAACCCGGTCGGGTCGGGTCTGGACACCCCTACTCGACCCACCTGCGCTGCCTCAGATTCAGATCATAATGAGTGAAGATATACTTGAGACTCTTGTGGTCTGTGAAGACCACAAAGTTCTCTCCCAGAAGATAGTGTCTCCAACAGCGTAAGGCATGAACAACAGATGCTAACTCCAGATCCTGCATCGGGTAGTTACTCTCATGTGGCCTCAACTGTCAAGACCCATACGCAATGACTCTATCTCCCTACATAAGCACAGTGCCTAGTACGATACCTGAAGCATCACAATAAACAGTGTAGCTCTTTCCTGGCTCTGGAAAGACTAGTATCGATGCTGACATCAATATTCCCTTCAGCTCTTGAAAGGTTGACTCACAAAAATCTGACCATAGGAACTTTTCCCCCTTCTTGGTCAGTCCCGTCAAAGGTGCTGCTAGGAGTGAAAAGTCCTGAATAAAGTGTCTGTAGTATCCAGCCAGCCCTAGGAAACTCTGTACCTCAAAAACGTTCTTTGGCTGCTCCCAGGAAACTACAGCTCTCACTTTCTCTGGGTCCACAGATACTCCTGCCTCTGAGATGACCTGACCCAAAAAGTGAATTTATTCCATCCAAAAGTGGCACTTTGAGAGTTTATCATAATGTCGATGCTCTCTCAGTGTACTCAAAATGATCTCAAGATGGGTAGCATGTTCGTGTTGAGTGTGAGAGTACACTAAGATATCATCCACAAAGACCATGACAAAGGAATCCAAGTAAGGATGGAACACTCGGTTCATCAGTGACATGAAAACTGCAGGTGCGTTCGTGAGACCGAACGGAATGACTGTATACTTGTATAGACCATACCTTCTCCTAAAGGCTGTCAGAGGTATATCCGATGGTCTAATGCGCAACTAATGATAGCCGGAACTCAAGTTGATCTTCTAGAACACCTGGGATCCTTGAAGCTGATCAAAGAGGTCATCGATCCTCGGTAAGGGATATCGGTTCTTGGCTGTCAATTGGTTCAGCTTCCGATAATACACGCAAAGCTGAAGGGTACCATCTACCTTCTTCGCAAATAGGACAGGAGAACCCCAGAGAGAAGTACTGGGTTGGATGAAACCATTTTCCTACAACTCCTCCAACTGCTTCTTGAGCTCCTTCAACTCAGGTGTAGCCATCCTATAAGGAGGAATGGACACTGGTGCTTCTCCTGGAACGAGCTCAATAGAAAAGTCTACCTCACACTCCAGTGGAAAACCCGAAAAGTCCTCTGGAAAGACGTACCTGAAAAGATCCACCACTGGAGGAAAGTCCAATGGTGAAGTCCCCTGATCATCCAGATAAAGGCTAGAAATCTAGGCTGGCACCCTTCCTAGCCCATGATGCTTGAGTCCTGCCCGACTCGCTTGTACATCCCATTCACCTCTATGAATAAAAGATTCACCCTCTGGTGAAATGAAACTCACTCTACGGCGATAACAATCGATGAATTCCTGGAAGGGAACCAACCAGTCCATCCTGAGAATGAAATCATAGCCTGTCATCTCTAGGACATAGAGATCCCATAAGAAACGATACCCTGCAACCTAGAGAGGGCACTCTCTACACTAGCGTACACTAGATGTCCTTGTCCCCAAAGGTGTGTCTAGTGTTAACGAGTCGGTAGAAGAAAAGATGCGGAGCCCAAGGCTCTCCATGACAACAATAGAGATAAATCTATTCGTAGCACTAGTATTGAAAAGAGATGAAGATAAAACTGAGGCTACTAAAATCGTACCTCGAATTGTAGAAGGGCCAGGATCCTGCTCCAGATAGGTCTACACCACTACAAAATTCTAGCCTGCCCCGCGGCCTTATGACCCTGCCTGACCACCCTGAGTTGATCCTCCCTGCTGGTGTTGAGGGATTGGTGGCTGACCGCCATGGCCTCGACCTCCACCTTGGCCCGAACGGCCGGAGGAACTCCAGTTCCCTAACTGGTGAGAAACTGGTGGTGCTGCTCCTGAACGAGGAGTCATGGAAGAACCCCAGTCACCAGCTGCTGGTGAGAAAACCTGGAAGAACCACTGAAGGTGACCCATCTTGCCGCAATATCGGTACTCCACGGGGTCTCTCTGGCACTGCGGCCTTGTGTGCCCTGACCAGCCACACTGGTAGCATGTCACCTGGCTGTCTGACGATGTATCCCGCTTCCTCGGATCACTACGCATAGACTCCCTACGGCGCTTCTTGCTGTCTTCTGGAGGAAAAATAGCTCTGGAAGCAGAACTTCCCTGGCTCGCAACTCTAGATTCCCTCAGATTTCGCTTCGCAATCAGTGCCTGATTGACGATGGAAGTGATGGAAGTCAACTGGAAGATATTCACCTGCGAGCAGATCTCCCACCTGAGACCATCCTCAAACTTCCTTGCTAAGAACACCCCACTCCCATCCTGGAGGGGTGTGAAATGATGAATCTTGGTGAAATGAGAGGAATACTCCATGACAGAAAGAGTACCCTGCTCTAAGCTCATGAACTCCCGAGCTCGGTCGGGCCTCAGGGTCTCCGGGTAGAAGTAGTCGTAGAACACGCGCTGGAACTCCTCCCAAGACATAACCTGCTGATGACCCGCCTATGAGATCACGTCCCACCACCTCTTGGAGGAGTCTCAGAGCATGTAGGTAGTGAGCTTGACTTGCCTCTCTGGAGGTTTCTCCAGATGCTCGAAGATAGTCAGCATGGCTTCCAGCCATGACTCTGCAGCCTGAGGTCCTCCTTCCCCCGAGAACATAGGAGGATGTTGCTGCTGGAAAACCCGCGTCAAGTCTGTCATAGTCGTGGCAGGAGGCGATGCTCCCTGAAAGTTCTGCATAATACTCATAAAACCTTCCCTAAACTGTGCATCAGCGCCTACAACTGGTATGACAGTCGGTGCCAAGGCTGGCCCGACTGGAGGGTCGGCAGGAAGTCTATGATCAGCCATATTTGGCATCTGATCACTGCCTGATGACAGACGTACAACCGTAGGACGTCTTGGAGGCATAGCTCTGAAAGATCAAAAGCACACCTTAGATTAGAAAACAAGGACAGGAAACACAAGATTACAAAATGGGAACAGGAGAAGGAAAACACACAAGTTTACAAAACATGACTACACGGCGTGTATAAAAACTACACGGTGTGTCTTCTTAATCCACTGACATGGGCGTGTACCCCTGCCCTACAGGTTGTGTAACACCTCAAAATACACGGCATGTTGACCCAATACACGGCATGTACAGGAAAACTATTACCCTTCCCGAGTCTCTTTACACGGCTAACCCACACAGTCCAACTTAACACGAAACTACACGACGTGTTTTTATCAAACACGGCGTGTACTAGACAAGGCTTCGGCGGCCCGTGTTGTTAATTACATGGATTTCTACATGGATGGACCTCACACAGCGTGTTCTGAACAAACACGGCATGTATAGGTGAGGGTGACATCGTCCTGTGTTGTTCGTGACACGGTCAGGTACCTGCACAAGACTACACGGCGTGTTCCGAAAACCACACGGTGTGTCTAAGAGAAGGTGACGTCGACCCATGTTGTTCGTGACATGGTTGGGTACTTGTACAGGACTACACGACGTGTTCCTTTACAACACGGCGTGTTCTACTCGAGCTTCCCCGACCCGTGTTGTTAGTGACACGGCCGGGTACACGGCTCTGAACTACACGGCATGTACCAACCGTACACGGTGTGTTCCTGAAGTTACTTCCACAACAGCATGTACCTGCTCACATGGTCAGTGACACGGCCTAAAAACTACATGGTGTGTAGTCAAAAGTACACACCGTGTATTCTGGGTTTTTCTGGGTAGTAGCTTAGAAACTGCACAGAACCTAGAAAACACAGAAAACAAGGCAGAGAGGTTCCAAATTCTGATTCATGAGGGCCCATACTCCCCGTGAATAAAAACTTGGCGTTCATTTAAGAAAAGTATAATACAAAAAATCCTCTAACAAGGTAGCAGAGATTCTATCAAACATCTATCACAACAACATGAAAAATCTACACAAAGTCTATCACAACAGCATGCAATCGCTAATGCACCCTAGATGTCATGGCAAGAATGCATGGCATGTGATTTCTGCAAGTGCCTATATGATGCATGAGATGGCATACCCTCATCTCATCAGGTTTCATAGAACCGCAATAGTCAAGATAATAATAACACAAGTCATGTGAATCACTCTAGGTGAAATCATATCAACCGTAAAATCTCAAAACCAGCAAACTGCAATTGACGAGGTAGTATGGCTTTTCCCTATACACCGGTTAGCTAATACCGAGCACAGCTTAATACCAAGTACCAAATCCATCTTACCCCTGGATAAAGGCTCCAAACAGTAAATCAAGAGAAAATAAACTCCTCTAATACCACTTTTTAAGGACCCGAATCCGGAGCCCCTCCACTGGTGCCCCGTACCCGGTTCACCACAT
This sequence comes from Viscum album, assembly GCA_963277665.1. Classification (NCBI taxonomy): domain Eukaryota; kingdom Viridiplantae; phylum Streptophyta; class Magnoliopsida; order Santalales; family Viscaceae; genus Viscum; species Viscum album. The sequence continues at coordinate 1,513,358,439 of OY728119.1, forward strand.
GACGTTAAGCGCATTTCCCCAAATGCCAGAGGCTGCCGACTAGCAGTGAGGGCCTTGGTAAGTTATTGGGGAAACTATGCCCTCATTTGGTAAGGTATACAAGAAGAAAAACTAATAGTAAATAGCGGAAGCAGTAAACAATATGCAACAACTAAAATCAACAGTGGAAGAAATGAATATATAGAAATGATGATAATGATACAGGAGGTACAAGTATCTAAGGAAAACAGAAAACACAACAACATGCTGAAATACGACTGAACACAATTACTAAAGAAACAGCAAAATAGAATTAGATGGGAAACTCCTCAGCATCGCAAGCCTCATCTCGGTCCCATGATCTCTAGCTCCAGTTCAATCAAGAACCTGTTGTAGAAGGGTGCTTGCCCTTATCTATACCTCCAACAACATAGTCTGCTTGGGCCCAAAAGCATGTCCCAAACAGGGTGTGAGACAAAGTCCCAGTAGGAAACCACCCAAAGATCTGTGTCTAACAGTCAATGAATACATGGAAAGTAAAGTACAGGAATAGTAAACAGGAAAAAATACACAGCAGCTACCATCCACAGTTCTAGTATATAAAGCACACCAGTAAACAACCAACAACAAGTAGAAAACAGGTAACCCTATAGGTATCTCTCACAGCCTAACCCATATGGTTCAACCTACAAGTACTAGCAACCCTCTAGGAGGCACACACAGTCTCACCCCTCTGGTTCAGCTAAATAATACTCTCTGAGGAAGCACTCACCGTCAATTCCCCCTATAGTCTCTTATTGTTCTAAAAGCTCTCTGGGGAAGCACTCAACATCTCATTCCCCCTGTTACTCGCATCGAGGAACTATAGATTCTCTGAGGAAGCACTCATCATCAATTCCCCCTGTGGTCTTGCTTCGTATTAAAAGACACTTTGGAGAATCCCTTACATCCATTCTCTCTATGGTCTACTACACTAGGTTCTCGCAGTCCTGTGTGAAAATAAACATGCTCAGCACACGTGTATCGTCCAAGTAAACCTCGAAACTACATGGCTATCATTCTAAGGCTCAATAGCATAACAAAGAAACAGTTCCACTATCCTTCAACTAGGCATGGCAACTGGAAAATGCCAAACAAGAAAAACAAGCATGTAAATCATCCAAAGTATAACAAAAACTACTCTGTTCACAAGGGTGAACCTCTACTATAGCAATCAATCAAGCAGGCAATCAATCAGGTAAAAACAGGAAAAACGCACAATTCTCGTTCAAGGGAATTGGCGCAATTGCACAATATACTCAAAGAATTTCTACAGAAAGGCGAAAACCACCTACCTCGATCCTAGGAGATAGATATACGTGAACAGCGACGACATATTCTCCTTAGGACGTCTTAGATCTGAGAAAACGTCTGAAACACATAAACTACGATAACTTGAGAAGGAGGAAGAATTGGAAAACAAGGGTCAAGAAGAAGGAATGACTTACCTCTGTGATTCCAATGCAATCGACCATGCTCGAATCTGAGAACAGACGGAGAGGTGGGATCTCGTCGAAGATTCACGGATCCTCAGCGCTCTCGGATGAACGGGACCTAGAAGAAGATGCTTTTGTGCGTCAGGAACGACCCCGGTCCATTTAATGAAAAAAAGAAAGTACATAGTGTGTACTAGTTCTTTCTGTACTTTTCCAAAATCGTCCTCCATGTCACCCCTACACACCGTGTGTGTGGCCCGGACACAGCCAGCACACGGCTTCGAGTCGGAGAAGAGTACACGGCGTATACCCAGAAAGTACACGGCGTGTACTTCAAAATTTTCCAGAAACTTCATTTTTCTTAAAAACTCCAGAAAAAGGAAAGGCGTACCTAAAATAAAGATCCAGGTTCTTACATTATTGATATGATGAAATCTAGTATTTAGCAAACAAGGAGGTCAACCCAGTGGATGCACTCATTATAGGGAGTTTAATTACTTCTTGAGTCACCACCACATCTATGAGAATCTAGAGTTTTTGGGCCACCATTGTGTTCTTCTCTAATAAAATGTGCATGGTATGGGATATAGTTATTTGTTTTAAGCATTTTAATTAGCTTATGAATCTATAAGGGGAATAGGATTCACAAATAAATTCTCCATAAATTCGGGTTGCTAGCATGCCATCCATGAGGGTAGTCATATATGATCTCAGTTCATTGCTAGCTTTTCCATCATTGGTGAATGTCCCAGTGGGTGGATCTCCATATGGAAAGAAGTTAAATTCCTTGAATATATTCAGCCTCCTCAAGTATTCACCATGTTTTAGGGATAGAGGATGGATTCTATAAATTTCCTGAACAAATGGTCAAAATTGGCCCCTAGGAAATTTCATTCCACTCAACATGGAATAAGAGTCAAAATGTTCCTCAATCCATCCCCACAATATATGGAATAGCCCTGAAATCTTGATAGGGGCCTTTTTAGTGTGCATGTGCAACAAGCACTAATGGATCTTCTCCATAATGGGAGTCTCCAACACTATATACCTCCCCCTACTAGCTTGATGCTATGAAAAATTTTTCTAACCTGACACCATCATTCAAATATCAAACTAAAATCATGTAGATTCTTAGACACATTTCTAAAAAACCAACAAGGTGTGTCTTGGTGGGTACGTTTAACTTGATTTCATACCCCCATTGATTGTACTCAGTTTATTCCAATTTGAGCCAAATTTTACAAGGAATGGCCTTCTTTTTCATCGTGGGACATACCAAGGGATGTTTGCATGTGGGTCCCTCCCCCTTAGGCTCCATGAAAGTGTTCACCCATGCCTCATAATGGACATCCCCCCTTAGGTGGGGATCTTCATTCTTGATGTCCTCGCCTATCTTTAATAGCTCACAAGCCAAAATGGGAATCCTTTCAACATCATCCCATGTAAATTTCTGTGGGATATACTCATCATATATCTCCCCATGGATGGGATCTCTAGAGATCTAATAAATGTCCCATGGACTAATGCATGTTTCTCCATGAATTAGATGGAAGGTGTTAGTCTGTGGGATCCGTAATCTTAGGAATAATGTATGGGTTCTTATATACATATTTTTAAGCCACCCATATGGCCTCATAAATTCCAACCGCCTTCATCTCAATTTAAAAATCAGCACAGGTCTAGCGCACCCATTCTTCCCACATCCACTCGGTTCTGACACCCCCTCTCAGGAGGAGGTCTCATTCTTCCCTCCAGCCTTTCAATTGGTCTATCTTGGAATCTAGAAAGATAGAAAAGTAACAATTAGGCTTTAACTCAAGGTTATAAGGATTCAAATCTAGGGCACAGCTGCTATGATGCATGATGCAAGTTGTGGATAATGTTCCCTCATTGATGTATGTTCCCTTGGACAAGATGTTGGTAGTGGTAAAGTTCTTATATTCTTAGAACCATAAGAGTGGGAGATAATTCCTTAGCTTTAGGATGAATACATCCTTCAGAATTTTATGTCCATAGAGTGGTAAATAATCACTCTTAGGATATTCATGATGATGCTTCTTCATGTGATTCTCTATGTCTGGGAGATTGGTATCACATGCATCATAATAATCTGTCCCAATGACATAAAACATCTTCTTAATATGATTACTATCTTATTCATCGTAAACCTTAAACTTTTGGGCAGTCATTAGGAATATGCAAGAAATTAAAAATATTTTCATTAGAGATAATATCTTAGTTTTTCAAAAAAAAATAGAAATTCAAAAAATTGGAAAAGGATTGGCCCCGCGTAGGTCACTCTCTCAAGTGATCACACGCAGGTCACTCACCCAAGTGACCTCGCGCAGGTCAATCACTCAGGTGTATGCATCATGTAGATAAAGGTATACTAGGTCTGCGCAAATAAATATTTATCAGATAGACTAGCATGACAAGATCACTAGGATAGATATAGCACTAGTGTGAAGGTGATAAAAAGAACCATTGATTCCATCAACACCATTTATAGATGTGGGGACCCTTACATGATCTACGTGCATGAAATAGCTGCATGATCCACCAATGTGATCCACCAGCACGATCCTCCTACATGGATTTCCCTTTCACTTCTCCCTTGCACATAATTTGAGTCATAATATTTTTCAATCCTAGAAATAAAGGTGAAAAAACATGTAGAGGTTGTCAAATGATGGATCCATTAACATCCTTTTTTCTTATACCTTAGGATCAGACCCTCTTCTTCTGATCGGATCCAATCTTAAGGGGAGTCTTTTGTTGAAACTCATTTTTATCACATAATAATGAAGAGTTCAAAAAATGAAATGCCTCAAGAAAATGATAATTGAAGGATTACAAGGGTCTCACACTTCACCTTGTTCATATCGCACAAGGCCCAAGCCAATGTCACCACACAGGTAAAACCTACATGCCAACTTCATCACGCAGGCCCCAGAAAGGCGCACCTATGAGACTCACGCAGGGTACACCTATGTGCTACCTCATTCGGCACACCTGTGCGAGATACCTCCATCACCCAGGGTCCCAAAATTGCCTATAAATAGGACCCTGGGGATCCTCATTTGAAACAACTATAAAACCCAAATAAGCCTTAAATCTTGACTCACCCAATTCCTTTTTCTAGGCCCTCAAAACCTTTCAAGTAGTTTTACCATACTCAGAAGAAGATGGAATTAAGGGGGGTGTGGTAGGATTAAAGTTCCCCTAGTGTTTTAAACACAGAACACCTATGTGGTCCACTTCCCCTAATTCAAGCACACTAGGGTGAAGACCCCTTATCAAGCTTAGGATTTAAGTTCCAGTCATCCAAAGACACCTAAGGAGACCCTTTGAGCCTAGATCACGGCCTCTCCTAATTTTTTTCTCCCAGGTTTTCCATCGCCCCATTATCTCTTCAAATCTCCCAAGTACATCCTTTGCGAGAACCCTTCATCTCTCTTATCCCTTTCATGTGTGATCCATCATTAGATCGCCCATACCTCGCCTAAGAAAGTCATACTTTGGTCCCATTTTTCATGCCACTAATGGTAGGTAACCTCCTTCCTTGGGAATCCCATCTAAGTGGGACTAAATCAAAACCTCCATTGAGGCCTCCATACTTGCACAATAATGGAGAAAGACATGTCAGTGAGTCTCCCATTCAGTTGTTCATTCATTTGGTAATAGTTTCACCACACTTTTCCTACCTAATGGGTAGGTTCCTCAAAGTGTGTACAATTGTGCATCCCTTTGGTAACAAGGACCCCAGCCTTTGGGGCAATGTTAGGGATAACCTGATTTCAGACATGAGGGATAGTGCCTTGTCCTTCCCTCTTTCATCTATAAAACTAGTTCCCTCCCCATTTTATATTATGAGGGGGGACACTTTCTTTTCCCTTTGATGAGGGATATTGCCTTATCCTCTCTCATCTTCTCTGAAACTGAGAATAAGGGCATCCTTCTTGGAGTAATATCCTAGCCTTTCTTTCATGTTGTATCCATGTGGGTGAGTAAGTCCCGAACCTAGTTACAAAAACAAGAGAGGAGACGAGCGTCATATCCCTTTCTCTATTCCATAGCCCCAGCCTCGTACACCAGCTATAACACCCTGATATTTTGTAAAATATTTTTTTCAAATTAATTTAATCATTTTGATATTATTCATTTCACGCAACACTGAAAATGGTTTATTTTATAGTAAATCACTATGTCTGGATTACGTTATAGGAAATAGAAATTTAATCACGCACTGAAAAAACATAAATTTTATATTTATCTATAAATAATACCAAGGTTATCTTACGTTACATGTAAAAATGACTTTCCTCGATGGCTTACGTAACACGCAAAACTGAGTGTTACTGAATAATAATTCATTATTAAAATATTATTATTTAATAGGGTATAACATGGCCATTAAATTGAAGATTATAGGATTAAATAACTTTTGAATATATATATTTTAATTCATTGATTACCTAATAATTATAAAAGAATATAGAAACCAAATTAATATAAACAAATTAATTTTATAAAAGTCTATTATTATGTGAAAAAGATGATTTATATTAATAAGTTAAATTAATTAGTAATAGTGAATGATGTTAATTAAATTTATATTTTATATATTCAAACAAATATTTTTGATAATCATAAAATATATTTGATAAATATAAGATAATAACACATTCAATTTTATGCTTAAAAACTTGTATTTTTATAAAGGTGGTTTTACCGCCTTTTAATGGAGAGCCCATTTTAAATACAATTTTTGGAACTTTTATAGATTTAATATATCAAAATAAAATTCATATTTTAAATAGAAACATAAAAATTAGGTTATGGTAAAAAAAATATTTTTCTGTGAAGTTTCATTTTTTAATGAATGGTTAAAAATACTGAATTTTAATTCAAAACTATTTTTTCATCTAATTAATTTTTAAGGTTAAACTATATTTTAAATTGGTTGTAAAGTTTAATTAGATTATAATTTTATAAATTAATCCAATTCCGATCATTTTAATCAATTTCACTTTGAAATTGACTATAAAAACATAGCAAACTTTTGGGCGTTTTTACTTTTAAAAAAACCCGCATTATTGTCCTGTCTGCTGGATTAAATTTAAATTGATTTATGCCACTTCTGTAATTGGAATTTGGAAAAATTAATTCCATATTTGGAATAATAATAATTTATAATTTATAATAAGTTAAACTTATTTTTTTACCAAAAATATTAGTGAAGGTAATTAAAATTAATTACAGTTATTAAGGTGAAATTAAGCTTAACAAGAGACTAAACCTTAATCTTAAGGGCCAAAATAACCTATAAACTTTTCCAAAACCTATTTTATGTCCATATTTAGTCCAATAAACCTCTAAGGTTTTATAATATTACATTGGAAACTTGGGGAACAAGTAATACTTGGGGAACACACAATTCTTTTCAAAAATACCAAGTGTGTCCTTTCCTTCCACTATAAAAAGGCCTCCTCTCCTCCCACTTCATCACACCTCTCAAACCACTTAGGTTCATCCAAGATCTGCCCAATACACTTTAAAACATACCTTTATTACTTCTAGAAGACTCCTCTTGGGAAGAAATCAATCCAAGGAATCCTTTTGGCACAAACTAAAAGGAGTTACCTGATTAAGAGGTAACATCTTCTCTCAAACTCTTTTTTTTATTTTATTTCTCCACCCCCTACACTCTCTTTATTCAGTGATTGTATAAAAAAATAGTATATTAAATATACTAGTATGTTTTTTTATTCTAATTTTTTTACCTACACTTACACACACCTCCATCAAATGGGTAATGAACATGTTGTTTATGTGTATGGTGAACTACCACCTCACAAAATGATGATTGTTCATTTTTAATGAACACCTCTCATGGTGGTCATTATGATGGAAACTATATTTATATATGTTATATATTATATTTATTATTTTTTTAATATTATTTAATACTTTTACAATACATATCTTTATACTTTCCATTTGGTGTAAATACGATAATTTCGTTTGAGGAAGTGTGGACTGCCGCCCCCTCAAAGCGATGAGATTCATTCACACACTACATGGAATGTATTAAGGATGATTTTAGTAAAATTATATGATATATATGATATAATAATTCTAATAGAATAATTATATATATATATATATACACATATTTCATTTAACTTCTTTCTTTCAATACGGCAATAAAAACGGAAGCAGTGTTCATGCGTACGTATGGTTTACCATCTCCATAGACGGTGTATTCCATTTCATACTTCTATATTCTATATATTATTATAATAAAAACATAATGAATATAAATTATATTTATATCATGATGTAAATTCTGTAAATCATTATATAATTATAAGGAGCAAAGATATAACAAATTAAGACACATGTGAAGAACAAAGCGAATATTACCCACAATGAAACCTTAACATAGGATTATTAACAAACGGGTAATATAAGGGTGTAATAAAACCATATGTGGTATTAGATATAATAATATGGTTCTGTAAATTATGTATAATAAATTTATATTTATTATACAAGTGGTTTGAACAAGTACGATGAGATTCAAGACACAAGGTAAGGGAAATTTCATCTCACTTTGTATATCCGTGAGATACATGCCATGTTCACCACTCTTTTTTTTGTGTGTGGTGTATATACTAACCATGAATGTATTATATGATTATTATAATTAAATTTATGGGTATTTACATATCCATTTTATGAAATTTATTCCATGGGGTTTATGTTTCAAAATTTACCAAATCAGTAAAGTAGTTTTGTATGAATTTTCATCTTTACGACACATGCCATGTTATGAAACTATATTTTTTCATGAGGTGTATATAATTCCTTTGAAATATTATATCATGAATCTAATTATTTTTATTATATTTTAATCTTCATTTAATTTCATTTTCTTACATGGGGAGTATGTTTTAAAGTTACCAAGTGGTAAGAGTTTATTGAAACAATCTCATCACTTTTCGAGATTGTTTATGTTTATGCATCCTTTGATGAAATCTTATTATCTGCATCTTAATAAAATTAATTAATTTTATTATCATCTAGTAATTCATGATATATTTATGTATTGGTACCATTTTTATACTATTTGGTACATAATATATTTAAGAAATTGTTTTTAATAAATCCTAACTTTACCCTCTCTTCAGTCAGAAATCTATGTTCTTTTAAAAACATGTTTTATAAAAAGGTTTTCAAAATGTTTTAAATAATTATTTATAAGTTTTCAAAGTATCTAAAATAAATGGTTTTAAAAACGTTTTCAAGATTTCTTTATAATTTTTCAAATTATTTTCAATGAAATGGATTTCAAAATGTTTTCAATAATTCTTTATAAGTTTTAAAAGTGTTTTCAAAGAAAATGATTTTTAAAATGTTTTGAAGCTTATTTTATAATTTTTCAAAAAATGGGGTTTTAAAATTTATTTTCAAGCCTTCTTTATGTGTCTTCCAATTATTTTTAAAGAAAATGTTTTTTAAAATGTGATATGTTTTAAAAATTCTTTTTCAAAGAAGAAAGGATATTTTCCTCTAGAAATGTTTTTAAAAGATATTTCAAAATTATTTCCTATATAAGATGAAATCCTTCGGTGTTACTCATTCCTTTATGGGGAAATGATTCAATTCTTACATTAATATTCTTTCTATTAATGGATAATTTTTTATGGCATGATTTTTATGAAACTCGTTTCTCTTTCACAGGTTATATGCTTTTGAAACCCGCTTCTCTTTCACGGGTTATATGTCTATAAAACCCGCTTCTTTTCACAAGTTATGCTTTGATGAAATGATTATGAAAACTATTTATTTTTCCAAAAGTTAAGGTATTATTTCATGTTTATGAAACTAATTTCATTTCATGGGTTATGATATGATTGATTATGATTTTATGGCACATGTATGTATGATTTCATTATGAGATGGGTGGGACTCATATCTTCCTCCAATGAATTAGGTAATGATAAATATATTATGAGATCAAAGGGTACACGGGAGGGCATACCAAGCCCAAAACAATAGTTTACATGGGAGAAAATCCCAAGCCTGAAATAATAGGGTACACTGGAGGACATCCCAAGCCCGAAACAAGAGGGTACACGGGAGGGAATCCCAAGCCCGAAATAGGTACATAGATGATTATCCCAAGCCCAAGAGGGTACACAGGAGGGAATCCCAAGCCCGAAATAGGTACATAGATGATTATCCCAATCCTAACATGTTACTAAGGTCATGGTAGGTAGCCTAGACATAATATTTTCCAACCTTATGTGTTTTCCACAATTCCATGTTTTATTCCTATGCTATGATTTCATGGATTGTGTTCTTTATTTCTTTATGATTAATGTCTTATGAACTGAAAATATTTATGTTATGATTCATGTAAATGATATTTGATATGTAGGGTATGATATTATAATGTTATGATCATGTTATCATACCCCTATGCACATTTTTATACCTATATGTCTTTCTTGTTTACCCTTACTAAGAATCTGATCTCACCCATTTTTATATTTCCTTCCATAGGTTATGATGATATGTATTAAGTGTGATGATTATAAGAAGGGTGCTATTTATGATGAACCTAGTGGGAGATATCATAGCTCTCTTATGTACTAGTGTTTATGTTTCCATGTTTCCAAAGCCACTAAACAAATAAGGTCTTTGGGAATCTATTTGTATAATGTTTTAAGTATTTCACAAATGTTATGTAATGTTAAGAGGGCCTCCATAGAAGTGGGTTCTCAACCTAATTTGAACTATGTAGGATTTTATTTTCATCCAAATGGGATACATAGGAAGCCTCCTTGAGGTTCAAATTCATCACCCCAAATTCACCATAATATTCTATGGGACACATCCCCAATAGGTTCATATCTGGCCTAGGAGACTACATCTCTTCCAAGTCCCCTGATCCGCTTTGTAATAACCCACACACCAAACTTTAACTAGGAATATTTCACCTGGACATCCTTGTTTCATGATGTTAAACTGCATGGTTCAGTCCTCGTCACATTACCTTAAAAGGTATGATGTTTCCCATTAAGTGGAACTAAACTACGTGGGTTTTGATTCATTTCACAAGGAAACATAGTAAGCCCATCTCATGGGCCTGATCTCAACATCAAAACAACCCACCGTCTTATTGGATGATGATAAACTCCACAACACCCCACTATGTGGCTTAAAACCAACATCATAATAAAAAATGACTAAAGAATCTCTAATATAAATACAAGAGGGTATCATTGATGGGAAATATCAGATACATACAGATGCCTCCATCGATGAATAAACTCATATATATACAGATTATTTTAAATTCCATCATACATGCTAACAATTTATTGTTAAACTAAGGGTGATCCATGTTATATTTGGAATTTAATAAAGGATTTGAAAATATGTATTAAATATTTAAGAGAGTCCTGAAGTAGGAAATAATTCCTCCCAAAAAGGATGTGATAAGTCTAACCTCCCATCCTATCGACCAATGCGAGTCCCTAATCGTTATTGGAGCAATTTCCCAATAACCACCTTCCTTTGGAAATAAGGTTCGTGAAACATCTTGAATAATGGAACCATTCAGTGTTTTTGACTCCATGAAAAAAACGTGTTGGAAGCTTCTTAGAAATGGTGAACTCGATGTGAACAATTGTGAAAAATTCAACCCCTCGCAATCAACCATCGGGTGCACAACGCAACCTATTTTCATCGAAAACTGGCATGAACTAGGTTTACTATAATGACCCAAAGTTTTATCAATGGAATTCTCTTCTTATAATTATGCCTTATAGTATAATCTCATTAGGAAGCACAATGAAATATTATGATACTAAATACTATGTGATCATTAAACATAATTTTTCCACTTTTATGTTTTGAATTTTGAAAATCTGACATACACGGTTGTGATCAACAAGATGTTTGGAGTCCGATAGAAAAAACATAATTTTTGGTGAATAGTAGCCTACCCTTATGAATAGTAGTCTACCCTTATGAATAGTAATATGACCCTTATGAATATTAAATCATCCAAAATAATAGTAACCTTAACTATGAATAATTAAATAAAATTTAGGCATCTTATAAGTGACAATTTGACCATAGTAAAAGTATTGGTGTTTTTTGTAAATCAAAAATAATTAATTAATTAATTTAAAATAAAAATGTATTTTCTTAAAAAAAATCATAAATTAACAAATCTATGTCTTATAGTTTTAAGATAATAATACCTTACATAATTTTTGAAAGCATTATAAAATCTGTTTTAATTTTAAAAACTGTATTTTTCAAGAAAATTATGATTTTAATTAAAAATTAAATTAATCATATTTAAAAATTTATTTTTGAAAAATGGAATTCATTTTTGGATTTTACACGCTGAAAAATGGTTGGGGTGAATTTTTGGTATTTTTCTAAAATACTTGAATTTTTATGAACAGTGAAATACCATAATTTACAAAATAAGCTAAATAAGCTAATTATAGATTCATGCATGATTTTCTACTGATGTAAGACCAATTAGTTCGGGTTCACATGATAAAATTACTATTACTAGTCATGAAAGACTCAATATTCCTTGTCTTGTGGGGAAATAATAAATTAATGAATTTTATATTGAGAAATCTCCTCTCCCGTCCACTATAAATACCACCCTTCACACCCTCATTTCCTCACACCTCTCAAACATAAAGTCTTGTCTAAAATCTTCCCAAACATCTTCCATATTCCCTACCATACGTCCAAGAGCTTATGGTCTCATCAAAAGACCAATCCTAGCTTCCTTAAGGAGGATCTCAAGAGGAGGATTCAAGAGGTAATTCCCCTCTCTCTCTCTTTTTCCTTTAAATTCCTTTCAATTTCAAGTCCATTTCTTAATCTCTCCCCACCTATATTCATCCACATAGTATGGTAACTCCAGTATTATACATATACTATAATTTTATGATACTAATGGGATATTATATCATTCGACCCCCTTCTCCTCTTCTTTTTATTTTATAAAAGAGAACGTTGTTCGTGAGGTGTTAATTTATCACCTTCAAGAATGACATGTTTTCAATTTCCTTTAATGATTTCAGATATGGTCATGAAACCATTTTTATGGTTTAACCAGATTATATTATATGTATTATATCCTATTTCATGTTCTGGAACTAACTTAGGTACATATTACTAAATGATTAAACAAAACAAGTTCGTTGTGGTCAAAAAACAGCCCAAATTAACTCAAACAATCATCATTTAATTCTTATTTGATGATTCATCCACATGGTATATAATATAATTCATTATAAGAACATTTAAAATTCTAAAATATCATTAATAACATGAAATATCAGTTCTGTAAGTTCACCCATGTTCTACATGAACTTGCATTTATGAATACATGTGAACCGCTCAAGAAAACCATAAAAATGAACATTCCCAAACAATGTTTTTTAAACTCTATAACTCATTCAAAGGCCCATAAAATAACTTAATGAAACCATAATGAACCATATTCATGTACACAAGATTATTTAATTGTTAATTAATGAACCTAATGTGGTTATATAGAACATTAAAGTGAAGAAAGTGTTCAGATACAAGGTAAGGGGAAAATCTCGAACCCAACTTTTTTCTTCGGGTTCCCCCTCTTTCACTACATTTTTTGTATGGTAACTCCTTAAAAATAATTTGTTCATAATTATCTTAACTTTTTTTTATATAAATGTTTTCTACTGAAGTTTATGTCAAAAAAAAAATTCCAAAATAACTCTTCTTTCAAAAACACACCTTTTACTTCTCACTCAAGGTTGATGGTTATCGTATCAAGTATGTTATTCCCAATTAATTTTGGGAACCCAACGTTTATGAATGTGTTCTTATGAGATGAAACAAATTCCTTTACATGGGTTAGTTATGTTCATTTTTGATATATTTTCATTGTGGCATGCATGATAAATGATAACATTATGATGTGATGGGTGCGCCCGAAATTATATAGCGCAATCTGAATGTTTCAATGCGACGGGTGTGCCTAGAATTATACAGCGCTCAAATTCATTGGGTAAAGTGATCAATCTCATGAGTTAATGTGAAATTATGTGTGAAAAATATTCTATCATTGTTCAAAAGTATGTACGGTAGTTAACTATTAATACATGATGTTTCATTTTTATGCTTTGCCACATTTCAAGTCTCTTATTAATGCTTCCTCTCACATTCATAATCCTTTACTTATGTTATGGTTATTCTCACCCATTGTTATATTGTTCTTATCTATCCTCTTACTGGTATTTTAGCTCACCCATTTTGATGAATATCCTCATGTGACTACATGTACTAAGGAGAGGTCAAGTGCCAATAATAAGCTAGAGAAGAAGTAATTAAATAAATGTTTATGCTTTATGTTGTAATTGTTATGTATGGTCCAAGTTTTCCCAAGAAACTAAACCTTTGGATCCTCTATGTGTAATACTATTATGTTTTTTATATTTAAAATGATGTAATAGTAATGTAATAAAAGGTTGGGTTTCTATATTTGGTATCATAGGTAAGGTTTAGTTAATTTGGGAATTAGGATTAGTGAACCCTAGAGAAAACCTCTAGCATAATACTGAGTACAAATATTCACAAAATAATCTTTATATAGGGATATCATATGTTATGATTTTAGTATAAATTGTACAAATGAATAATTTATTCATGACTTGTTGACTTATTTTTTGTTTTAACCTTTTCTATTTTAGAAAATGGTGGAAACCAGGTGAAACCAGGCCAACAACTCGTGCGAGGGTCAATGCAATGATTTCCCGAACGACATCCCCAATGATTTGGGATGTGGAGTTCAAAACTTCATGGAAATTCTTACCCAACTATCTCAGGTTATGAACAATAACCATAATATTGGAGAACATCCTCCTTAACCAAAGACAGAGAAACTAGCTATCGAGTGTTTTATGAGGCAACAACCACCGACGTTTAGTGGATCTTCCAATCCACTAGTTACGGAGTCGTGGGTCAAATCCATGGATAATATCTTTTATGTGCTTCACAATTATGAGACATAAAAGGTGATATTAGTCATTTATCATCTATATGGAGAGGTAGATCAATGGTGGGCTTTGATTAAGAACACCAAGCCAAGGGAGTAAATTGAAGACATGGAATGGGGAGGCTTTAAGATAATGTTTCTTAACAAGTATTTACCAATAACTCTTCACACGAAGATAAAGAGAGAATTCATAGAGCTCAAGAAAAAATAAGGAGAATCTGTCACATCCTATGAAACTAATTTCACAAGGCTTTCAAGGTACGCTTCAGGTTTTGTTATCAACAATGATAGAAAAATTGATAGATTCTTTAGTAGACTAAAACCACACCTTTGAAAGGCTATTGAAATTTGAGACTTTGGGAGTTATGAAAAAGTTGTTTGATGTGCTCTAAAAGTGTAGATGGAGTTTGTAGAATGGTCTCATGGCTATGGTGATAATAAATAAAATATGGGGTTTCAAGCTGGGGGGCCTAATGATAAAGGTGGGAAGAAAACTGAAAGAGCACTGTCGTGGGCGCCCTCAAATGATTAGTATGATTTTGGGGTACTTAGGTGCAGCAGAGTGGCTGACCAAGGTCGTCTCTCAAAGGAGGAAGTGAATTAAAACAATTTTTAGAGGTATTATAGAAGTAAAATAAAAGAGAATAAAAACACTACTTGAAAGGATGGGGTGGTTGTTTATAGTTTATGAATCTAGAAGAAGTTTTCTGGAAGAAGATTGTATTTTTTTTTTTAGTTTTGAAATGAAGTTTGATTAAAATGACACAACAAAAAGATGTTTGTTTTGACAATATTTAAAAGACGTAATCGATCTAACTCTACCTATTCAATCATTTATTAATCATTATCATTTAAATTAATATTCACTTAATTATGATCCCTTAATTTGTTAAATCCCGAACTCTACGAGAATTAACTTTACCACGAAGATTGAAGTGAATTTAACCTTAGGCTAACTTCAGAACATGCAATCACAACACCCTGCTTTGATTGATGTTCTAAAATTAGCTTATGGTTAGTGGTAAATTAAGGCACATAACCACTCTGGAAATGAGGATTAATTGAGTTTAGGGATTATATTTGAACTCTACAAATTGATCCCGTGTGGTTTTGAATTACCGGTTAAGGTTGCGCTCTCACAGTTCACACAATTCCCGACCTCGCGTGTTTTGTGTTAACTATTCAATTGCTTGCTTAGTTTAATTTAAATTAAAAACTAAATTAATAGATCATAATATGTGAATTACAGTAGCTCATTTATTCAAAATAAATGAATGAAGAAGGATAGAGGTTGATCAATTACTAGAAAGAACTACTCTTCCATGAGTGGTGTAGTCATCGTGGAGACGTTTTGCATAAGCAACGGATTGAAAGGGTAGAACCCAATCTTGTCTCTACTCTTGATTCCAACCCAATTAAGAAGATTAAGATAAGAATAATAGGTATGAACACAGAAGATTATTTGAAGAAAAATTCAAGAAACAAACATGAAAGAAAAGAAATACAAAGAAGAGGTGAGAGAGGAGAGCCTTTTTGGAAGAGAGATTTTCACAAAGGCTTACTTCTTCCAAGAGTTTTTAGGGTCTCCCAAGAGACACCCTTTCGTCCACACCTTCCCAAATCCTCGACCAACCCTCTCAAAGAGTTAAAACCCCCTTTAAATAGAGTTTGTGAGGGCTAGGGATACATAACTTTTTAAGTGTGAAATGAAAAACTCGGACAAATATTTTATTCCAACTTACACCGCCCATTTGACCTCCAAAACGCGTGAATTGACCGGCCTTCCAGAATGATTATTTGTGCCAAATCATGTCCACGATCTTTCCTCAAAATTTGGGCTCAATCCAAGCCCGTATGTAGAAGCTATGGCCCAAATATAGAACCCATGTCCATTCTGCCGAGTCCAGCCTACCATTGGATTAATGGCTCATTTACTCCATTCCAATGCACTCTTTAGCTCTAGTGTCCTGAATGAAAGTTGTATAACATGAAGTTGTGAACACTGTTACAAAATTTAAAATTCAAATAATAAATATAAAAATATTTATCTTCGAAATACTACAGTGCACTATTAAGGGTAAAACTGGAATTTTCAACAAATTTTCAAATGAATGATCAAATCCCAAATATTTTATAAATAAACATATTTAACACAATGTGAGGAAATTATTTCATTTATTATCAATAAAATAGTGTTTTATCAACTCCCCCACACTTACCCTTTTGCACACCTGGGCAAAACCTCATATCAAGTAAACATCAATATCAAATCAAAACCAATTTTAAAACACATATCCTTAAGATCAATCAATTTCACACCAAGAATAAAAAGATAGCATGCCTCATAAAAAACCTTATTTCAAGTTCTCCATTTATATCATTCAATATATTTCCACTTCATTTATCCTCTCATGCACAAAACACTTACCTCACTTGAATTTTCTCTCATCACTCAAATATCAATTTTTTTGCAATGTCTTTCTCATCCAAACTCATACAAGGGTCACCATAGGTTTGATAGATTCCTACATCGCTACCCGATGTAAGTCAAGGACATATGTTTATCATGAGGACTTTTCAGGGTTGTTCTGTGGCTTTCGGTTGGTAGGATTAAGATGTGAAAAACTCTGAGGCTGAATGAGGAGGGCTTGACTCTTTTGAAGCAAAATTGCATTAATCTAATTTTCACTTAAATATGGTCTTCTCTTCAATCCTCATAGTATCAATTCAGCTCCATCATCATGAAAAGTCATTAAAGGTTTACACCATTCATCATTTCAGCATAAAAAATGTCAATCTTCTCAAAAATGATTTTCTTGAAAGCTCCAGATGGGAACAGCTTTCCACCTCAATTAGAAGCTCCAGAAAAGGCACAGCTTCACTTTTCATGAAAGCTCCAGAAAAGGCACAGCTTTCAATATAATGACTTTCTTTAGCAGAAAAAACATCTCTTCATAATTTTATTTTCCACCCAAAGTATCACATAATGTGTTGGAACAACACAAGACAGCTTCCCCCACACTTAAGCTCAACTAGATTATGCAATTTCACTTCAAGAGTTGGTTGGATAGGAAAAATTGGCTTGTAATGTGGCTAACCTAACAGGATTTTCATGGCTTCTAAGGGCTACAAGGATTAAATATTCAAGGTAGGCCATTATAAAAAAGGATTCTTTGAAATAGGGGCTTTAATACCAAACAAATGCCTCAATCATTTAAACATAAGTACCTCAAACCCTCAAGTTTTGACAGGAATAGATCAAATTATGGTTAAATCAAGTATGGTTTGGTTCTCTCAAGAAGTGAGGTGAATGTAAAGAATATGAAAATAATGGTTTAGAAGCCTCACAGGAAAGTGATTTCAAATATAAAGACAGTGAGATTGGCATGGGATTCAAAATTCAGCGTACTTTTCATGAAATTACTAAATATTTGAACTTGAAACAAAGTCATTTCAGCATTCATTTAAGCTTAGTTTCAAGGGGTAAATTGTTTCACTTATTGATATGGATTTAAAAATGGTGATGAGAATCATTTTAGCTCAAAATTTTTCTAAAAAAACACATAAAATTGTAAAATAAACACACAAATTTTGAAAAACACACAATTTTTTTTTTTGTTTTTTTTAATAGGAAAGCAATTGAAATTACTAAACTAAAAGGTTCCCTCCCCCACACTTAAAATATTGTATTGTCCTCAATGTGAACCTATGAGATGATATATTCACATGAAATGCAGAATTTTTAAATAGGACAAATAATATAAAAGTGAAAGGGTTAGGAACAGCCTGATGTGCTCAAGTGATGATAGGGTCATACAGTGTGATAAAATCCACTGCCTCAGTAGGAAGTCCCTCAATGTATCTCTTCAAAAGTTTCCCATTGACTGTAAAGCTCCTTCCAGTGTCCTCTTGTGTGATCTCCACTGCACCATAAGGAAAAACAATAGTCACAACATAAGGACCTAACCATCTGGAACACAACTTACCAGGCATCAACTTCATTCGTGAACTATAGAGAAGGAATTTCTCTCCAACATGAAACTCCCTTTGTTGGATCATTTTGTCATGAGATGCTTTTGATCTTTCCTTGTAGAGCCTTGAGTTCTTATATTATGATAATCTAATCTCCTCAAGCTCTTGAATTTGTAGCTTCCTTTGGATTCCAGCTTGGACCAAATCTATGTTACATTTCTTTATAGCCCAATAAGCCCGATGCTCGACTTCCACTGGGAGATGACATGATTTCCCAAAAACAATCCAAAATGGGGACATACCAATGGGGGTCTTGTATGCTGTTCTATAAGCCCACAATGCATCATCCAAGCACTTTCTCCAATCCTTCCTATTTGGCTGCACGGTTTTCTCCAAGATTTGTTTCAACTCACGATTTGAAACCTCAGCCTGTCCATTTGTTTGGGGGTGGTATGGTGTTGATGTTTTGTGTGTCACCCCATACTTTCGAAGGAGGGAAGCAAAATTCCTATTGAAAAAGTGTGTCCCTTGGTCACTGATGATGGCCTTTGGTACTCCAAACCTGTAGAAAATTTGAGCCTTGACAAAATCTACTAAAACATGAGAATCGTCAGTCCTTGTGGCCTTGGCCTCCACCCATTTACTCACATAATCAACAGCAACCAAAATATACAAAAATCCAAATGAACTAGGAAAAGGAACCATAAAATCAATGCCCCATACATCAAAAATCTCACAGAATAGTATGGGTTTTTGGGGCATCTCATGTCTCTTAGAAATGTTCCCAGTGTGTTGGCAACAAGAGCATGAATTACAAAACACATGGGCATCATGGAATAATCTAGGCCAATATAATCCAGAGTCCAAAACCTTCCTAGCTGTCCGTTGGGGTCCAAAGTGTCCACCACAAGCAAGTGTGTAACAAAAATGCAAAACAGACTCAAACTCATGATCGGGAACACACCTCCTAATGACTTGGTCAATACACATGCGCCATAAGTATGGATCATCCCAAACATAAAATCTTGACTCACTCTTTAATTTTTGGACTTGATGTTTCTTTAAATTTTCAGGGATTTCAGAAGCAACAAGGTAGTTAACTAAATCAGCATACCAAGGATGCGTACCTGAGATGGTATAGACATTCTCATCAGGGAAAGTGTCCCGAAGTGGTACCTGATCCAAGGTTTCATCCTCTAGTGTGTGAGTAAGCCTACTCATGTGGTCTGCCGCTATGTTTTATGACCCCTTTTTTTCCTTTATCTCGATGTCAAACTCTTGAAGAAGGAGCATCCAACGGATAAGTCGTGGCTTTTCATCTGGCTTCTTCAGGAGGTACCTCAAAGCTGCATGGTCAGAAAAAAACAACTACTTTAGAGCCCAATAAATATGAACGGAATTTATCTAAAGCAAATATGACAGCAAGAAACTCCTTTTCCGTGGTTGTGTAGTTTGATTGGGCTGAATCCAATGTCCTTGATGCATAGGCAATCACATGTGAACGTCCTTCCACCCTCTGAGATAAGACAGCTCCAACCGCGAAGTTGGAGGCGTCACACATAAGCTCAAAAGGAATCTCCCACCTTGGGGGCTGTATGATAGGTGGAGTGGTCAGACGTTGTTTTAGCTCATCGAATGAATTCCTGCAAGAAACATCAAACACAAAATCAGAATCCTTTTGAAGTAATCTTGACATAGGAAGAGCAATCTTACTAAAATCTTTGATGAAGCGCCGATAAAATCCTGCATGACCTAGGAAAGATCTAACATCATGCACACATGAAGGATATGGTAAGGATGAAATAATATCTACCTTTGATCTATCAACCTCTATCCCATGTTTTGACACTACATGCCCTAAGACAATGCCATGCTCTACCATAAAATGACACTTTTCAAAGTTCAGGACCAGATTCTTCTCAATACAACGATTCAACACCTTTCCCAAACTAATTAGACATTCATCAAATGAAGACCCATACACTGTAAAATCATCTATAAATACCTCCATGCAGGTCTCAATAAAATCAGAAAAAATACTCACCATACATCTCTGGAAGGTACCTGGGGTGTTGCAAAGTCCAAGTGGCATCCTCCGGTAGGAAAATGTGCCAAAGGGACAGGTGAATGTAGTCTTCTCCTGATCCTCTGGAGCTATAGGAACCTCAAAATATCTAGAAAATCCATCCAAGAAACAATAGTGTGTTTTTCTCAGCTAGTCTCTCGAGCATTTGATCAATAAATGGGAGGGGGAAATGGTCCTTGCGAGTGGTCTGATTTAGTTTCCTATAATCAATACACACACGCCAACTGTTTTTCACCCTCATTGGAACTAAATCATCTTTCTCATTTTTAACAACAGTAAAACCAGTTTTCTTAGGCACAACCTGAATTGGACTTACCCACTGTGAATCTGAAATGGGAAAGATTATACCTGCCTCGATAAATTTCTCAACTTCCTTTTTAACAACTTTCAGGAGGGTGGGATTGAGTCTCCTTTGTGGTTGTCTCACCGGTTTAGCCCCATCCTCCAAGAGAATCCTATGCATGCAAATGGAGGGGCTAATACCTGATATGTCAGCCAAGGTCCACCCAATCGCCCTGATGTTCTCCCTAAAAATATTCAAAAGCTTTTCTTCATGTTCAAAAGGGAGATTGTTAACAATGATAACAGGTAATCTCTCACCATTCAACAAGTATGAGTATTTCAGATTTGGTGGCAATGGCTTGAGTTCTAATGAAGGAGGGTGTAGTATGGATGGAGACATTGAAGGAACTGAAATATGTGCACAAAGAGCATCAGTATCAGAATAGAAATCATCAAAATCATAGAATAAAGCATCAAATCCATCAGCATACTCAACATCCATTTCATAATCAGAGTGAACATGATCAAAATCAGAATATGATTCCATTTCAAAATCAAATCTTAGAGAGTCTTGTTCCTTAGAAACGGGTGTGGAAGTACTCTTAGACATCAAACTAGAACCAATACTCAGAATCTCCCTAAGCATAGGACAATCCAATTCCATGATGTTTTTACTTGGTGGTTCAAAATGGGAGATAACAAAAGCAGAATGGTCCTCTGAGGGGTACTTCATGGAATCCATAACATTAAATATCAAAACTTCATCTCCAAATTCCATGGAAAGTGTACCCTCATTGACATTTATGATAGTTTTTGCAGTTTTGAGAAAGGGCCTACCTAAGATAATGGGGGCATGAGAACTTACCTGATTATCCTCCATGTTAAGCACATAGAAATATGCTGGGAAGATCATGTCTCTTACCCGGACAAGTACATCCTCAAGGACTCCCGCTGGATATTTCGTAGCTCTATTCTCCAATTGCACCACTACTCTTGTTGGCTTCAACTCACCAACCTGCAACGAAGAGAATACAGAGTGAGGCATCACATTTATGGAAGCTCCCAAATCACAAAGAGCATTAGAGAAGTGCAACTCCCCTATGGTACATGGGATGGTGAATGTCCCGGGATCCTTTCACTTTGTTGGCATTGCTAGAGTTGGTGTAATGAGTGCCGATACATTCCTTCCAAGGTTGATCCTCTCATTCCCCTTGATCCCTCTTCGATTGGTGCAGAGTTCTTTTAAGAATTTGGCATACCTTGGGATTTGCTTAATGGCTTCAAGTAGAGGAATGTTGATCTCCACACGCTTGAATGTGTCCAAAACCTCCTTTTGCATTGCTTCTTCAGCCATATTCTTGGTTTGAACAACCCTGTTTGGAAAAGGAAGGGGTTTAGGAGGAACATCATCAATATTTTTCTTACCTTTATCTTTCTCCTTGGATTTCTCATCAGTTGGTTTGGAATGTGGCTTCTCTGGAGTTGAGGTGAATCCCAGTGGAATGGTAGGTATAGATGTATCGTTCATTTTCTTCCCACTTCTCAATGTGATGGAACTAACATTCCCCTTTGGATTTGGAGTGGTTTGGGAAGGTAGATTTCTGGAATTCTTACTTACAAGTTCATGGAGGGCGGTGGCAATCTGGCTCATTTGAGTCTTCAACTCCCTCAGCTCCGAACTTTGACTCTTCAGCTCATTCTGTTGATTAAGAACAATTTGCTTCAAAATATCATCAGTATTATAATCTACCTTTGGTGGAGTATTCCCTTGTTGCTGACTTGCTGATGCTTGGGCTTCAAATCTCCTTTGGGGTTGTTGGAAACCCTGCTGGTAAGGCGGAGGCTGCTGGAAGTTTGGTTGAAAAGGGGGCCTTTGTTGTTGTCCAGAGCCATACCTCATGTCCGGTTGATCTTTCCACCCTTGGTTGTATGTTGGAGCAAATGAATCAAACTTCTTTTGGGGATATGGTTGTTGTTGTTGCTGCTGAAATGGTCTCCCTGGGAATACTGCTGCGCAATCCTCTGTCTCTTGTAGTTGTGGGCAACAGTCAGTTGGGTGGCTTATCTCAGTGCAAATGTCACAAGGCCTTGAAGGAGGGGGTAGAGATGTCTTTTGTGCCAAAGCAATTTTCCTCACCATAGTTGTCAATTCTTCTAACTTGGTATCAATCAAATGACTCTCAAGAGAAGAAGGACTTACCTGATGTACTCCCCTGACATGTGGTGTACCTCTATCACCAAATTGTTGGGAGTTTTGGGCCATCTTGTCGATCAACGCACGTGCAGCTACTGGTGTCTTGTCCACCAATGCTCCTCCAGCCGCAGCATCTACCATGCTTCTCTCCATATGTGTGAGTCCTTCATAGAAGTGCTGGATGAGGAGTTTCTCACTGATTTGGTGATGTGGACAGCTTGCACACAACTTCTTGAATCTCTCCCAATACTCATATATTGACTCCCCTTGTGGTTTCTTGATCCCCGATATCTCCTTTCGAATGGATGTTGTCCTTGATGCTGGAAAAAATCTTTGCAAGAAAAGACGTTTCAAATCATTCCAACATGTTACATCTTCAGGTTGCAAATAATACATCCAATCTTTTGCAGCTCCATCAAGTGAGAATGGGAATGCTCTTAATTTAATTTGATCTTCAGAAAAATTTATTGGTTTTAAAGTTGAGAAAACCACATTAAATTCCTTAAGGTGTTTGTTGGGATCCTCACCAGATAAGCCATGAAACTTTGGAAGAAGGTGAATTAATCCAGATTTCAATTCAAAGTCTGATTCGAGATTTGGGTATGCAATACAATTTGGTTGATAGTTAATATCAGGTGCAGCCAATTCTCGAATGGTTCTATTAAGTTCATTTCCATTATTTCCAGCCATTGGTTCCTCTTTTATGTTTGAATTTGAATTGATTCCAATTTCAATGTTTCCAGAAGAGAGGAATTCACCAACTGGTTGAATATTGAAACTTCCCGTAGATTGAGAATGTCTGATTCGTGCCCTAAGGCTACGTTCAATCTCAGGGTCAAGATCTAAGAGATCTTCGGGATTAGTTCGTGTCATAGATTAAATAAAAATGAAAAGAAAGAAAGTGGACCATAGTAAAATAAAAATGAGAAGTTTGAGTTTATGGTCCAAAAAGGAAGTAGAAGAAAATAAAAGAAGAGGAAGAAAAATCAGATTGGGTACAGAATGAAGAAAGAAGAGAGGAATAGAATAAAATGTAAAATAAAATAAATACCTCTAATTGGTTGAAATAATTACTTGCCTCCCCGGCAACGGTGCTAATTTGAAAGAGCGCTGTCGTGGGAACCCTCAAATGATTAGTATGATTTTGGGGTACTTAGGTGCAGCAGAGTGGCTGACCAAGGTCGTCTCTCAAAGGAGGAAGTGAATTAAAACAA
This sequence comes from Viscum album, assembly GCA_963277665.1. Lineage (NCBI taxonomy): Eukaryota > Viridiplantae > Streptophyta > Magnoliopsida > Santalales > Viscaceae > Viscum > Viscum album. Next base: position 1,513,382,728 of record OY728119.1, read on the forward strand.
TTTTTAGAGGTATTCTAGAAGTAAAATAAAAGAGAATAAAAACACTACTTGAAAGGATGGGGGTGGTTGTTTATAGTTTATGAATCTAGAAGAAGTTTTCTGGAAGAAGATTGTATTTTTTTTTAGTTTTGAAATGAAGTTTGATTAAAATGACACAACAAAAAGATGTTTGTTTTGACAATATTTAAAAGACGTAATCGATCTAACTCTACCTCTTCAATCATTTATTAATCATTATCATTTAAATTAATATTCACTTAATTATGATCCCTTAATTTGTTAAATCCCGAACTCTACGAGAATTAACTTTACCACGAAGATTGAAGTGAATTTAACCTTAGGCTAACTTCGGAACATGCAATCACAACACCCTGCTTTGATTGATATTCTAAAATTAGCTTATGTTTAGTGGTAAATTAAGGCACATAACCACTCTGGAAATGAGGATTAGTTGAGTTTAGGGATTATATTTGAACTCTACAAATTGATCCCGTGTGGTTTTGAATTACCGGTTAAGGTTGCGCTCTCACAGTTCACACAATTCCCGACCTCGCGTGTTTTGTGTTAACTATTAAATTGCTTGATTAGTTTCATTTAAATTAAAAACTCAATGAATAGATCATAATATGTGAATTACAGTAGCTCATTTATTCAAAATAAATGAATGAAGAAGGATAGAGGTCAATCGATTACTAAAAAGAACTACTCTTCCATGGGTGGTGTAGTCATCGTGGAGACATTTTGCATAAGAAACGGATTGAAAGGGTAGAACCCAATCTTGTCTCCACTCTTGATTCCAACCCAATTAATAATATTAATATAATAAGAATAGGGATGAACACAGAAGATTATTTGAAGAAAAATTCAAGAAACAAACATGAAAGAAAATAAATACAAAGAAGAGGTGAGAGAGGAGAGCCTTTTTGGAAGAGAGGTTTGCACAAAGGCTTACTTCTTCCAAGAGTTTTGAGGGGCTCCCAAGAGACACCCTTTCGGACACACCTTTCCAAATCCTCGACCAGCCCTCTCAAAGAGTTAAAACCCCCTTTAAATAGAGTTTGTGAGGTCTAGGGATACATAACTTTTTAAGTGTGAAATGAAAAACTCAGCCAAATATTTTATTCCAACTTTCACCGCCCATTTGACCTCCAAAACGCGTTAATTGACCGGCCTTCCAGAAGTATTATTTGTGCCAAATCATGTCTCTGATCTTTCCTCAAATTTGGGCTCAATCCAAGACCGTATGTAGAAGATATGGCCCAAATACAGAACCCATATCCATTCTGCCGAGTCCAGCCCACCATTGGATTAATGGCTCATTTACTCCATCCAAATGCACTCTTTAGCTCTAGTGTCCTGAATAAAAGTTGTATAACATGAAGTTAGGAACACTGTTACAAAATTTCAAATTCAAATAATAAATATAAAAATATTTATCTTCGAAATACTACAGTGCACTATTAAGGGTAAAACTGGAATTTTCACCAAATTTTCAAATGAATGATCAAATCCCAAATATTTTATAAATAAACATATTTAACACAATGTGAGGAAATTATTTCATTTATTATCAATAAAATAGTCAATAAAATAGTGTTTTATCAAAAACTCAATGACCAACATGCCAAAAATGTGGGAAGTTGTACCATGGGAACTGCCACAAAGGTACAGGGAAGTTCTTCAAGTGTTGGAAATAAGTACACCATTATCAAGAGTGTCAAAAAGACATGAAAATGAAGGAGAATATGGTGGAATAAATGATATAACCACCCATGGTTCAATTCTACAACTGTAGGGAGAAAGGGCACTATGTAAGCCAGTGTGCTAAACCTCGAGTTCTCAAGGGTAATCAGCGTTAGTAGCCACTAAATCCAAAGGAACAAGGGAAGTATTATGTCATCACTACTACGGAAGTGGAGCAAGATAATGAAGTCGTACAAGGTACACATCTTATTCACTCACGAATGGAAAAAGTTTTATTTGATTCTAGTTATATGCATTCCTTTATATCTTGCAAGTTTGCTAGAACTATAGAATCGAAGCCCCGAAACATTGAAGTAGAGATATCTATAAAAAACCTTATTGGTCGGAGTAGATTACTCAAGAGGGGAGGGGTAAATTGAGTAACTATAAAAATTTATGTAAAAATTATTTTGAAAAGGTTTCCCCAAAGATTAAATACAGCCCTGTTAATCAAGGTTATGTTGTTATAAGAGTTTGACTATTTAAGTAACTTCTTAGAAGATTAATTAATTCTTAGTAATCTTAATTTGTGTTATTAATATTACTTTTGAAGTTATTCTACTAAGACAAGCCAGTTATAACTTCTTTCCAAGACTAACTATCAAAGTAAAATTAGTGATTTCTGGATTATACACTAAAGCAATAAAATAGAGAAAACTAAATTAAGCAGCATGGCAGATATGAAAAAAGTGGTTCAGTATCAAGCCAAGACCTAATCCACTCCACTTGGTGATCACCTGCCACTAAGAAGTTTATATAAATAAACTTTGATCCACACTCTGGATCGGGGTTAATAATAGTACACAGACTGTCCAGGTCACACAGGGACCTCTTCCATAGTTTTCGTGGGGACAAAATAACCAGGCCACACAGGGACCTCTTCCACACTTATCTGTGGGTATAAACAAGAGTAAGAGAATGTTTGAGTAAGGATATCTTGTATCCTTCAGTTTAATGCAGGAGACAGAGTGTGTTGTTCTATAGGTACACACTCTACTCGAAAGATAATAAACATATACACAACATAGCAGAAATATAGAGATGGGTTTATAAGTGCTTTGAGTGTTTGTCTTTGCAGCTTTAGACTTCTGAGATGAAGCAGATGCAGAATTCGAGTCCTCGTCTGTAAAACAGAGTGTCGCAATTCATCTTGTGTTCTTCGTGAGGTTTGACAGTGTGAAGATGTACTCTGGATTCCAGTTTACTTTGTATGTTCTTCAGAGTCGGGTTGCATGCATGTGAAAATCCTTCCTTTAAAATTTTTCTTAGTATTCTTTGTTATCTTGATCACAGCCTTGTTTTTCATTTTTATATCAAGCTCTATCTTTGATTCTTGGCCACACTTCACTTTTATCTTGGAATTCATGTGTTGGAGCCGACAAGTTGCATGTATTCTGCAACTCATACCTCGTATTGTCCGATGATATGTCTAAAAACAAAAATTAATTATGTCACTGCATTAAAATCATAAAATATGACCGTTAGAAATTAAATTGAAAGATGACAAAATAGTTTAATAAACATTGTCACAGTAAGTCATTGAAACGGTGTCTCCTTTACATGGTTTCTAGATTGATCACGGTGTATGAGTGTCATGGTGTCTCATGGTCACAGTGTCTCGCGGTCACGGTGTCTTGTTTCACGGTGTCTTGCTTCACAGCGTCTTTTTCACAGTTTCTTTCTTCATGGTGTCTTGTTCACGGTGTCTTGTTTACGGTGTATTATTCACAGTGTCTTGTTTACGGTGTCTTGTTTCATGGTGTCTTGTTTACAGTGTCTTTCTTCATGGTGTCTTGTTTCACGGTGTCTTGTTTCACAGTGTCAGAAAGACATAGCTAGTGGTAGACTCACGGTGTCTCAGACTTTTCAAAGTAACTATGTTCAGACTTAAGCAATGATGATAATATAATGGATCAGACTTAATCATTTGTCCAAGAAGGTATTATGAGAGTAAATCAGAGATAGTATAAAGTAATTAAACTAAATGTAGAGTAATTAAGATCTTGAATGGATCTTCTTAAATCATGAGAATACTTTAAACATTAATACACATGATTTGATATAATTTACAGGAGTTAACTAGGTTGAATAAGATTTTTGATCATTAAAACATGATTAATACATGAGGAGTCCAACAATCTCCTTATTTTTTATGATCACAAATCATGTAGATTTAAGGTGTATATTGGATTAAACTATAGATATAAATGGATAACATATAGAAATTATGGATAACATATAGAAATTTCTCCCCCTTTTGGGATTATCAAAAATATGGAATAAGAGAAGTCAAAAATGCACATTCTATTAATAGAAAATAAGGTTTAGTACAAGAAAAAGCAATACAAAATCAATAGAATTCCTATCAAAAAAGAGTAATCACTATTTTTCTTCATGGGATGGCCTGCTCTTTTCCTTTAGCTGCAGTGGCGGAAGAGGAATCCATAGGGGTAGAGGTCGAGGTAGAATAAGGCAATGAGGTGGTTGATAAAGAGGGTAAAGTAAGGCCTTCAAAGACTGATGGAGCCAAAGTAGGAGCAATAGAAGATCTAGTCAGTTGTTGATCGAGAATCACAGGCCTGGTCTGACTTAGTGCTTGGCCGACAGACATAGTGGTTGAGGCTAGGGTAGAGGTGAAGGTAGGCAGCCCAGGTCTTAGAGGTGCAGCCGTTGGAGCAACAATGGTTGTACTCTAGACATGAAGATAGGATCTGAGGAGTTTGATGAAATATGTAATGATATATCCATCATACTTCATGGATTTCTCAAAATCATCCTTGTTCTCCATAAACTTTTCCAAAAATCTAGTAAACTCTGTGAGCTTCTAGACTTGGGTCTTGAAAGCTTGATTCATAGGAGGAATCCGCATATTTTCTACAAGATACTTGAAATGGTTTGTCATATCAATCTTGGAGAAGATTCTGTTGAAGTAGAAGTACACTTTCTTGGAAATCTCTTGATGAGTATCATTAGAAATTTTGGAGTAGATTTGTACTAGGTCAAGAACTCTATCACTGTTCTTGACAACTTCAGATAGAGAAGCCATATTGAAACCACTGAGTACATTTTGAAGCTCTTCTTTGACTACAGTTCTGAGTAGATCACTATCCAAGGAGGGTTTAGAGGATTAACTAGATGCTTTAGAGGCATTGACAGCTGTGTTCAGATATTTGAGTTGATTCAGAGCCTTTTGAAGGAACTTGGTATACTTATCAGTGAGTTTATTAAGATTGACAACAAGCTCTCTCATTTCCTTCAAAATTTGTTTGTTACTTTCAGCGATCTTTTTATCTAAGGAAGATATATAAGGTTGAATATGAGACATGAAAACCTGTGGGATTTGAGGAGCAACAGGTTTTACAGGAGGAGCAATAGGTTCAAATCTCAAATGCATCTCTCTCTACATGTCTTCAACCATACTTCTTAGGGTCTTCACTTCATTAATAAGAAACTTATTTTCAACTCTTACTTCCTGAATCTCATGAAGCAAAAAAGGTTTTATTTTCCAAATAATTTTCTCCAATAATAGTGAGGCATATCTCTCACTTAAATTGGTCACAGGAGGAGGTTGGGTATTCATTAGTTTCTCAACTCCAGATAAGAGGGTAGCACCAAATTCCTTCAGATCATCCTTACTCACAAAAGATGGTTGTTCAGATAAAGGTTCAGGAGTAGGGACTGGTACAGGCTCAGGTTCTTTCTCAGGTGTAGATGGAGTTTGTAGAATGGTCTCATGGATATGGTGATAATAAATAAAATATGGGGTTTCAAACTGGGGGGCCTAATGATAAAGGTGGGAAGAAAACTGAAAGAGCGCTGTCGTGGGCGCCCTCAAATGATTAGTATGATTTTGGGGTACTTAGGTGCAGCAGAGTGGCTGACCAAGGTCGTCTATCAAAGGAGTAAGTGAATTAAAACAATTTTTAGAGGTAATATAGAAGTAAAATAAAAGAGAATAAAAACACTACTTGAAAGGATGGGGTGGTTGTTTATAGTTTATGAATCTAGAAGAAGTTTTCTGGAAGAAGATTGTATTTTTTTTTAGTTTTGAAATGAAGTTTGATTAAAATGACACAACAAAAAGATGTTTGTTTTGACAATATTTAAAAGACGTAATCGATCTAAATCTACCTCTTCAATCATTTATTAATCATTATCATTTAAATTAATATTCACTTAATTATGATCCCTTAATTTGTTAAATCCCGAACTCTACGAGAATTAACTTTACCACGAAGATTGAAGTGAATTTAACCTTAGGCTAACTTCGGAACATGCAATCACAACACCCTGCTTTGATTGATGTTCTAAAATTATCTTATGGTCAGTGGTAAATTAAGGCACATAACCACTCTGGAAATGAGGATTAATTGAGTTTAGGGATTATATTTTAACTCTACAAATTGATCCCGTGTGGTTTTGAATTACCGGTTAAGGTTGCGCTCTCACAGTTCACACAATTCCCGACCTCGCGTGTTTTGTGTTAACTATTCAATTGCTTGCTTAGTTTCATTTAAATTAAAAACTCAATTAATAGATCATAATATGTGAATTACAGTAGCTCATTTATTCAAAATAAATGAATGAAGAAGGATAGAGGTTGATCGATTACTAAAAAGAACTACTCTTCCATGAGTGGTGTAGTCATCATGGAGACATTTTGCATAACCAACGGATTGAAAGGGTAGAACCCAATCTTGTATCCACTCTTGATTCCAACCCAATTAATAAGATTAAGATAAGAATAATAGGTATGAACACAGAAGATTATTTGAAGAAAAATTCAAGAAACAAACATGAAAGAAAAGAAATACAAAGAAGAGGTGAGAGAGGAGAGCCTTTTTGGAAGAGAGGTTTGCACAAAGGCTTACTTCTTCCAAGAGTTTTGAGGGTCTCCCAAGAGACACCATTTCGTCCACACCTTCCCAAATCCTCTACCAGCCCTCTCAAAGAGTTAAAACCCCCTTTAAATAGATTTTGTGAGGGCTAGGGATACATAACTTTTTAAGTGTGAAATGAAAAACTCGGCCAAATATTTTATTCCAACTTGCACCGCCCATTTGACCTCCAAAACTCGTGAATTGACCGGCCTTCCAGAATGATTATTTGTGCTAAATCATGTCCCCGATCTTTCCTCAAAATTTGGGCTCAATCCAAGCCCGTATGTAGAAGATATGGCCCAAATACAGAACTCATGTCCATTCTGCCGAGTCCAGCCTACCATTGGATTAATAGCTCATTTACTCCATCCAAATGCACTCTTTAGCTCTAGTGTCCTGAATTAAAGTTGTATAACATGAAGTTATGAACACTGTTACAAAATTTAAAATTCAAATAATAAATATAAAAATATTTATCTTCGAAATACTACAGTGCACTATTAAGGGTAAAACTGGAATTTTCAACAAATTTTCAAATGAATGATCAAATCCCAAATATTTTATAAATAAACATATTCAACACAATGTGAGGAAATTATTTCATTTATTATCAATAAAATAGTGTTTTATCAACTCCCCCACACTTACCCTTTTGCACACCTGGGCAAAACCTCATATCAAGTAAACATCAATATCAAATCAAAACCAATTTTAAAACACATATCCTTAAGATCAATCAATTTCACACCAAGAATCAAAAGATATCATGCCTCATAAAAAACCTCATTTAAAGTTATCCATTTATATCATTCAATATATTTCCACTTCATTTATCCTCCCATGCACAAAACACTTACCTCACTTGAATTTTCTCTCATCACTCAAATATCAATTTTTTTGCAATGTCTTTCTCATCCAAACTCATACAAGGGTCACCATAGGTTTGATAGATTCCTACATCACTACCCGATGTGAGTCAAGGACATATGTTTATCATGAGTACTTTTCAGGGTTGTTCTGTGGCTTTCGATTGGTAGGATTAAGATGTGAAAAACTCTGAGGCTGAATGAGGAGGGCTTGACTCTTTTGAAGCAAAATTGCATTAATCTAATTTTCACTTAAATATGGTCTTCTCTTCAATCCTCATAGTATCAATTCAGCTCCATCATCATGAAAAGTTATTAAAGTTTTACACCATTCATCATTTCAGCATAAAAAATTTCAATCTTCTCAAAAATGATTTTCTTGAAAGCTCCAGATGGGCACAGCTTTCCACCTCAATTAGAAGCTCCAAAAAAGGCACAGCTTCACTTGTCATGAAAGCTCCAGAAAAGGCACAGCTTTCAATATAATGACTTTCTTTAGCAGAAAACACATCTCTTCAGAATTTTATTTTCCACCCAAAGTATCACATAATGTGGTGGAACAACACAAGACAGCTTCCCCCACACTTAAGCTCAACTAGATTATGCAATTTCACTTCAAGAGTTGGTTGGATAGGAAAAATTGGCTTGTAATGTGGCTAACCTAACAGGCTTTTCATGGCTTCTAAGGGCTACAAGGATTAAATATTCAAGGTAGGCCATTATAAAAAAGGATTCTTTGAAATAGGGGCTTTAATACCAAACAAATGCCTCAATCATTTAAACATAAGTACCTCAAACCCTCAAGTTTTAACAGGAATAGATCAAATTATGGTTAAATCAAGTATGGTTTGGTTCTCTCAAGAAGTGAGGTGAATGTAAAGAATATGAAAATAATGGTTTAGAAGCCTCACAGGAAAGTGATTTCAAATATAAAGACAGTGAGATTGGCATGGGATTCAAAATTCAGCGTACTTTTCATGAAATTACTAAATATTTGAACTTGAAACAAAGTCATTTCAGCATTCATTTAAGCTTAGTTTCAAGGGGTAAATTGTTTCACTTATTGATATGGATTTAAAAATGGTGATGAGAATCATTTTAGCTCAAAATGTTTCTAAAAAAACACACAAATTTTGAAAAACACACAATTTTTTTTTTGGTTTTTTTAATAGGAAAGCAATTGAAATTACTAAACTAAAAGGTTCCCTCCCCCACACTTAAAATATTGCATTGTTCTCAATGTGAACCTATGAGATGATATATGCACATGAAATGCAGAATTTTTAAATAGGACAAATAATATAAAAGTGAAAGGGTTAGGAACAGCCTGATGTGCTCAAGTGATGATAGGGTCATACAGTGTGATAAAATCCACTGCCTCAGTAGAAAGTCCCTCAATGTATCTCTTCAAACGTTTCCCATTGACTGTAAAGCTCCTTCCAGTGTCCTCTTGTGTGATCTCCACTGCACTATAAGGAAAAACATTAGTCACAACATAAGGACCTAACCATCTGGAACACAACTTACCAGGCATCAACTTCAGTCGTGAACTATAGAGAAGGAATTTCTCTCCAACATGAAACTCCCTTTGTTGGATCATTTTTTCATGAGATGCTTTTGATCTTTCCTTGTAGAGCCTTGAGTTCTTATATTATGATAATCTAATCTCCTCAAGCTCTTGAATTTGTAGCTTCCTTTGGATTCCAGCTTGGGCCAAATCTATGTTACATTTCTTTATAGCCCAATAAGCCCGATGCTCGACTTCCACTGGGAGATGACATGCTTTCCCAAAAACAATCCGAAATGGGGACATACCAATGGGGGTCTTGTATGCTGTTCTATAAGCCCACAATGCATCATCCAAGCGCTTGCTCCAATCCTTCCTATTTGGCTGCACGGTTTTCTCCAAGATTTGTTTCAACTCACGATTTGAAACCCCAGCCTGGCCATTTGTTTGGGGGTGGTATGGTGTTGATGTTTTGTGTGTCACCCCATACTTTCGAAGGAGGGAAGAAAAATTCCTATTGAAAAAGTGTGTCCCTTGGTCACTGATGATGGCCTTTGGTACTCCAAACCTGTAGAAAATTTGAGCCTTGACAAAATCTACTACAACATGAGAATCGTCAGTCCTTGTGGCCTTGGCCTCCACCCATTTACTCACATAATAAACAGCAACCAAAATATACAAAAATTCAAATGAACTAGGAAAAGGACCCATAAAATCAATGCCCCATACATCAAAAATCTCACAGAATAGTATGGGTTGTTGGGGCATCTCATGTCTCTTAGAAATGTTCCCAGTGTGTTGGAAACAAGAGCATGACTTACAAAACACATGGGCATCATGGATTAATCTAGGCCAATATAATCCAGAGTCCAAAACCTTCCTAGCTGTCCGTTGGGGTCCAAAGTGTCCACCACAAGCAAGTGTGTGACAAAAATGCAAAACAGACTCAAACTCATGATCGGGAACACACCTCCTAATGACTTGGTCACTACAAATGCGCCATAAGTATGGATCATCCAAAACATAAAATCTTGACTCACTCTTTAATTTTTGGACTTGATGTTTCTTTAAATTTTCAGGGATTTCAGAAGCAACAAGGTAGTTAACTAAATCAGCATACCAAGGATGCGTACCTGAGATGGTATAGAGATTCTCATCAGGGAAAGTGTCTTGAAGTGGTACCTGATCCAAGGTTTCATCCTCTAGTGTGTGAGTAAGCCTACTCATGTGGTCTGCCGCCATGTTTTCTGACCCCTTTTTGTCCTTTATCTCGATGTCAAACTCTTGAAGAAGGAGCATCCAACGGATAAGTCGTGGCTTTTCATCTGGCTTCTTCAGGAGGTACCTCAAAGCTGCATGGTCAGAAAAAACAACTACTTTAGAGCCCAATAAATATGAACGGAATTTATCTAAAGCAAATATGACAGCAAGAAACTCCTTTTCCGTGGTTGTGTAGTTTTATTGGGCTGAATCCAATGTCCTTGATGCATAGGCAATCACATGTGAACGTCCTTCCACCCTCTGAGATAAGACAGCTCCAACCGCGAAGTTGGAGGCGTCACACATAAGCTCAAAAGGAATCTCCCACCTTGGGGGCTGTATGATAGGTGGAGTGGTCAGACGTTGTTTTAGCTCATCGAATGAATTCCTGCAAGAAACATCAAACACAAAATCAGAATCCTTTTGAAGTAATCTTGAAATAGGAAGAGCAATCTTACTAAAATCTTTGATGAAGCGCCGATAAAATCCTGCATGACCTAGGAAAGATCTAACATCACGCACACATGAAGGATATGGTAAGGATGAAATAATATCTACCTTTGATCTATCAACCTCTATCCCATGTTTTGACACTACATGCCCTAAGACAATGTCATGCTCTACCATAAAATGACACTTTTCAAAGTTCAGGACCAGATTCTTCTCAATACAACGATTCAACACCTTTCCCAAACTAATTAGACATTCATCAAATGAATACCCATACACTGTAAAATCATCCATAAATACCTCCATGTAGGTCTCAATAAAATCAGAAAAAATACTCACCATACATCTCTGGAAGGTACCTGGGGCGTTGCAAAGTCCAAATGGCATCCTCCGGTAGGAAAATGTGCCAAAGGGACAGGTGAATGTAGTCTTCTCCTGATCCTCTGGAGCTATAGGAACCTGAAAATATCTAGAAAATCCATCCAAGAAACAATAGTGTGTTTTCTCAGCTAGTCTCTCGAGCATTTGATCAATAAATGGGAGGGGGAAATGGTCCTTGCGAGTGGTCTGATTTAGTTTCCTATAATCAATACACACACGCCAACTGTTTTGCACCCTCATTGGAACTAAATAATCTTTCTCATTTTTAACAACAGTAAAACCAGTTTTCTTAGGCACAACCTGAATTGGACTTACCCACTGTGAATCTGAAATGGGAAAGATTATACCTGCCTCGATCAATTTCTCAACTTCCTTTTTAACAACTTTCAGGAGGGTGTGATTGAGTCTCCTTTGTGGTTGTCTCACCGGTTTAGCCTCATCCTCCAAGAGAATCCTATGCATGCAAATGGAGGGGCTAATACCTGATATGTCAGCCAAGGTCCACCCAATCGCCCTGATGTTCTCCCTCAAAATATTCAAAAGCTTTTCTTCATGTTCAAAAGGGAGATTGTTAACAATGATAACAGGTAATCTCTCACCATTCAACAAGTATGAGTATTTCAGATTTGGTGGCAATGGCTTGAGTTCTAATGAAGGAGGGTGTAGTATGGATGGATACATTGAAGGAACTGAAATATGTGCACAAAGAGCATCAGTATCAGAATAGAAATCATCAAAATCATAGAATAAAGCATCAAATCCATCAGCATACTCAACATCCATTTCATAATCAGAGTGAACATGATCAAAATCAGAATATGATTCCATTTCAAAATCAAATCTTAGAGAGTCTTGTTCCTTAGAAACGGGTGTGGAAGTACTCTTAGACATCAAACTAGAACCAATACTCAGAATCTCCCTAAGCATAGGACAATCCAATTCCATGATGTTTTTACTTGGTGGTTCAAAATGGGAGATAACAAAAGCAGAATGGTCCTCTGAGGGGTACTTCATGGAATCCATAACATTAAATATCACAACTTCATCTCCAAATTCCATGGAAAGTGTACCCTCATTGACATTTATGATAGTTTTTGCAGTTTTGAGGAAGGGCCTACCTAAGATAATGGGGGCATGAGAACTTACCTGATCATCCTCCATGTTAAGCACGTAGAAATCTGCTAGGAAGATCATGTCTCTTACCCGGACAAGTACATCCTCAAGGACTCCCGCTGGATATTTCGTAGCTCTATTCTCCAATTGCACCACTACTCTTGTTGGCTTCAACTCACCAACCTGCAACGAAGAGAATACAGAGTGAGGCATCACATTTATGGAAGCTCCCAAATCACAAAGAGCATTAGGGAAGTGCAACTCCCCTATGGTACATGGGATGGTGAATGTCCCGGGATCCTTTCACTTTGTTGGCATCGCTAGAGTTGGTGTAATGAGTGCCGATACATTCCTTCCAAGGTTGATCCTCTCATTCCCCTTGAGCCCTCTTCGATTGGTGCAGAGTTCTTTTAAGAATTTGGCATACCTTGGGATTTGCTTAATGGCTTCAAGTAGAGGAATTTTGATCTCCACACGCTTGAATGTGTCCAAAACCTCCTTTTGCATTGCTTCTTCAGCCATCTTCTTGGTTTGAACAACCCTGTTTGAAAAAGGAAGGGGTTTAGGAGGAACATCATCAATATTTTTCTTACCTTTATCTTTCTCCTTGGATTTCTCATCAGTTGGTTTGGAATGCGGCTTCTCTGGAGTTGAGGTGAATCCCGGTGGAATGGTAGGTATAGATGTATCGTTCATTTTCTTCCCACTTCTCAATGTGATGGAACTAACATTCCCCTTTGGATTTGGAGTGGGTTGGGAAGGTAGATTTCTGGAATTCTTACTTATAAGTTCATGGAGGGCGGTGGCAATCTGGCTCATTTGAGTCTTCAACTCCCTCAGCTCCGAACTTTGACTCTTCAGCTCATTCTGTTGATTAAGAACAATTTGCTTCAAAAGATCATCAGTATTATAATATACCTTTGGTGGAGGATTCCCTTGTTGCTGACTTGCTGATGCTTGGGCTTCAAATCTCCTTTGGGGTTGTTGGAAACCCTGCCGGTAAGGCGGAGGCTGCTGGAAGTTTGGTTGAAAAGGGGGCCTTTGTTGTTGTCCAGATCCATACCTCATGTCTGGTTGATCTTTCCACCCTTGGTTGTATGTTGGAGCAAATGAATCAAACTTCTTTTGGGGATATGGTTGTTGTTGTTGCTGCTGAAATGGTCTCCCTGGGAATACTGCTACGCAATCCTCTGTCTCTTGTAGTTGTGGGCAACAGTCAGTTGGGTGGCTTGTCTCAGTGTAAATGTCACAAGGCCTTGAAGGAGGGGGTAGAGATGTCTTTTGTGCCAAATCAATTTTCCTCACCATAGTTGTCAATTCTTCTAACTTGGTATCAATCAAATGACTCTCAAGAGAAGAAGGACTTACCTGATGTACTCCCCTGACATGTGGTGTACCTCTATCACCAAATTGTTGGGAGTTTTGGGCCATCTTGTCGATCAACGCACGTGAAGCTACTGGTGTCTTATCCACCAATGCTCCTCCAGCCGCAGCATCTACCATGCTTCTCTCCATAGGTGTGAGTCCTTCATAGAAGTACTGGATGAGGAGTTTCTCACTGATTTGGTGATGTGGACAGCTTGCACACAACTTCTTGAATCTCTCCCAATACTCATACATTGACTCCCCTTGTGCTTGCTTGATCCCCGATATCTCCTTTCGAATGGATGTTGTCCTTGATGCTGGAAAAAATCTTTGCAAGAAAAGACGTTTCAAATCATTCCAACATGTTACATCTTTAGGTTGCAAATAATACATCCAATCTTTTGCAGCTCCATCAAGTGAGAATGGGAATTCTCTTAATTTAATTTGATCTTCAGAAACATTTCTTGGTTTTAAAGTTGATAAAACCACATTAAATTCCTTAAGGTGTTTGTTGGGATCCTCACCAGATAAGCCATGAAACTTTGGAAGAAGGTGAATTAATCCAGATTTCAATTCAAAGTCTGATTCGAGATTTGGGTATGCAATACAATTTGGTTGATAGTTAATATCAGGTGCAGCCAATTCTCGAATGGTTCTATTAAGTTCATTTCCATTATTTCCAGCCATTGGTTCCTCTTTTATGTTTGAATTTGAATTTCTTCCAATTTCAATGTTTCCAGAAGAGAGGAATTCACCAACTGGTTGAATATTGAAACTTCCCGTAGATTGAGAATGTCTGATTCGTGCCCTAAGGCTACGTTCAATCTCAGGGTCAAGATCTAATAGATCTTCAGGATTAGTTCGTGTCATATATTAAATAAAAATGAAAAGAAAGAAAGTGGACCATAGTAAAATAAAAATGAGAAGTTTGAGTTGATGGTCCAAAAAGGAAGTAGAAGAAAATAAAAGAAGAGGAAGAAAAATCAGATTGGGTACAGAATGAAGAAAGAATAGAGGAAGAGAATAAAATGTAAAATAAAATAAATAACTCTAATTGGTTGAAATAATTACTTGCCTCTCCGGAAACGGCACCAATTTGAAAGAGCGCTGTCGTGGGCACCCTCAAATGATTAGTATGATTTTGGGGTACTTAGGTGCAGCAGAGTGGCTGACCAAGGTCGTCTCTCAAAGGAGGAAGTGAATTAAAACAATTTTTAGAGGTATTCTAGAAGTAAAATAAAAGAGAATAAAAACACTACTTGAAAGGATGGGGGTGGTTGTTTATAGTTTATGAATCTATAAGAAGTTTTCTGGAAGAAGATTGTATTTTTTTTTTGTTTTTTTAGTTTTGAAATGAAGTTTGATTAAAATGACACAACAAAAAGATGTTTGTTTTGACAATATTTAAAAGACGTAATCGATATAACTCTACCTTTTCAATCATTTATTAATCATTATCATTTAAATTAATATTAACTTAATTATGATCCCTTAATTTGTTAAATCCCGAACTCTACGAGAATTAACTTTACCACGAAGATTGAAGTGAATTTAACCTTAGGCTAACTTCGGAACATGCAATCACAACACCCTGCTTTGATTGATATTCTAAAATTAGCTTATGGTTAGTGGTAAATTAAGGCACATAACCACTCTGTAAATGAGGATTAATTGAGTTTAGGGATTATATTTGAACTCTACAAATTGATCCCGTGTGGTTTTGAATTACCGGTTAAGGTTGCGCTCTCACAGTTCACACAATTCCCGACCTCGCGTGTTTTGTGTTAACTATTAAATTGCTTGCTTAGTTTCATTTAAATTAAAAACTCAATTAATAGATCATAATATGTGAATTACAGTATCTCATTGATTCAAAATAAATTAATGAAGAAGGATAGAGGTCGATCGATTACTAAAAAGAACTACTCTTCCATGGGTGGTGTAGTCATCGTGGAGACGTTTTGCATAAGAAACGGATTGAAAGGGTAGAACCCAATCTTGTCTCCACTCTTGATTCCAACCCAATTAAGAATATTAATATAATAAGAATAGGGATGAACATAGAAGATTATTTGAAGAAAAATTCAAGAAACAAACATGAAAGAAAAGAAATACAAAGAAGAGGTGAGAGAGGAGAGCCTTTTTGGAAGAGAGGTTTGCACAAAGGCTTACTTCTTCCAAGAGTTGTGAGGGGCTCCCAAGAGACAAACTTTCGGACACACCTTTCCAAATCCTCGACCAGCCCTCTCAAAGAGTTAAAACCCCCTTTAAATAGAGTTTGTGAGGTCTAGGGATACATAACTTTTTAAGTGTGAAATGAAAAACTCGGCCAAATATTTTATTCCAACTTTCACCGCCCATTTGGCCTCCAAAACGCGTGAATTGACCGGCCTTCCAGAAGGATTATTTGTGCCAAATCACGTCTCCGATCTTTCCTCAAAATGTGGGCTCAATCCAAGCCCGTATGTAGAAGATATGGCCCAAATACAGAACTCATATCCATTCTGCCGAGTCCAGCCCACCATTGGATTAATGGCTCATTTACTCCATCCAAATGCACTCTTTAGCTCTAGTGTCCTGAATGAAAGTTGTATAAAGTGAAGTTAGGAACACTGTTACAAAATTTCAAATTCAAATAATAAGTATAAAAATATTTATCTTCGAAATACTACAGTGCACTATTAAGGGTAAAACTGGAATTTTCACCAAATTTTCAAATGAATGATCAAATCCCAAATATTTTATAAATAAACATATTTAACACAATGTGAGGAAATTATTTCATTTATTATCAATAAATAGTCAATAAAATAGTGTTTTATCAAAAACTCAACGACCAACATGCCAAAAATGTGGGAAGTTGTACCATGGGAACTGCCACAAAGGTACAGGGAAGTTCTTCAAGTGTTGGAAATAAGTACACCATTATCAAGAGTGTCAAAAAGACATTAAAATGAAGGAGAATATGGTGGAATAAAGGATATAACCACCCATGGTTCAATGCTACAACTGTAGGGAGAAAGGGCACTATGTAATCCAGTGTGCTAAACCTCGAGTTCTCGAGGGTAATCAGCGTTAGTAGCCACTAAATCCAAAGGAACAAGGGAAGTATTATGTCATCACTACTACGGAAGTGGAGCAAGATAATGAAGTCGTACAAGGTACACATCCTATTCACTCACGAATGGAAAAAGTTTTATTTGATTCTTGTTATATGCATTTCTTTATATCTTGCAAGTTTGCTAGAACTATAGAATCGAAGCCCCGAAACATTGAAGTAGAGATATCTATAAAAAACCTTATTGGTCAGAGTAGATTACTCAAGAGGGGAGGGTTGAATTGAGTAACTATAAAAATTTATGTAAAAATTATTTTGAAAAGGTTTCCCCAATGATTAAATGCAGCCGTGTTAATCAAGGTTATGTTGTTATAAGAGTTTGACTATTTAAGTAACTTCTTAGAAGATTAATTAATTCTCAGTAATCTTAATTTGTGTTATTAATATTACTTTTGAAGTTATTCTACTAAGACAATCCAGTTATAACTTCTTTCCAAGACTAACTATCAAAGTAAAATTAGTGATTTCTGGATTATACACTAAAGCAATAAAACAGAGAAAACTAAATTAAGCAGCACAGTAGATATGAAAAAAGTGGTTCAGTATCAAGCCAAGACCTAATCCACTCCACTTGGTGATCACCTGCCACTAAGAAGTTTATATAAATAAACTTTGATCCACACTCTGGATCGGGGTTAATAACAGTACACAGACTGTCCAGGTCACACAGGGACCTCTTCCATAGTTTTCGTGGGGACAAAATAACCAGGACACACAGGGACCTCTTCCACACTTATCTGTGGGTATAAACAAGAGTAAGAGAATGTTTGAGTAAGGATATCTTGTATCCTTCAGTTTAATGCAGGAGACAGAGTGTGTTGTTCTATAGGTACACACTCTACTCGAAAGATAATAAACATATACACAACATAGCAGAAATATAGAGCTGGGTTTAGAAGTGCTTTGAGTGTTTGTCTTTGCAGCTTTAGACTTCTGAGATGAAGCAGATGCAGAATTCGAGTCCTCGTCTGTAAAACAGAGTGTCGCAATTCAGCTTGTGTTCTTCGTGAGGTTTGACAGTGTGAATATGTACTCTGGATTCCAGTGTACTTTGTATGTTCTTCAGAGTCGGGTTGCATGCATGTGAAAATCCTTCCTTTAAAATTTTTCTTAGTATTCTTTGTTATCTTGATCACAGCCTTGTTTTTCATTTTTATATCAAGCTCTATCTTTGATTCTTGGAAACACTTCACTTTTATCTTGGAATTCATGTGTTGGAGCCGACAAGTTGCATGTATTCTGCAACTCGTACCTCGTATTGTCCGATGATATGTCTAAAAAAAACATTAATTATGTCACTGCATTAAAATCATAAAATATGACCGTTAGAAATTAAATTGAAAGATGACAAAATAGTTTAATAAACATTGTCATAGTAAGTTATTGAAACGGTGTCTCCTTTACATGGTTTCTAGATTGATCACGGTGTATGAGTGTCATGGTGTCTCATGGTCACAGTGTCTCGCGGTCACGGTGTCTTGTTTCACGGTGTCTTGCTTCACAGCGTCTTTTTCACAGTGTCTTTCTTCACGGTGTCTTGTTCACGGTGTCTTGTTTACGGTGTATTATTCACAGTGTCTTGTTTACGGTGTCTTGCTTCATGGTGTCTTGTTTACAGTGTCTTTCTTCATGGTGTCTTGTTTCACGGTGTCTTGTTTCACAGTGTCAGAAAGACATAGCTAGTGGTAGACTCACGGTGTCTCAGACTTTTCAAAGTAACTATGTTCAGACTTAAGCAATGATGATAATATAATGGATCAGACTTAATCATTTGTCCAAGAAGGTATTATGAGAGTAAATCAGAGATAGTATAAAGTAATTAAACTAAATGTAGAGTAATTAAGATCTTGAATGGATCTTCTTAAAGCATGAGAATACTTTAAACATTAATACACATGATTTGATATAATTTACAGGAGTTAACTAGGTTGAATAAGATTTTTGATCATTAAAACATGATTAATACATGAGGAGTCCAACAATCTCCCCATTTTTTATGATCACAAATCATGTAGATTTAAGGTGTATATTGGATTAAACTATAGAGATAAATGGATAACATATAGAAATTTTGGATAACATATAGAAATTTCTCCCCCTTTTGGGATTATCAAAAAGATGGAATAAGAGAAGTCAAAAATGCACATTCTATTAATAGAAAATAAGGTTTAATACAAGAAAAAGAAATACAAAAGCAATAGAATTCCTATCAAAAAAGAGTAATCACTATTTTTCTTCATGGGATGGCCTGCTCTTTTCCTTTAGCTGCAGTGGCGGAAGAGGAATCCATAGGGGTAGAGGTCGAGGTAGAATAAGGCAATGAGGTGGTTGATAAAGAGGGTAAAGTAAGGCCTTCAAAGACTGATGGAGCCAAAGTAGGAGCAATAGAAGATCTAGTCAGTTGTTGATCGAGAATCACAGGCCTGGTCTGACTTAGTGCTTGGCCGACAGACATAGTGGTTGAGACTAGGGTAGAGGTGAAGGTAGGCATCCCAGGTCTTAGAGGTGCAGCCGTTGGAGCAACAATGGTTGTACTCTAGACATGAAGATAGGATCTGAGGAGTTTGATGAAATATGTAATGATATATCCATCATACTTTATGGATTTCTCAAAATCATCCTTGTTATCCATAAACTTTTCCAAAAATCTAGTAAACTCTGTGAGCTTCTAGACTTGGGTCTTGAAATCTTGATTCATAGGAGGAATCCGCAGATTTTCTACAAGATACTTGAAATGGTTTGTCATATCAATCTTGGAGAAGATTCTGTTGAAGTAGAAGTACACTTTCTTGGAAATCTCTTGATGAGTATCATTAGAAATTTTGGAGTGGATTTGTACTAGGTCAAGAACTCTATCACTGTTCTTGACAACTTCAGATAGAGAAGCCGTATTGAAACCACTGAGTACATTTTGAAGCTCTTCTTTGACTACAGTTCTGAGTAGATCACTATCCAAGGAGGGTTTAGAGGATTAACTAGATGCTTTAGAGGCATTGACAGCTGTGTTCAGATATTTGAGTTGATTCAGAGCCTTTTGAAGGAACTTGGTATACTTATCAGTGAGTTTATTAAGATTGACAACAAGCTCTCTCATTTCCTTCAAAATTTGTTTGTTACTTTCAGCGATCTTTTTATCTAAGGAAGATATATAAGGTTGAATATGAGACATGAAAACCTGTGGGATTTGAGGAGCAACAGGTTTTACAGGAGGAGCAATAGGTTCAAATCTCAAATGCATCTCTCTCTGCATGTATTCAACCATACTTCTTAGGGTCTTCACTTCATTAATAAGAAACTTATTTTCAACTCTTACTTCCTGAATCTCATGAAGCATCTTAGGTTTTATTTTCCAAATAATTTTCTCCAATAATAGTGAGGCATCTCTCTCACTTAAATTGGTCATAGGAGGAGGTTGGGTATTCATTAGTTTCTCAACTCCAGATAAGAGGGTAGCACCAAATTCCTTCAGATCATCCTTACTCACAAAAGATGGTTGTTCAGATAAAGGTTCAGGAGTAGGGACTGGTACAGGCTCAGGTTCCTTCTCAGGTGTGATATTGGAGACTGATTTCAACTAGAATATAGAGGAAATATCAAGTCTGGTTGTTGTAACCTGCTAAGAGTTATTCACATCATAGAAACTGGGAAATTTATATTGAGTTTCTACATGACTTGACTCAGTTGGATGTGAAGCTTCAATAGACTCGAGATTTGGGGTTTTCTCCCCCTCAATTGGTGCTTCCTTCTCAGGACTAAGAGGCTTAGGATCTTGGTCTAATTCCATAGACTCAACTCTAAGTTCCTCACTCATTTTCTATCAAGCCAACTGAAAAACTAGCTCCATCTGTTCTTCAGCTGAAGGGATGATTTTAGGAATAGATTGTTCCACTGAGAGTTCCTTAAGATTGGTTTCTTTCATAACAGGTTTCTCTTCCACTATAGGCTCTTCTACTATAGGTTCTTCCATGGCATGATTTTTAGGTTCTTTGACAACTGATTCTGTTACAGCTCCGGGTTGACTTTATAGATTAATAGCTTCTTTAAGAGCAGGTACTTCTTCTTCAAGAACTACATGAGGAATAGTAGTCATGTCTTCCTCAACAATAACAGCTTCCCTAGGTGGCACTTTAGCCTCTTCTTCCTCTTCTTTAGGATACTCAAAAATCTCATATGGTTCCAAACCAGGATCAGAAATATTTCTTGGTCTTGAGGGATAATCCACTAGATTGAATTTCTCATAAATTCTATCATTGTCTTCCACCCATTCCTTTTTCCAAGGATTCCAATTTATCTTCATTCTCTTGATAGTGGATTTTGAGAGGTATAATTCACAATCCTTAATGAATTCCTCATTAGGTCCAACCATACCTTTGGCAAGAAGCATGGATGAGATTAGCTGAGAGTAAAACAGGGAAGTTGACTTGGATTTGACTTTGATCAGCTCACACATATGGTGTATGATATACTTTCACAGGTTGATCTTATGCCCATTTTTCATAATATGGATCAGAAACACATCCTGATATTTCAAAACAAAAAAATCACCTTTTCTAGGACTAACCAAATTCTGTCTAAACTTGAACAGAAGCCTTGATTCTCCATCTAGTTCAGCAGCAATGTCTCTCCTCTGGGTGCCATTTCCAGTTAAGGCTTTCAAAGCATCCTCTAGATCAAATAATTTAGATGAATGTGGGGGTCCTCTCTGATAATCCTCGCAGATGCCTTCATGAGGTATCCTAAGGCATGCAGCCCATAACCTCGAAGAGAATGAGCATCTCTGGCCATTGACCTAGCTTCTTACAACATAACTATCACCAGAATAGAAATATAACTGTATGTACTGGTAAAACTGAGCCACTAACCTAGGGTAGATGGGTCTATCTTCCTTCGAGAACCATTCTAACCAGACTTGTTATTATAACACTTTCAATACCAAAGACTTACTAGACAGAAGCCATTTGGGGAAAATATCTTTCTCAGGTACAACAACGTGGTTTACCAGAGTCGGATTTAAAAGTCCTTCGGGTGTTAGCTTAGGTGAAATCTTCTTCTTCTTCGAGCTATGACTCTCAGGTTTCGACAATGACGGACATTTCATTCTTGGCATTCACTAAAGGTTCGAGCGAGAAAAAGGTTGCAGGGATGAAGAAGGGTTCAAAATGAGTAAGTAGAAGAAACCCCGAGTGAAGAATCGAGTGATACTTTCTTTATTTTATCATTTAGGAATACCAAACGTCGCAAAAATAAAAACACAGGAAAATAAGGAAGGGAAAAGAATAATTACTGTTATACGGGTTTTTACAAAAAAAAATTATAAATAATTTTTACAGTGAGACCATGAACGAACTTCACGGTGAGCGTTACGGTGAGACAGTAGATGCGTGTTATGGTGAGACAGTAGATGCATGTTACGGTGAGATAGTAAACATCAGAAATTAAGTACAATATACTAACTATGAGACTGTAAGCATGAAATTTACGGTGAGACAGTAAACATGAGAGACAGTAACTGAGTATTACAGTGAGATAGTAAGCTGAGCAATCGTAATCATGAAACAGTAAAGTATAAAATAGTAAGATATCGAACAGTAAGACCTGAAACTGTAACAAGTAAGGTATCTATTTGAGATTTATCATGCCTAGTTCATGTATTATATAGTCTATTCTCTCAGAATTTAATGGTTTGGTGAATATATCAGCAAGTTGGTATTCAGTACTAATAAATTCTAAAGTGATATCACCTTTTTGATAATGATCTCTCAAAAAGTGATGTCTTACATCAATGTGCTCTGTCCTAGAATGTGAAAAAGGATTTTTTGAGATGTTAATAGCACTTGTGTTGTCACAATTTATAGGTACATGTCTTTATTGGTATCCATAATCTAGTAGTGTGTGTTTCATCCACAAAATTTGTACACAACAACTGCCAGCAGCTATGTATTCAGCTTCTACAGTGGATAATGCAACAGAATTTTGTTTCTTACTACACCATGATACTAGTGACTTGCCTAAAAGGTGACATGTTCTAGAGGTGCTTTTTCTATCTAACTTACAGCCACTGAATTCAGCATCAGAATAACTTACTAATTCAAATGATTGTCCTTTAGGATAAAACAGCCCTAGATTGGGTGTATGCTTGAGGTATTTGGAAATTATATTTACAGCATTTAAATGAGATTCCTTAGGGTTTTCTTGAAAATGAGTACACATACACAAACTAAACATAATGTTAGGACGACTGGTAGTTAAGTAGAGTAAACTTCCAATCATTCCTCTATAAGTGGTTTGATCAACAGATTTTCCATCTCCATCAAGATCCAACTTACAAGTGTTACTCATGGGAGTGTCACTACTTTTAGTGCTACCCAATACAAAACATTTTATAAGATCTCTAGTATATTTAATTTGAGTTAAAAAAATCCATCATTATTTTGAAAGATT
Organism: Viscum album; assembly: GCA_963277665.1. Taxonomy (NCBI): domain Eukaryota; kingdom Viridiplantae; phylum Streptophyta; class Magnoliopsida; order Santalales; family Viscaceae; genus Viscum; species Viscum album. The sequence continues at coordinate 1,513,405,852 of OY728119.1, forward strand.
TGAAATCCAAGAAAGAATTTTAGTTCACCCATTAAACTCATTTCAAATTCGTTTTGCATCATTTTAGAAAAATAAACACATAAATAATTCTTCGAAAATCCAAAAATAATGTCATCTACATATATTTTAACAACTAAAACATTATTAGAAATTCATTTTATAAAAAGGGTAGGATCAGCTATTCCTTTTATAAAACCTTTGGAAATAATAAAAGTATTCAATCTATCATACCAAGCTCTTGGGGATTGCTTTAAACCATATAAGGATTTTTATAGTTTAAAAATATGATTTGGAAAATGAGGGTTTGTAAATCCAGGGGTTGTTCAATAAAAACATACTCAACTATATACCCATTTAAGAATGCACTCTTAACATCCATTTGATATAGTTTGAAATTCAAATGTGCAGTATAGGCAAGTAGGATTCTGATGGCTTCAAGTATGGCTACTGGTGCAAAGTTATCCTCACAGTCAATTCCTTCTTCTTGACTATAGCCTTGTACAAATAATCTAGCCTTGTTTCTAACAATGTTACCAGCTTCATCTACCTTATTTCTAAACACCCATTTAGTGACTATGGTAAAGGTGTCCTTGGGTCTTTCAACAAGTTTCCAAACTTTGTTCCTTTCAAACTGATTAAGTTCTTATTGCATAGCCATCACCCAAAATTCATCATTGATAGCATCATTAATGTTTTTAGGTTCAAGTTGTGACAAACAGACTTGATGTTCAACCTGATTTCTAAGAAAAGCTCTAGTTTGAGTTCCTTTGTCTAAGTCTCCTACAACAACATCTAAGGGACGGTTCTTTAGAGTTCTAACAGTTCTAGAAAAAGAGGGACTAGTAATTTCAGGTTCATCAACATATTCAGGTTCATTGTGACTTGATTCTAAGGAATTTCAGAGCTAGAAGTTTTCAAAGATTCTTTCACATAAGAATTTGAGGATTTTGAATTGATGTTCAGATTTGATACATCGTCCTCCATATTCTCTAGGATGGTTTTAGGCTCATGTGGGTTTGTTTCATCAAATTTGACATGAACAGATTCTTTCACACATTTAGTTCTTTTATTTAACACTCTATAGGCTTTACTAGACATGGAATATCCTAAAAAGATGCCTTCATCACTTTTGGATGAAAATTTGTCAACATTGTCTTTGGTATTAATAATATAGACTTTGCAACCAAAAACTTTGAAGTAGCTAACCTTGGGTTTTCTATTGTTCCATAACTCATATGGAGTCCTCTTAAGAATAGGTCTGGTCAACACTCTATTGATTATGTAGCATGTTGTATTAATAGCTTCAGCCCAAAAATAAATAGGTAGATCATATTCACTAAGAATTGTTCTAGAAATTTCTTACATGGTTCTATTTCTTCTCTCTAAAACTCCATTCTACTGAGGTGTTCTAAGGGTAGAGAAATTGTGACTATAACCATTTTGTGAGAAAAAGGATTTAAACTTTTGATTTTCAAACTCATGGCCATGATCACTTCTTAAGGATTTAATTCTAAGTCCACTAATATTTTCTATAGACTTGGAATACATAGTAAAATAAGAGTAGGCTTCACTTTTGTGAGCCATAAAGAAGGTCCAAGTATATCTAGAAAAGTCATATACAAGAACATAAACATAGTGATTCCCATTTAAGCTAGAAACTCTAGATGGTCCAAACAAATCCATGTAAACCAGTTTGAGAGGTTGAGAAGTTGACACTTATTTCTTTGGTTTGAAAGAAACTTTGTGTTGTTTTCCCTTTTGACAGGGATTACACGCTTTTTCATTTGGGAACTCAATTTTGGGTAAGTCTTTAACTAGGATTTTTCTAGATAGCTTCCTAAGGGAGTGAACATTACAGTGTCCTAGTCTCCTATGTCAGAGCCAAGATTCTTTATGAAATACACTTAAGAATGAAGCATTTTGAGAGGCCAAAGAATCTAAATTAACAGAATAAATATTTTCATTTCTTAATGTAGAAAATACTAATTCATCTTTAGAATTAAAGACATTACAATCATCATTTTCAAATCTAACATGAAATCCATCATTACATAATTGTGAGATACTAAGCAGATTGTATTTTAAACCATTAAAAAACAGTACTTTAGAAATTAAAACTAAGTTAGAGTTACCAATTTGGCTGAGGCCAATAATCTTTCCCTTGGCATTGTCACCAAATGTGACAGGTCCTCCATCTACTTTTATCAGGTTCTTGAAGCATGAGTATTCTCCTTTCATGTGCCTTGAACATCCACTATCCAAGTACCATAGAATTTTGCAGGAGCTCTTTAAGCAAATTTTCTTCAAAAATATTAAGAAAAAATAGATTTTGGTACCCATACTTGTTTGGGTCTAGTAATATTAGTAATAAGTGCTTTAGGAACCCATATTTTCCTCATAGGTTTCCTATAAGCATTGTGTAAACTATTTGAAAAATAAACTGTATTTGGTCCACAAAAACTTGAAACGGTAGAATATGTATCATGGATTGAATTAGTTTATTTAAGTCCAGAATTGGGAGTAAAAATGTATGTCCTAGATTTTGAAACAAAATTTGTTCTACCAAGGTTTCTTTTACCAGGTTGATAACCAATTCCAGTATTATATTTAGGGGAAATTTGTTTTCCTAGAATTTGGGTAAGGGTATTTTTCCCATTAGTAAACTTTTCTAGATCACTCTTTAATTTCTCATTAGACATTTTTAATTCATTGTTTTCTTTGAGCAGTTGAGAATTTTTCTCCTTTTTATTTGTGAGTTCAGATTTAACAGTTATAGTAAGAGCATGTTGTTTCTTTAGTGATTTATATTTGTCTTTTAGTTCATTGCATGTTTCCTCAAGCATGTTATAGTATTCAAACATTTCTTCATTAGTTATTTAGTCAGAGTCACTTTCATCTTCAGAATAATATGAGTTATGTACAGAAGAGTCCAGTGTTACCTTAGATGTGTTTTTCATTAAACACATATTGGCTTTGTTATCCTGTTCATCATGTGATGTCTCTGAGTCGCTTGAACTGTCCTCAGAAGCAATCCAGGTTGCTTTCATTTCCTTTTTGTACCTCCTGTCCTTGTCCTCATATTTATTTTTGTACTTGAGATTTGGACAGATAGCCTTTATATTTCCTTTGCGCTTACATTCATAGCAGACAATTTCATCAGTCTTGTCACTTCTTTTCCATTCCTTCTTCCAATTTCCTTTTTGGTCATATTTTCCCTTGAATTTGGGATTTCTAAAAATGTTCTTCTTTTTGTAAAATCGTTTGAATCTTATGGCTAGTTGATCCATCTCCTTATCACTATCAGATGATGATTTTTCACTGGTGTAGATTTCTATAGAAGCTTCCATTTTCCCTTTATCTTTGTGCTTAGAGGTGGTAGTCTTGAAATTAACATATTTCCTCTTTGGTTCATCCTCCTCTTTATTGACTTTCAACTCTTTCTCATACATCATCAGTTTCTCAATGAGTTCTTTTACAGGTATTTTGCTGATGTCACACGATTCTCTAATAGAGATAGAGGTTCCCCTCCATCTGTCAGGTATACATCTAAGGATTCTCGTGATCTGTTCCTTGGTAGTGACTTCTCTTCCATGAGAAATCATTATGTTGACAATCTCATTGAACCTAAGATACATGTCAGAAATAGTCTCATCGGGTTTCATTTTAAAATTATCATATTTTATAGTATAAGTATTAAGTCTCATTTCTTTTACACTAGATGTTCCTTCATGTGAGACAGACAGGGTATCCCAAATTTCAGGGGCAGTCTTACAAGAAGAAATTCTATTAAACTCTTCATCTCCTAAAGAGCAGTATAAAGCATTCATATCTTTTCAATTGTTATTGTAGGAAGTTTTGGTAGGTTCATACCATGTGATTCAATCAGTAGTAGGAATTTTTTATTCATCTATAATGGATGACCAAATTTCAAAACTCATACTCTCTGAATGAATTTTCATTTTAATTTTCCATTGAGCATAATTGGTTCCATTAAAGAATGGTGGTTTGTTGGTTGCAGCACCCTCCAATCTATTATTCATAATAAAGTATTACTTTAAAAGAGCTAGAAATTTAGAATTAATAGAAATTTATAGATCTTTAAAGTAAAACTACAATCACAGTTGAATAAGATTAAACAGAGTCCTAATCAACAACCTTTGATACCAAATGTTGGTTGGAGTATATTACTCAAGAGGGGAGGGGTGAATTGAGTAAATATAAAAATTTCTGTCAAAATTATTTCAAAAATTTTTCCCCAAAGATTAAATATTGCCCAGTTAATCAAGATTATACTGTTATAAGAGTTTGACTATTTAAGTAACTTCTTAGAAGATTATTAATTCTCAATAATCTTAATTTGTGTTATCAATATTACTTTTGAAGTTATTCTACTAAGACAAACCAGTTATAACTTCTTTCCAAGACTAACTATCAAAGTGAAATTAGTGATTTCTGGATTATACAGCAAAGCAATAAAATAGAGAAAACTAAATTAAGCCGCACAGCGGATATGAAACAAGTGGTTTAGTCTCAAGCTGAGACCTAATCCACTCCACTTGGTGATCACCTGCCACCAAGAAGTTTATATAAATAAACTTTGATCGACACCCTAGATTGGGGTTAATAATAGTACACAGACTTTCTAGGTCACACAGGGACCTCTTCCATAGTTTTTGTGGGTACAAAATAACCAGGCCACACAGGTACCTCTTCCACACTTATCTGTGGGTATAAACAAGAGTAAGAGAATGGTAGAGTAAGGATATATTGTATCCTTCATTTTAATGCAGGAGGGAGAGTGTGTTGTTCTACAGGTACACACTCTGCTCGAAAGATAATAAACAGATACACAACAGAGCAGAAATATGGATATGGGTTTAGAAGTGCTCTGAGTGTTTGTCTTTGCAGCTTTGGACTTCTGAGATAAAGAAGATGCAGAGTTCAAGTCCTCATCTATAAAACTGAGTGTCACAATTCGGATTGTGTTCTTCATGAGGTTCGACAGTGTGAAGATGTACTCTAGATTCCATTTTACTTCGTATGTTCTTCAAATTCGGGTTGCATGCATGTGACAATCCTTCCTTTAGAATTTTTCTCAGTGTTCTTCATTATCTTGCTCACAGCCTTGTTTTCCATTTTTTTATCGATCTCTCTCTTTGATTCTTGGACACACTTCGCTTTTATCTTGGAATTCATGTGTTGGAGCCGACAGGTTGCATGTATTCTGCACCTCGTACCTCCTATTGTCCGATGATATGTCTACAAAGAAACATTAATTATGTCAGTGAATTAAAATCATCAAATATGACCATTAAAAATTAAATTTAAAGATGAAAAAATAGTTTAAGAAACGATGTCACAGTAAGTCATTGAAATGGTGTCTCCTTCACACGGTGTCTAGATTGATCACGGTGTCTGAGTGTCATGGCGTCTCATGGTCACAGTGTCTCGCGGTCACGGTGTCTTGTTTCACGGTGTCTTGCTTCACAATGTCTTGTTCATGGTGACTTGGTTCACGGTGTCTTGTTCATGATGTCTTGTTTACGGTGTCTTGTTCACGGTGTCTTGTTTACGGTGTCTTGCTTCATGGTGTCTTGTTTACAGTGTCTTGCTTCACGGTGTATTATTTCACAGTGTCTTGTTTCATGGTGTCAGAAAGACATAGCCAGTGGCAGACTCATGGTGTCTCAAACTTTTCAAAGTAATTGTGTTCAGACTTAAGCAATGATGATAATAGAATGGATCAGACTTAATCATTTGTCAAATAAGGTATTATGAGAGTAAATTAGAGATAGTATAAAGTAATTAAACTGAATGTATAGAAATTAAGATCTTGAATGGATCTTCTTAAAGCATGAGAATACTTTAAACATTAATACACATGGTTTGATATAATTTACAGGAGTTAACTAGGTTGAATAAGATTTTTGATCATTAAAACATGATTAATGCACAAGGATTCCAACAACACCAAGTGGTGAAATCATTGAAACCCAAGTGTTTGACTCTTCTCCAGTTGGCGTATGTGGGAAGATTCTTCCAGCAAATCTCTTAATACTTCCCTTGGTGGAATTTGACACTATAATGGTAATGGATTGGATCTCTTTATATAGAGCATGTATCAACTGTCGGGAAAAGGAAATATCTTTTCATATTCCAAACCATCCTATGCTCCTCTACAAATGCAAGGAAGATCATGAATCTCCTTTGAAAAATCCTTCAATGGTGTGGGTGCTGATTCCCTATAAAGAAGCATACCTTTCCCAAATGGTTGAGTCAAAGGATAGTACCAACCTTGCAGGAATACCCATCGTGATTCAATATGGTGATGTATTTCCTAAAGAGTTACCTGGAATTCCCCCGGATCATGAGGTAGAGTTCTCAATAGTACTCATACCTAGAGCTACTTCTATCTCATAGTGTCCTTATAGGATGTCTCTTATCGAACTGGAGGAGTTAAAGAAGCAGCTGAAAGAGCATCCGAACAAAGGGTTCATACTCCCTAGTGCATCACCTTGGGGTGCGCCAGTGCTCTTTGTGAAGAAGAAGGATGGAACAATGCGGTTGTGTATCGGTTATCGGGAACTCAACAAGATCACCATAAAAAACAAGTATCCTCTTCCAAGGATTGAAGACTTGTTTAATCAGTTAAGAGGAGCTCAATACTTCTCAAATGTGGATATTCATTCTGGATATCATTAGCTAAAGGTGAAGAAGGAAGATATTTAGAAGATCGTCATCCATACAAGGTATGGGCACTATGAGTTTCTGGTGATTCCCTTAGGACTTACTAATTCCCCTACAATATTCATGGATTTGATGAATAGAGTCTTTAGAAATTACCTCTACAAATTTGTGGTAGTGTTTATTAATGATATTATCATCTAATACAAGAGCAAGGAGGAACATGAAGAACATCTAAGACTTGTGTTGGCAACATTGAGAAATGATAAGTTGTATGCCAAGTTCAAAGAGTGTGACTTTTGAATGAAGCAAGTCACATTCTTGGGACATGTGATCACAAGTGAGGGAATTTCTGTGGACCCTTCAAAAACAAAGGCAAATGAGGAATGGCCCTGGACCTCTAGTGTTACAGAAATCCATAGTTTTCTTAGATTAGTTGGGTAATACCAACATTTTGTGAGATATTTCTCATAATTTTCAAGCCCGCTAACTAAGTTAACAAAAAAAGGGGTAAAGTATTTATGGACGAAATAATGTGAGGGAAGCTTCAAGGAGCTAAAGATAAGGTTGAACACTACACCTGTATGCACACTACCAAAAAGTAGAGAAATTTTTGTGATATATATTGATGCTTCAAAGAAATGATTGGGTTGCGTACTCATGAAAAATGACAATGTGATAGTCTACGCCTCACGATAGTTGAAGATCCATGAGCAGAACTACCTGATGCGTGATCTAGAGCTGGCAGCCATGATTTTTTCCTTGAAAATCTAGTGGCACTACCTTTATGGTGAAAAGTGTGACATATACACCGACCATAAGAGCCTTAAGTATATATTCACACAAAAGGATCTCAACATGTGTCAAAGGAGATGGTTAGAGATGATCAAGGATTATGATTTCTCTATTCACTATCATCCTGGAAAGGTGAACAAGGTAGTCGATGCCCTAAGTAGAAAAGAACATGCTACTCTATCCATGTTACGGATTGAGAAAGAATCTATCTTCTTGGATGTGCAAAGGATGTATTTAGAAATCATAAGGGTAGGGGATACATCCTACCTTGACCAAATGATTGCACAGTCATCCATCCAAGAGAAGATTAAGGAAGCACAAAGGGATGATGTGGAGATACAAAAGAGGGTGAATGCATTAAAGGAAGGGAAGCTGCAAGAGTTCCATATCGATGATGATGGTGTGGTTTGGTTTGGAACGCGTCTTTGTGTGCCTTCATCACCCGGGATAAAGAAGGAGCTATTGGACAATGCACATAGCTCAACATTCTCTATCCATCCTTGGAGTACCAAGATGTACTATGATCTCCGAGAACACTTCTGGTGGGATAACATGAAGAAAGAGCTTGAATAATATATATTAAGGTGCTTGGTATGTCAGTAAGTTAAAGCAGAGTGAAAAAAGTCCAAAGGGATGATGCAGCCATTGCCTATACCCATGTGGAAATGGGAGAATGTCACTATGGACTTTGTCACAGGTCTCCTGAAGATATTGAAGGGAAATAATGTGATATGGGTTGTGGTTGACCGACTCACCAAGACTGACCATTTTATCGCTATTTGGGAAGACGTCTCGCTTGAACAACTTGTAAAGATATATGTGAAAGAAGTGGTGAGACCTCATGGAGTTCCACTCTTGATTGTCTCTGATCATGATCCAAGGTTCACATCTAAATTTTGGAGGAGTCTTCAAAATGATTTGAGTACTGAATTAAATTTCATCATGGCCTATCACCCCCAAACCGATGGCCAATCTGAAAGGACTATTCATATGATTGAAGATATGTTAAGATTTTTCACTCTAGAATTCAAAGGTGGATGAGATCAGAATCTCTCATTGGTTGAGTTCTCATACAACAATAGCTTCCACTCGAGTATTTAGATGGATCCATATGAATCTTTGTATGGAAAGTGATATAGAACTCCAACCTATTGGGATGAATTTGGAGAAACAAAGCTACTTGGACCCGATCTTGTGCAAGAGATGACAGAGAAGGTTCAAGTCATCCAAAAACACATCAAAGCTTCTTAGAGTTGGAAAAAGAGCTATGCTGACAATCGTCAAAGGGACTTGGAGTTTGGCGTTGGAGATAAAGTCTTCCTTCGAATATCACCATGGAAGAGAGTCATGCGGTTTGGAAAGAAAGGGAAGCTAAGCCCAAGGTACATTGGCCCCTTTGAGATCCTTGAATGCATAGAAATCATGGTCTATCGGCTTGCACTTCCACAAAATATGGCTCAAGTTCATGATGTGTTTCACGTATCACTCTTGAGGAAGTACGTAATAGATCTCACACATGTACTGAACTCAGAGGTGGTACAGCTGAAAGATGATCTCTCCAATGAGGAGAAGCTAACAGAGATTCTAGACTAGAGATATAAGGTTATACACAACAAGACAACCCACCTTGTCAAAGTGTTATGAAGGAATCATAAGTTTGAAGAAGCAAATTGGGAACCGGAAGAGGCGATGAAGGAGAAGTACCCTCACCTGTTTGTGTAAAGTGAAATTTCAAGGGAGAAATTTCTTAAGGGGGGAAGAATGTAGCAACCCAAAGTTTTATCAATGGAATTCCCTTATAATTATTCCTTATATTATAATCTCATTAGGAAGTGCAATGAAATATTATGATACTAAATACTATGTGATCATTAAACATAATTTTTCCACTTCTATGTTTTGAATTTCGAAAATCTGACATACACGGTTTTGATCAATAAGATGTTTGGAGTCCGATAGGAAAAACATAATTTTTGGTGAATAACCTGCCCTTATGAATAGTAACATGTCCTTATGAATAGTAATATTACCCTTATTAATAGTAAATCGTCCAAAATAAGAGTAACCTTATCCATGAATAATTAAATAAAATTTAGGCATCTTATAAGTGACAATTTGACCATAGTAAAAGTATTGGTATTTTTGTAAGTCATAAATAATTAATTAATTAATTTAAAAGAAAATGAATATTTTTAAAAATTAACAAATCTATGTCTTATAGTTCTAAGATAATAAGACCTTACGTAATTTTTGAAAGCATTATAAAATTAGTTTTAATTTTAAAAACTGTATTTTTCAAGCAAATTATGATTTTAATTAAAAATTAAATTGATCATATTTAGAAAATTATTTTTAAAAAATGGAATTCATTTTTGGATTCTACACGTCGAAAAATGGTTGGGGTGAATTTTTGGGATTTTTCTGAAATACTTGAATCTTTGATGAATAGTGAAATACCATAATTTACAAAATAAGATAAATAAGCTAATTATAGAGTCATTCATGATGTTCTACTGATGAAAGACCAATTAGTTCATGTTCACATGATAAAATTACTATTCTTGGTCATGGAAGACTCATTATTCCTTGTCTTGTGGGGAAATAATAAATTAATGAATTTTATATTGAGAAATCCCCTCTCCATTCCACTATAAATACCACTCTTCACATCCTCATTTCCTCACACCTCTCAAGCTTTAATCCTTGTATAAAATCTGCCCAAACATCTTCCCTATCCCCTACCCCACGTCTAATATCTTTTGGTCTCATCAAAAGACCAAGCCTAGCTTCCTTAAAGAGGATCTCAAGAGGAGGATTCAAGAGGTAATTCCTCTCTCTCTCTCTTTCCTTTGAATTCCTTTCAATTTCAAGTTCATTTCTTAATCTCTCACAACATATCTTAATCCACATAGTATGGTAACTCTAGTATTATACATGTTATAAAAGAGAACGTTGTTCGTGAGGTGTTAATTTATCACCTTCAAGAATGACATGTTTTCAATTTCCTTTACAGCTTTCAAAACTAGTCATGAAACCATTTTTATGGTTGAACCAGATTATATGATATGTATTATATCCTATTTCATTTTCTTGAACTAACTTAGGTACATATTACTAAATTATTAAACAAAACAAGTTCGGTGTGGTCAAAAAACCGCCCAAATTAACCCAAACAATCATCATTTAATTCTTATCTAATGATTCGTCCACATGGTATATAATATAATTAATTATAAGATCATTTAAACTTCTGAAATATCATTAATAACATGAAATATCTGTTCTGTATGTTTACCCATGTTCTACACGAACTTCCATTTATGAATACATGTGAACTACTCAAGAAAACCATAAAAATGAACATTCCCGAACAATGTTTTTTAAACTCTATAACTCATCCAAAGGTCCATAAAATAACTTAATGAAACCATAATGAACCATATTCATGTACACAAGGTTCTGTAATTTTCAATTAATGAATCTAATGTAGTTATATAGGACATTAAAGTGAAGAAAGCGTTCAGATACAAGGTAAGGGGAAAATCTCGAACTCAACTTTCTTTCTTTGGGTTCTCCCTCTTTCACTCCATTTTTGGTATGGTCACTCCTTAAAAATCATTTGTTCATCATTATCTTACCTTTTCTGGGATATACATGTTTTCTACTGAAGTTTATTTCAAACAAATGTTTTTCAAAAGAACTCTTCTTTCAAAAACACACCTTTTACTTCTCACTCAAGGTTGATGGTTATCGTATCAAGTATGTTATTCCCACTTAATTTTGGGAACCCAATGTTTATGAATGTGTTCTTATGAGATAAAATCCATTCCTTTCCATGGGTTATTTATGTTCATTTTTTGTATATGTTCATTATGGAATGCATGATAAATGATAACGTTATGATGTGATGGGTGCGCCCAGAACTATATAGCGCAATATGAATGTTTCAATGTGATGGGTGCGCCCAGAATTATACAGCACTCCAATGCATTGGGTAAAGTGATGAGTATCATGATTTAATGTTAAATGATGTGTGAACAAGATGCTAGCTTTGTTCACAAATATGTGTGGTAGTTAAACACTAAGAAATGATGTTTCATTTTTATGCATTGCCACATTTCAAATCTCTTATTAATGCTTCCTATCATGTTCATGATCCTTTGCCTATGTTATGGTTATGATCACCCATTGTTATATTGTTCTTATCTATCCTCTTACTGGGCTTTTAGCTCACCCCTTTTTATGTATATCCTCAGGTGACTACATGTACTAAGGAGAGGTCAAGTGCCAATAATAAGCTAGAGAATAAGGAATTAAATAAATGTTTATGCTTGATGTTGTAATTGTTATGTATGGTCCTAGTTTTCCCAAGACACTAAACCTTTGGATCCTCTATGTGTAATAATATTATTTTGTTTATCTTTAAAATGATTTAATAGTAATGTAAGAAAATTTTGGGTCTCTATATTTACAGTGTGTATTCATTTCACATCATGAACTCATTTCATGGAATCTTCCTGGCGGTAGTTACATGTTGTGTAACATTCACATGGCATGTAAATGTCCTATAGTCATCTTTAAGATCATCTTATACAGAAGAGACCAAACCAGCTCTGAAGCCTTTCCAAACTCATAGGAAACCCTCATAAGCCCCTTTTACATGTTTAAACTCGGACTCCATTAATTAAAATAAAAATACATCCCCAAAATTTCGATCATTTCCCCCAGCAAAAGCTCTCCATTCCCAAAAATGGACTCAACCACCAAGGTTCAAGACAAGGTAAAACCAAAAAAAATAGGTTTAATAAAAAAACACAAAAAGGGACATACCTAGAAAAATACAGGATCTTACAGCCTCTCCACCATATAAAAACTCATTCCTAAGATGCTCCAAACATCATTGTGGGGTCTTGGTGAATAATTATGGCCATTATTCTTACATATCAGATACCCTCTCCTAAGTATCCTCTTTAACACTCTCAAGCTACTACTACATTCAAACTAGAGGTATAGTCTTTCCCCGGAGATACTTATCACTACAGTCCACAATCCGTATCAGATTCTCCTAAATGGACGTATCTACACCAAGCTCGAAGTTATCAACGTCTACCATATGAGAAGGGTTAGGATGATAACTTTGAAGCTACAACATGTGAAACACATTGTGCATAGAACTATAGCATTGTGGAAGAGATAATTGGTATGAATTGGGATAACCCTTTCCACTATCTCAAACAGCCCGACAAACCTAGATGTTATCTTTCCCTATTTCCTAATACGAAATTACCCCAACCTAGGCGACACCCAAAGGAAAACATGATTTCTAACCTAAAACTCCAAAAGTCATCTTTGATGATTGGTGTAAAATTTCTACCAGCTCTGTGTAGTCAACAACTACCTCCTGATCAATTGAACCTACTCAGACATATTCTATATGAGACTAGGTCTAACAAGTGTTAACTCACCTACCTCCAACCAATAAAGAATTGAACAGCACGACCTTCCATACAAAGACACTGAAGGTTCCATTTGGATCAATGTATGAAATATTTTATTATATTCAAACTCCATGAGTTCCATATACTTCTCCCATGAACCACCAAAATCCAAAACATGGGCTCGTAACATATCCTCCAGAATCTAAATAGACCACTCAGATTGACTGCTTGTCTATGGATGATAGGTCATACTTAGAATAACTAGTGATACCATATCCTTTTAATGAACCTTCTAGAATTGATAAGTGAAACGAGGATCTCTATCAAAAATGATACTCCTTGGAACATTGTGCAACCAAACTATCACTCGCATTTAGAGACTAACCAGATTATCAACAGTGAGGGTCTCTCTAATAGGAAAGAAGTAAGCTACCTTCTTCATTCGATCCATGATCACCCATACTACATCATTCTTATGGGGTGTCCTAGGTAATCCTATCACAAAATCCATAGTGACATCATCTCATTTCCATTCCGAAATGGGAAGGATTTGAAAAAGACCAACAGGCCTTTGATGCTTAGTTTTCACCTACTAATAGGTGAAAAATATTACTACAAATCCCACTACCTCCTTCTTTATTCCTAACCACCAGTACTATCTATGTAGATCATGATACATATTTTTCAAACCAGGATGTACCATGCATCTAAAAGCATGAAACTCTCTCATCAGCTCCCTGTGAAATCCCATAGGAACCCATACTCGACCATGGAAAAGAAGAGAATTTTTTCTACGAAGAGAACAATCCTAATGGAGGCTCCCCACCATGTAATATTTCTCTCATAGCTAAGCCCTCTAGATTAGATAATTTTCCTGTCTTAATCCAGTCAAGAATCATAGGTATAACAGATGTTGAAGTTAGAGCCACTCATCCCTATGACTCCTGAACATCTAGATGCATGTCTGAAAAGATCACCATAATCCTTCACTCATCACAAAACTCTCATACTACCTATTTCTACATTTTTTGGATCAAGGCATTGGTAATGGAATTTCTCTTTTCCCATTTTATAATTCATCTTGAAGTCGATCCTCCTGCATCAGAACTTCTCTAATTACAACTCTAGATGCATCACAGTACAAGGTATATACTTTACCTAGCACAAGTAATGTGAGGATAGGTGTTGAGATTAGATGGATTTTTAGCTCTTGAAAAACTCTCTCACGAGCATCTAACCAAACAAACTTCACCCATTTCTTGGTCAGCCTGAACATTAGTGTTTCCATAGGGGATAAGTCCTGGATAAATCACTGATAACAACCTTCTAAATCCAAAAAACATCAAATCTCAAAAACATTCTTAGGTTGCTCCTAAGATACCATGGTTGCAACCTTCTTTGGATCCACTGACACTCCATCCTATAAGATGAAATGGCCAAAAAAGTGCACTTTATCAATCTAGAAACTTCATTTGGTTAGCTTAGCATAAAGTTATTGTTCTCTCAATGTAATCAAGATGATATCAATATGTTGGGGATAATCACCTACTTACTCGGAGTACACTAAGATATCATAGACAAAAACCACCAAAAACTAGTCCAGAAAAGGATGAAAGATATGATTCATCAAGGCCATGAATACCATTAGTGTGTTCATCAAACCCAATGGAATAACTATGAACTCATATAATCCATACCTTCTCCTAAAATCAGCCTAAGTTATGTCTGATGGTCTCACCCTCTGGTACCTGTCATGATCCCTTTCCACTACTCTACTACTACATTCCCCTACAAAACCTCTACAAGTGACCCAACCTACAACAAGCATGGAACTCCAAAACAGGGTATGGACACTGAGTTTTCTTGTGACCCAACATGCCACACTAATAGAACTGCAATGGAACAAGGTCTTGAGATGGATTCCCACTTCCCTGACTGCTCTTCCTACTGTTTCCTTAGCGATAACTATCATAGCGACGCTTCTTTCCATCAGAATAAGAGCTCCTAGTTCTCCTTGTGGAAATAGCTTGGCTGATGCTCAAGGTCTCTCTTAGATTCCCTTATATGATGAGTATCTAATTCATCACATCCAAAAAGATACTTAAGATAAAAACATTCACCTGTGACCTGATCTCATAGTGAATCTCATCCTAAAAATTTCTTTCCCTAGATATCTCATCAGCAGCTAAAGATGGCGCAAAGTGTTGTAAGTCGATGAAATGTCCAGTGTAGTCCATCACTAACATGCCATCCTACATCAGGTGCATGAAATCAAGATCCTTCTCATCCCTCAATGCATCTAGATAGAATTATCTCAATAAATTCACCTCTAATTTCTTCTAGGATAACTCCTCTTGCATCCCAACTTGCTCTAGAATGTCTCACCAACGCTTGGAAGATCTATGAAGCATGTACGTGGAAAGTTTCACCCTCTTATCTATGGGTGTCTCGAGGTTCTTGAAGATCACATAGACCAACTCGATCAAGAAATCGACTTCTTGTGGGCCTCCCTCCCCAGTGAACATAGGCACATTTTGTAGATGAAACTCTCTCATCCTCTTAGACATCAAATGCATGGTGCAAGTAGTCACCCTTTCTATGGATCGCATGACCCTTAGGAAGCTGTTGTGAAGATGAACATCCATCTGATCCTCATAAGCTATAGGAATTTTTTGTTCAACTGTGCTAGGATTATTCTAATTACCACTCTCTTGATGCTCAGTTCAAAGACGATGAGGAGGCATTTTCTCTACAAGACAAACACACTCCTTATAAAACTGGATAACAACAAGGTTAACCTCAATAGGTGATAAAAATAGAGAACCACTGGTCCATGGTCTCACTAAACATGGATTACAAGTGCTTTAGCATGACATAAAATTTCTTTCATTTCATTTATCAGATATAACAGGTGTCTCATTTCACGGTTCATACAGGAAAATATATCACATGCAATATATATGTCCCTATCATGAACAATGCATGTCAATGTATATATGTATGTGTATATCATAATGCATGCATATTCATCTCACACCATACCCGGCCACAAGTATCAATCTCAAGAACAATAACATCACACAACATGTAAATCACCCAAGTTGAATAACATTAAACTGCAATAAGTAAACGTCATGAACAACAATCCCATCCATGGGTGCTCGGATTTTTCCCCCATACATGGGTTAGCTAATCCCATGCACAAGATCATTAGAAAGTCCCGATACATACTAGACTCCTTTCTACCTTTCCCAAATATTAAATCAATAGAAAATAAAAACAATATGCTACCATTGATACCACTTTGTAACATTCCTCGATTCGGAACTCTCTCACGTGGCCAAATCGGGTTGGTTACTGGACCTCAAGAACGCCTCCCCATACGCCAGAGGCTGCCAACCAACAGCGGAGGTGTAAATAATATCGTGGGGATACTATACCCCTTGGTACAGAGTTTCAATATAGTGGAAATAAACAATAATAAATATTAGAGCAACAGAAATAGCAGAAATAGTACAACATACAACTGGAAAGTAAAGGAAAACCAATAAATCAAATAATAAATGATGAAATGTCAGGCTAGAATGTATCCAAATATCAAACTAAAATTAATACAAACAAAAGACCATGATGACACAAATAAACTAGAAAGGCACTGGTCTCAAACCCCATGTCGATCCCATCTCCAATATCCAACCCATCCAGCAAGTAACAATTAAAAACAAGGTTTCTTGCCCTTATCCAAATCTGCATCCATGTAATCATCTCAGGTACCAAGTGGTGGTCTGAATATGGTTTGAGTAAAACTCAGTAGGTCGACACCATCATGTCTAAACCAAACCAGTCTGATAATAAGTGTATGAAATAAATCAATAAATAAGTGTATTAATTAAACAATTAATACAATATAACAATCAACCTGCTTCGGCACCATGACGGAATATCTCTGAGCACGTAGCATAACCATTCTAACCATAACTACAAGTCCGGGTATAATTACATAACTGGGAAAATCCCACTGTATAAGAATTTCAGCATCTAGGCCAAGCCCACTATATAATCATTTCAGTATAATCGGGCCAAGCCCTATAAGCATTACAACATAACCGGGTCAATCCCTCTATATAATCATTTCAGCATCCGAGCCAAGCCCTATAAGCATTACAGAATCTGGGCTAATCCCTCTATATAATCATTTCAACATTAATAACAACACAAGTCATAACAGTAAGAAATCCCATCACATAAAACCATATCAGAAGTCACAATGTTCAATTCTTCTAATTACCATTTGTCTTTCAATTACCCATTCATTCATTTAATTACATCTTAAGACATCTCCATGCCAATTGCATGCCCAAATATTATCAAATAATCACCAATCATTCAATAATCCATTAATCCATTTCCAAGGTGAATCTATCACAAGCAAACACCTGAGATTTAATGTCATGCTAACCACACTTTAATCCATTTACTAATTCATTATTATTCCAGGGTAGGCTCACCCAATGGGTATTCATGGTCCAGGTCTCAAAATCATTGACTCCAAAGGGATCCAATGAATAATCCAACACATGATTTATCATCATTCATTGTTCAATTAATTAATTGTGCACATTGTGTTGGCGCAATCGCAATATTGTGCATATTTAAACAATTAAACAGACCATAGGGTTTGGTTTAGACCACTTACCTTTAACTGGAGATCAAGAAAATGATTCCAATAGGTAATTCCAACAAATGAAGAATGCACAGAAGACTGTAAGAAGAATCAGATCACACAAGATCAATATCAACACCTTTTTCTACAGTGGTTAAAAGATTACACCGCAATAACGAGAAACAAGTGGATGATAGGGGGGAAAAACGAAGCCACTCACCGAGAATTGGATGCTTGATTGGGACATCTGGAAGGGAATAAAGGGCTCTAAAATTGCCTAGAGTGCCTTAGGTTTGGAAGGAGGAGACACTGCACATGGATGTAATGAAATTACATGTGCATCATGGATTTAAAATCACTAAGCCTGAGAAATACATGGCGTGTAATATTTACAGGGTGTGTAATTATCGATTAATGAGTTACACCAAAAAATGTATCGCCTCGGGTTAAAATAACCCTACTTGAACATTACATGACATAAACTAGGTTCACAACGTGTATTCATTTCACATCATGAACCCGTTTCACAGCATCTTCCTAGTGGTGGTTACACATCGTGTAACATTAACCAGGTTCACAACGTGTATTCATTTCACATCATGAACCTGTTTCACAGCATCTTCCTAGTGGCGGTTACACATCGTGTAACATTTACACAGTGTGTAAATATCCTGCAGGCAGCTTTAAGTCCAGCTTCTTTAAAAGTGCCTGAACCACCTCTGAAGCCTTTACAAACTCACAGAAAACCCTCGTAAGCCCCTTTTACACATTTATACCCAAACTCTATTTATTCAAATGAACATAAATCCCTGAACTTTATGTCATTTTACCAAGAAAAAGCTCTCTATTCCCAAAAAGGAACTCGACCACCAATATTCAAGATGGAGAAAAATCAAACAAAAGAGGTTTAACGAAAAAATCAAAGAGGACATACATGTTTCAGTTATTGTATATATCTACATGGTTGCATGGAGATAAGTGTGTATGTGTGTATAGGTACATTAGGATAAAACCCCCTATTTCATTTATATGCATGATCGGCACTTGTCGTCAGCCCCTGACCTATTGGAGGTGGGTTTGGGGTCACTCTCGGCTTACTGTCGGCGCAGGAGGGGCCCCAGTGGGTCTGGTCATGACAATCATTTCTCATATAGGCGATTCATCTACATAGCTAATTTTCACATAACTGAATCTGCAACGTAGTGGATTTACATGGTCATTTTCTTCACATGGCTGATTGACGTAGCCGATTGTACAATGAATCCAAATATCCAAGTATCCAAAGTCCTTGTGTGGTTGATTTATTTAGATTTAGGAAAATTTCAGCAAACTTACCGACAAACACCCAAGCCCCAACTCCATATATCCATCACTAAAACCTCAAGAAGCTCCACTAGAGAAATACAAAATCATCCTCTTTCCAATATCATGGAAAACAAATCCATTATAGAAATATTAAATCATCCTCTTTCCTATATCATGGAAAAAAGCGTCTACATGCGCACCAAAGTGCATATGCAGGTGTCACGACCCGACCCAATAGGGC
This sequence comes from Viscum album, assembly GCA_963277665.1. Lineage (NCBI taxonomy): Eukaryota > Viridiplantae > Streptophyta > Magnoliopsida > Santalales > Viscaceae > Viscum > Viscum album. Next base: position 1,513,424,978 of record OY728119.1, read on the forward strand.
TCAAGCCACAACTACCCCAAGCCCACCTCCATAGGTCAGGGGGTGGCGACAAGCGCCGAAAGGCATATCTAACATGGGAGGCCTTTGCCTAATGCACCTGTACGTACACACCCGATCATCTCAAAGTAGAAGTGCGTAGGAATAAAAAGGAAAAGATGTAATATCTAGAATATGACCTTGCATATGAAAAACCTCTAGGGTGTACAAGAGTACAACAATGCAAACTGAAGGTAAAGGGGAAAAATACACGCCCAACCAAAAAGATGTCTTAACCTAACAAAACTGGAAAGTAAAAGTGTTGATAGATCCCAACTCCTAGAAAATAAAAGTGTTGAGAGATCCCAACTCCTGATCTCCAAGCTCCAACCATCGTACACAGTCTAATGCACCAGGTATCTCTATGCTCCTCTATAGTCACCGTCGACTTGTTCATCATTTGCATAAGACACGAAACGTCCGGGCAAAGCCCATGCAGGGGTGAGTATATACATACCCAGTAGGACCCCTCGAAAGCTAAAGGGGGAGCAGTAAGAGACACAATAGGAATAGATAGATAGTAGACAACTCAACCAAAAGCAAGAGAGTAAACAGAATCCAACGACATAGATAAAGATATATATATATATATGCTCAAACCAAAGAAACTCTAATGAGAGAGAATGGGGATCTCTATCTCAAATCTCGGCCCAGGTAAAGAGTTTCATCAGTTCCATAAGTCCATCATTGATACCCAGCACCTCACATATCAGCCCAAAGAAGTAACGGTGTGGAGGTCCCACACCTCGCAACTGTGTTGTAAAAATGAGGGGGCACAATCTCCAAAAAGAGAACATGTACCCTAGTTCCTCGGGGGGTGCTACTCAGTGTTAGGAGGACCCGCACCCTATCCGGTATGGGGGTACCACTCGATAGATAGAGGACCCGCACCCTAGTACGTCAAGAGGTGCCACTCAAAGTAAGGAGGACCTATGCCCTGTCTGATAAGGGATGCCACTCGATAGATAGAGGAATCGTGCTTTAATGTCATAAGGGGTACCACTCAGTAGATAGAGTAGTCACACCCTAAGGTCATAGGGGTACCACTCAGTGTAAGGAGGACTCACACCCTATCTGATAGGGGGTACCACTTCATGTAAGGAGGACCCACACCATGTCTGATATAGGGGTACTACTCCATAAGTAGATAGAGGACCCGCGCCCTAATACCACAGGGGGTACCACTCAGTGTAAGGAGGACCTGTACCCTCTCTGATAGGGATTACTACTCCATGAGTAGATAGAGGATCTACGCTCTAGTCCGTCGAGGGTACCACTCTAATGATCCTACCTGATCAATGTTGAGCACCGCCTAAATAAGATTCATGCTTGGAACATCTCGCATCATATCTCTAAATCCTATACAGAGCCTTCCACCGTGTTCTGCGTGGAAAAACACTCAGGATAGGCTACTCATTGGCTAAAATCCAAGTCCAAACCAAGGAGATACGAGATGTTGAAGTTTCCTCGAAAGGGAAGAAGGGGTACACAATGTGTCCACACTGTGTGTGGTCCCGCTCCATCGCTTGGTCGTGTCTCTGTTGGTACACAGCTCGCTACCCTACATACGTGTGGGGACCCACAAAGCGCGTGGTCCCGCTCCATCGCATGGTCGTGTCATTGTCGGTACACAGCTCGCTGCCCATGTAGGGCAACACGACGTGTAGAGGGTCTCCATGGCGTGTCCAATCCACTCGGGGTCCTGCCTGTGCTCCCTAGCCGTGTCTGTGTGCTTTGGTACATGACGTGCCCCTAGCCATGTCTTCCTACACGGGGTCATGCTCGTGTGCTCCGCCACACGACTCGTCTTCCTGAGGATGAATATACGGCGTGTGGCCCAGCCACACGGCGTGCCATATTAAACTTCAAGCAAAACCCTAGTCATCGCAGCCAAGGCCCTACACGTTGTGTGTTCATCAGATTACACAACGTGTAGTCGTGTTTTTCATAGAATCTCATATTTGTTCCGTATATCCCATATATGCGGTCGTTTCATCGAATTTTGACTCAGAGCCACCAAAAAACGGTGGATCTTACTTCGGCTGGTGATTTTGGCCATCTGGTGGCCAAAAATCAGATCCCGATTCTTCCCGCACAAACCTGCACGCCTTGTATTGTGCCAAACCCGTCATCACCATTATTGATTTGGAACCCGGTTCAACAAAATCGATCACCCGCAACCTGCGAATCATTTGATTCCAACCCCGATTCGTCATTCCATTTGTCACACATGATTCCACCGCGAATCTGGGGGTCTAATTAGGCTCGATACCGCCCAACAATGTCAAATCGCGACCCCGTGGTCCAAGGATGACTATCATGAAGAACTAAGGGATAAATGCACAAGAAACAGAGGTTCAACAATCATTGACCAAACGTTCTTGGCCAACGAACACAATCGGGGATATCCAGGGCAAGAAACCAAAGAATAATCAATTAAATTTGTACATGGGCGCATGCAAAGTTTGGCAATTGATGCAGATCAAAGATATGAACACAACGACTACTTTCATTCGTTGGTGAGCGCGTTCTTTGACAAAGGCATAATCCACAAATGATGAACCTTGTCTGGTTTTGGATCGTTCATCGTCAAAGAACGCGCTCACCAACGAATGAAAGAAGTCGTTGTGTTTGCTGCATCTCGATCTAGTTGGATCTGGAGTCTCGTTGTCGTCGAATTTTGAATCACCAATGGAAGGAGGAAGAAGACACTCGCAATTCTCCCAAGCGTAGGAGGCTAAATCTGGAGAAATTATTATAACGGTTTATTTATAGATGAATTCGTTTAGGTGATTTATTTATTTAGTCAATTAATTAATCCACTCAATGTACCACCAACGGCCGTTTTATCTGAATGCCCTGCACCGACCTATTTTAGATCGCGTATAGGGTAAACATCGCGTTCCAGACTCAACTGTGGTATCAGATTTCTGATTCGAGATTCCGCTTAAAAGTTATTCCATTTTTTTAAGAAACTGTGCGTGTGTAATATAAAATATTTTTAATATTTTTATAAAATTAATTTCAAACACACTGGGTCTCGGAATCACATGTCTTAATGTCTAGCTTTCAAAATATATATATAAATATTCCAAAAGTCTTACAAGGCAAAAAAAAAATCTCTACAATAGAGGGTGAGTAATCATGCTCAGTAGACAAACACTGAGATTTTCCTAGTTTCCCCAAAGGAAAATTTAGCAAAACGAGGAGAGAAAGAACCAAGAGTCTTACCTTCAATTCCTAGGTCAGGTACACTAAGATCCAATGAAATTAGTCTTCAGACGAAGAGAACTCCCAAAATCATCTAAGGGCTTGAGTTCGAGAGAAAAGGGAGTGAGGCTTATGAGCATCATAGGGCACAGAAATTAAATAAATCAGATGGACATAACCCCATTCACGGTGTGAATTATGGATTCACATCATGACTTTTCGAGTTGCCACATATGCTGAAAATCAAGTCACCTCAACTTAGAATCTCACAAATCAATTCACATCGTGAATACAATTCACGGCGTGAGTGGATCTACCCAGAAACTCATTCACGACTTACCTGTACCTAGATTTCACCTTCCTTTCTCTTTTTCCCTCCAAACACCTCCAATAATTTAACCGAACCACTACAACAAAATAGAACAGCAAAAAACAAGGACGTACCTCAAACCAGGGGGTGTTGCATTCCTTGCCCCCCAAGGGAGGTGTCATGATACGTGAGCATTCCAAAAGGCTCGGTTTGTAAGTAAAATTGAAATATAAATTAAACACGCAAAAAAGGTTCATGGAGTTTGATTGGCTCATTGTCTGGCCAATGACCCAACAACAGACATGCATCGTGACTAACCGTAAATAGCCACATGGTTTTTTTTTTCAAACAAAACCCTAGAGAACATTTACTCGGAATGAAACATAAAACTAAACAGTGACACGAGCAGCTAGTTTGAAAATACAGTCAGCAACCACCAAAAAAACAGCCAACTAAAATTACAAAAAATGACACCTTCGATAAATATGAAACATGGACACGTACATTCCATAACCATTACCATAAAAACACCAAACGAGCAGCTAGACATTGCCATTATACCCATTCATTCGTCTCCTTAGGCAGCACCACAGCAATCAAACACTCGGTTGGTTTTGGGGAAACCGAAAGCATGGCACATGCATCCGGCGAGTGAGGAAGGATGAACAGGAGCCTCGCCCACAAGCTCTTCGTGGCAGGCAGCTTAATCACCCCCGCACACCCCCGCTGATTTAGGTATGATATGAAATCCTGAAACCCTTTATTGTCCCCGGCAGAAGAAGGTAGCAACCAACACGCCTCCCTCTGCAAAAAAAAAAAAAAAAAAGGCCCTTTATGTACAAACGGGGAGTGAGGAATCGTGTATTTAGGATATGGGCGTGTTTAGACTCACTATATTTGAAGAGGTACATCAGTCAATCAAATCTGTTTGAATTTTGTACATCCTGCATATTTAAAGTTATATATCTCTTCATTTATCTCTATAAATAGAGTTTCGACCACACTCAAGAGATACAGTTTCTCAGCCTATTTTTCCTATTAGCAGTATCAGGTTTTGTAAGGATGCCAACTGTTAGACATATACGGTCCGGTTGGATTTGATATTGTGGACAAAAAGGCCTAACAATTAAGATGATCAGCCATTACAGTAGGAATAAATAAGGTTCAAGGTTTTGTAAGGATGCCCACTATTACTAGACATATACAGTCCGGTTGGATTTGATATTGTGGACAAAAAGGCCTACCAATAAAGATGATCAGCCATTGCAGTAGGAATAAATAAGGTGCAAAAGATACAATGATACTCGCGAGTCTCAAACAATACTCGAATCCAACTCAATTTTTATTGAGTCAAATTTGAGCCCAGGCTACTTGAACCATGAATTAATCTGAATTCAAGTATTAAAACAACTTAATCACCTACCTTAGTGTCTGATATATTAATATACAAAATTTCTTAATTTTAAAATATTTCTAATGTCATAATATATAAGTTTTTTATGTATTTCTGATTTTTTATATTATTTCTTCTATTACTTATAATTGCTTAATTAAGCAAGGTCAAGTAGCTCAATTTAAAAGTCAAGTTTAAAAAATACTATGCAATCAAAAGATCGAGTTCAAGTTCGAATAGTATATTGTATCAACAACAAAACTTGATTATATGTTTAAGAATAACCCAATTCCTGGGATTATCAACAGCTAGCTTTGCCAACTGCATGCATCGCATGTATGATCAAGGATAATAGCAAAAGACCAAACAAGCCAAAAAAAGTGTTGAGAATTGTTGAAGTCCGTATCTACATCGGACTTATGGTCTGATTTGGTCTTTATTATTCCTTATAAAATAACCTTAAGGGCTCCCTTAGAGAGGCACCTTGGGTTTGGGTCTTTATTCTTATATTTAACATGGTATCAGAGAAGGTTTAATAACCCAAGCCTCCCCCCATTTTTTTTTCTGCCCTAGGTTTTCCAAAATTCCCCCTTAGGGGGCGGTGGCCCCCCATCGCCAGTAGGGCTGGGTTTTTTTCTGCTGCCGCCCCTTCGGGCTCGTTTCCCAGCCAGGCGATGGCACCCTCCCGACAGGCCACTCCTCCCGTCGCTCTCCCGTGTGACAGTGCCTCCTTGCGTGATGCCTCTTATGCGCGGCATCCTCCTCCTCCCGAAGCTCTCCTGTACAACGGCCCGTCTGCGCTGTCCTGGTGCGCTCGACAGCAGCTCCCTCCCATGCTGTCTTCCTCTGCACGCGATGGACGGCCCGCCCTCCTCTACACGTCAAAGCCGTCCACCCCACCCCCCCCCTGCTGGCCTCCCCTCCCTCCCAGCAGATCAAGCCCCACCAGATCAGGCGCTGCCTAGCTCGGCTCATCCAGCCCCGCCAGATTGCATCAATGCGAGGCCATCTCCTCCACACCTCGGCCACTACGCGACGGTTCCTCCGCACCTCAGCCACTGCGCGACGGCCACCGACGGACCATCCCTCCCTCCGGCCCAGTGCACGTCGCTCCTCCCCCGCGGCGCACCTCCCTAACAGAGTCCCCTCCTCAAGGCACATCTACTGGGCCGAAACCCACCTCTTGCGGCGCTGGGCGGAGCTCCACCATCAACGACCTCCCTCCGTTTCCCAGCAGCAGCAACGATCCAAGCGCACTGCCCCCTCCTTCCCAGATTTGATTACAGGCTGCCCTTCCCGTCCTCCGCTTCCTTGCTGTTGCGCCTCCCTGCACGCCGACTCCATGTGCAGCGGACCATCCCGACGCCGCTCCTCTGTCATCGTCCCCGCCTAGAGATCGCATCCCCTTCCGCCAGCCCCTCCTAAAGAAGCTCCAACCCCTCCTTCAGCTGCCCCCCGCGCACCCTGGTCATCCCCTCCAGAGCGGCCTCTTGCGACGGCTCGCTTCCGCACCTCCATCGCGTCATCGATCTACAGTGCGTCTCCTGCACGGCTTTCCCGGCATCCTGTCGACCAGCCCCACTAGTGCGGATTTCCTGACGCTCTATCGACCGGCCCCGCTAGTTCGGGTTTTCCAGCGCTTTATTGACCGGCCCGCCAATGCGGCTTTCCCGGCGTCCCGTTGTCCGGCCCCTCCTGCGCGGTTCCGCTGCTAGGCCTCAACAACATGCCACACCACTGATGTAATCCGGCTATTTCAGCACAATCTTCAATCATTCATCTTTTTCATCTCAAGGAGGAGCAGCGATTGCGGATGATTTATCTTTTTTTTTCGTCTTGCATTATAATCAAGCTGGGTATGTCCAGCTTGAGGGGGAGTGTTTGCAGTCTTCTTTGTTTTCTTTGATTTCGTTTCTTTTCTTTGTGTCCAAACTAGGTACACCTACCTTGAGGGGGAGTGTTGAAGTCTGTATCCCACATCGGACTTATGGTCAACCTCAAATAAACACGTGTTATACAGTTTCTAAATACACTGCACAAATTTGAAACACGTGGTTGATAGATTCCAAGTTGACGGAATAGTTTTTGCAAGCATATTTCCACAGACAAAAAACTTCACAACACCATCATGATATTAAGAAACATTTATTTTATGCCTGATGAATTCTGGAAGATGGAAGAACTCACTTTATGCTGTGGCGTGTTGGTAAAAGTTGTTTTCACATGCTGAAAATCAGTCCGTTTGGTCATATCTAATTTCATTGGCCATCTGCATCGAAAAATCATTTGCAAAGATACTAATATCAGATTCATAATCAGATTTACAGTCACAAGAGCTTACTGAAACGAGATAACATACTCCACAGGCTCAGAAATGGCATTCGAGTATTTGCAACCATCCAAATTCACTCGCTTGGCATAAATCATGCAGTAATGAACCCCACTTTTACATAATGCACCCATCCATTGGTGCTGCATGTTTTCTGAATTGGAGGATCCAGCGACAAGTGGTGGCTGAGGTGGAGGAGAATTAAGGGGAGGAGGGGGGACAAGAGGCGGCTGAGTCTGTGGTAGAGGAGGGGGAGACGGGGCTAATGGGGGAAGCGTATCTGGAAGAGGGGGTGGCGGGCATTGTAAAGGAGGCACTGGCACAGGCACAGAGAATGTTCGATCAAAATGCTGTGAGGAGTTTCCCTGTATCTGTGCCAGCGGGGTAACCGAAGGAGGTAAAAAAGGAGGAGCTGCGACACCATTGCGATGGAAATTATTAGGCATCGAGGCTGGTAAATTAGGTTTCAGAGGGTAAGGATGGCTCAAACCACGTGCATCCCAAGAACAACCATTTGGAGGGTAAATGGGTCGTGCGAATGAGGGAGTCATGATCTGAGGAGGTGGTACGATGGTTGGCGGTGGAATGCACTGAATGTTTCCTGCTGCATAATGAAACTCGACTTCTGGTTTCTTGTACATCCACATTTGTTCAGAGGTAACATGGGCTCCTATTAAACCAGCACAACCAGAGGCACATCAGTTGGTTAAAATACTAACTGAAATTCAATGATACATACCTTAAGAGTCCATTTGAAAACACTTACTGAAAACTGATTATAGCACTTAAGTGCTTCTGTATAAGGCTTTGTCTGACAGCACTTATTGACAACTGTTCTGTATAAGTGTGAATAATTTTTCAGAAACAAAATAAACATCGCTTCTACCACTAATTTACGTGGTTTTCTTCTGAAATTTAAGTGAAGAGTTTTTCAGAAACAGAACAAACACCACTTATGCTCCATGTGACAACACTAGCTGAAATTTTCTAATAGCACTTATCACTTATGATAAGTGCTTCTGTATTGAGAAACGGAACAAACACCACTCTAGTTCCATTTGACAACACTTGCTGAAAATTTCTAATAGCACTTACCGCTTATGATAAGTGCTTCGGTACAGGTGCTTCCAGATTACTCCCCCTCTGCTCATTGAAAACATGCTTTTCTGGTGCTTATTTAAGTGGTTTTCTTCTGGAATTTAAGTGGAAGTGTTTTTTCAAAAACAGAAAACAAATGAAGAATATTTGTTCAAACTGCTTATAAACAGTTTTCAGTAACAGTTGTCAAATGTAACATTATTATTACCTGTGGGAGAAGGATTTACCCCAACCTCACAAGCCTCCGTGAAACCGGGAGCAATTTGATTCAACTGAAATGCATTCCTCCTTGGAACAGCTGCTCCAAGATTTTCCATTTTCTGAGAAGGCATGTTCACAGTGGCAGCAGCCCTAAAAACCGGGGCAGACACGGGCCGTGTATCCATATAAGAGCCTCTGGCATGAAACTGCCAAGCAGTAGCTTCTCGATGCCGTCTAAGATGTGCCACAGAAGCAGCAGCTTCTTCAGCAGTTTCGAATTTTACAAGTAGCGCACTTTCACTGCTAAGATCGGTAACCATGTGAGGACCCTTACGAACCACTTTCATTGTTTCACGCAGGATTTCATCTCTGGCCCACGGGCCCTGAACATTACCAACATAAACATGGCAACTAGAAACATTATCAACAATACCCACAAATTTTACATTAAGACAGGAACCCCAAGAGGAATGGCCCCGCATACATTCCCGGGCCTTTACAGCATCCATGATGTTCTTGTACTCAACCACTGCAAATCTTTCAGTTGGAGAGTAATTAAATTGCTCCACAGGACCGAATCTCTCGAATTGGAGCCTCACGTGGCCTTCACATGCATCTGGTCCTAACAAACCCACCCAGAGTCTTTTGGAAGCTGAACATATGTCCATGGATGAAGGATCTCCATCAAAATACCAGACAATTTGACTTGCTGCTGAACAACTTGGCACAGTGAGATGATTATTCTCCATTTGGGTGGGCTTTATTTTTCCATCGAATGAATCAGCCCTGGATTCTAATGATGTTCTTGAAATAAAGTCCTTGGGTCTAGAGGAACGGCTCCAAGATGAACCTTCCCACTCTCCAAAATTCATAGACCTTGTATCAGGGGAAACCAATGAACCTTGACATCCAACATGTTGACTTGAAATTGGATCGGTGGGAACATCATCAAAAGATCTTCTCTGGGCTCTTAAATTACTAACTTCATTATGAGATAATTCATATGAGCTCTCACGTCTACTAGAGACCATTGGAACCGTATAGCTCGGGCTTATAAATTTGGTTAATACAGAACAATCTTCATCATTCTCCAGATTGTCTTTTAGATTAACCAACTCTGCAAAAGATTCAATAACTCCTTCTAGAGCAGATGTAATTTCTGATATGGTTTGTAGAGCTGCTGCCTTGGAGAAACTCCGACACTTTGAAATCAACCAATCTTTCAATAATGAATCTTTTCTGAGAGCCTGTTTAAGAAAACCAAGGGCCAAATAGGCTCATAACTTGGCCATACTAATACTTTCATGTCTTCTTATTTTCCTTTTTTAATAGATGAGCCAATCAAATTGAATAAAAAAATAACTGTAAACAACGAACATATATTTCATGAAAATGAATGTAAGGAAAAGAAAAACACAACCAAAAACAAGGCTAACTCATAACCACAAAAGATGAAATGGCACAAAAACGATAAAAAAAACTAATTTAATGATTATTCTAGAAAATGGGCATAAAGAGAGACACGTTGTCTTTGTTGAAAAGGTATAAAACAATATCAATCAGTTCTAGATCAGATTATAACTTTTCCAGTGTTTCGGGGATAACTCTTGCTACAGTTTTCTAAATCGCTATCATTTCACTTCCTTGTGGTCTACAGGAGAGTTGACTACATCTTGGTTGAAGACATTGTTGGTTGAAATGTACATCTAAGATGCCCTACATGATTTTAAAGCAAATCAGATTGACCTTGTCCAACTTGCATTGGAAAGCTTACATCCATGGCATCATTTCATATGCCAACCATTTGGTCCAGTTCAGACGTTACTATGGTCAAATGTGAAGAATAATGGTGCCACTATCCTTTCACCCTTCCAAATAATTAATCTCACGCCACATCCTTAAAAAAAATTAAAACAGACTTATGATGGGGAAAACAATTCTGAACAAAAGTTTGAACTGCTTCATCTTGGGTCTTCAGAATAAAGGATTGCAAAAAATAAAAACGTGCATAGAGATAAGTTCGAAACCAAGACACGTATCATAATCTAATAATCAATACCATTGCAAAATTGAACAATTGGAGCATTATATCTCAAGTAAAATACTTGAAACAAGAAGCAACGCTTTACCGCTACCTCAGTGCAGCACCACACCTACTCAAGAAACAAGTCATGATATCAATTAAGTAGCTAAAGCAACTCTCCAGAATTACCAGTCCCAGCAGGCAGTTCTTCAAAAAAGGGGATGCCTCCACTGTAACATGGTTGCCTTCTGATGTCATCACCCGGCTGCCAACTTCATTGGTTTTTGAGCTCACTATAGTAGAACCAGTACATGATTCAGGTCCATTCAATTTCTCATTTGAAGGATGATCGATGTAATCAGCAGCTAGTGTGCTTGTCAACATGCTTAAAAGCCAACGACCACTCTTCAAATCCTCATTGGAAGTAGAGTTGAAGAGCTCAAAACAGGCAGCAAGTGAATTTTTGGGACATGAAAAGAAAATCTTTAGAAGGCTTACCGAACGAAACTTGGATAATTTAACCAAAGGATGTTCATCACTGCCCGAAATCTTGTGTTTCATTTCAGAAAAGAAACTAGAGGAATTGTGCATCTTTATTGCTTCTAAATCAACAACTTGAAAGATATTCTTGCCTTCAAATGATGATACAAAAAAAGTAAGCACATTCAGAAACACTGCAGCACAAATTCCTTGGATCACAGATGATGTCGGTGCTTCAGCTGAAGCAGTGCAACAAATATCAGTTAGACCAAGAATGGCCGCTGTAGCAGTCTGAAAAGCAACACCATCAGAATCCTCGCCTTGGTTTATCAGAGCCAAGCTCCAGTTATGCATATCAATAACAACTTTAGCAGCAGCTTCAAGAGCTGTCGGACAGTATGATGCATATTTAGGAATTAGATCTGCTACAATACGTTGAACACTTGTACAACCTGCAAATTCAATAGCATGTGAGGATAGGAGTGTGTAAATGTTACTACCTTCCTCACAAAATCAACATGTCATCCAAACCAACAGAGGAAATGACATTTCTGGTGAAAAAAACCCTTGGTCACAAACTTCTTCTTTTCACTTGATACAGATTTTAACTGTTTTTCCAATTCACATCTGTCAAACAAACACACCAACCAACTCATCCAGTAGGGTTTACAGAGCATACCAACAACATTCTCTCACAACCATTAAGGGAATGATAAAATCCATTTTAAGCAATAACATGAAAAAACAAGAATCGAACTCATGACCTCCACCAAACCATCACTCTAGGAAAACATGTTCAGGAAACACTGATGCAAAAAGCCCAGATTGTCTTGCTGCGGCCTTGCATTTTACAACATACCTGAACAATGTCCCAAAGGATTTATGGCATTCTAGGCAACAACAATGTTTAACATAAATGCCAAAGGTGCATAATGAAAAAAACAGTCATGTCTATCAAATAAACAAGAAAGATGTCGATTTAAACTGCTTTCATAGTAAACATGTTAGGAGACATCAACACTGCACTTAAATTGAGGGATGGAGAAGCGGAGTGGGAGGGAAGGAACCACTCAATGTGTAAAGCTGATAGAGACCAGCTGTCCAGCAGGAAGGGAGATAATATTCTAATAAGGGGTAGAATGGTCTTTTAAGGGTGAGTTTGTTAAGTTGTTGGGGGGGGGGTAAGTTCTAGACCCCACTTGTGGGGCTGGCGAATAGTTATATAAGCAGTAGGTTGGGGTGAGAAGGTGGGGGGAAGAAAATATTGCATTCGGCCTTCTGGCTTGGGAATCGGCCTGCGGGCTTGGGCGAGGAGCACCTGCTCTCTCGAGGTGTTTTTCTTCTTCTTCATCTGTTATAGCTCTGCTGCAATTCTCTATTCTGCTACATAAATAAAGTAGTTCGTTCCTCTGGCTCTATCATTTGGTCCGATCTGCCAGATAATCTCGTCTGCCGGATAGGAAGGGAGTGTTGCTGTATTGCACTCCGAGGAAGAGTGCACCACCGGTATCCGTTCCACTATCTTCACCTCCTGTCGAACCCGAAGGAGACGCGTCCGGGGAGGAAGCACACTACCGGTTACGCCTCATCGCTCTGAGGGGGCGCTCGACTGCATCATGTCAGACGAAGCACACCGTAGGAAGGCGCGCACTACCTGGAGTGCGCTCGGCCGTCGCGCGCACTAGCGCCACGCGTTCTGAGCTCGGCTCAAGGCGGTTCTCCCGATCCAGTTCGCAGGGGTGACTCGGTCACCGGGTCTTCTTTGGAAAAAAACAAGCTCGAGGCGGCCCGATTTTCTGCTTCGAAAGGGAAACGCAGGAACAAAAAAAAAAAGGAGGTTCGACTCTGTAAAGAAACGGCAGAAAATAACAGACAGAGGGACTACCAACAGGGAAACAACACGACGCACGCTACCCGTTCCCTACCAAAGGATACTCGCATACTTCGGAGCACCCCGCTGTTCGGGCGCCGCAGCCTATGACGACTAAAATGACAAAAATTTGGGCTTCACTGGCCCGGGTGACTAGAAGTCAAGAAAAATACTTACACAGAGTTTTTACCATAATTTTCTGCCACCCATTCAGAGTCTTGGATCTCGCAAGCTGGGGAATATTTCTCGCGCTATCAAACGCCGGATCAGATGAAGGTGCCAATGGCACGCCTCTACATGTCAGATATGTCTACACTTTTGTTTTTAGTGGTTAAAGGATCTGCAACTACGTTCACTTGGACACATCTTAAAGCATCAATCCTTGAGGATTTTGGAGGCTCCGTCAGTGAACCCTCTGCCACTACATCCGAGGTCCCGCCACCGATAACGCAGCTGTCCGTGTTACACTCCGAGGGGTCTACTGAACATGGGACGCACAACTGGAGCACAAGGATGGCCAAAAATCCTGATGACACTCTCTAGCAAATTTGTGAGAGACTTCCCACCTATTGAGGAGTCGGACACTTCGAAGTTCGTAATGCTGTCGCCCGAGCCGCAGCAGATTGAGTCGGCTCATACACGAGCTCTTGTTCTTTTACCTTCTGCGGCACAGGTCACGCCCGCGGTGTTGGGCTGGGGTCCCCGGGTTCATACAGAAGGTTCATGCAGTTTTTATACACCAGACGTTGGGTGGTGCCAGCCATACTTCCGACCCAGTTTACTTCAGCACACATGGGGCCTTTCCGGGGGAAGGAGGGACATCATTATAGAAGGAGACTCCCTCAACTTGATCTATCCAACACTGATTGATGGCGGTGGATAGCGCATATGGGAGATTGTGTAGCGTGCATATGCATTACGGTCATCTTTTTCAAGACGACGACAGTTGGATACTAAAGCAGCAGTGTTGTTTGGTTCTCCCCAAAGTACAAAAGCAGTGAGGCGTATTTGGGAGATTGCTTGGCGCACCTAGCTAGCAGGAACACCCATCTCTAGTCTTGAGGACAAGATTGATTTCAATGGGTGGTGAAATGATAGAGACCGATTTTCAGAGAGAATATTCTAGTAAGGGGTAGAATGGTCTTTTAAGAGTGAGTTTGTTAAGTTGTTAGGGGGGGAAGTTCTAGACCCCACTTGTGGGGCTAGAGAATAGTTATATAAGCAGTAGGTTAGGGTGAGAAGGTGGGGGGGCAGAAAATATTGTATTCGGCCTTCTGGCTTGGGAATCGGCCTGCGGGTTTGGGCGAGGAGCACCTGCTCTCTCGAGGTGTCCATCTGTTGTAGCTCTGTTGTAATTCTCTGTTCTACTTCATAAATAAAGTAGTTCGTTCCTCTGGCTCTATCAAAAGTTTTTCAGTCTTTTTGTCAGCATTAATGGTTTGATAGAATTCAACTATTTTTGCCACAAATACACTGTGAGAAGAAGCACCCTGCTCATATGACTTGACCGATCCCTGGCACAGGTGGGTTAAACTTTTTGCCAACTCCTCTGTCCAAAACTTGTCATGGCCTCAAACAAAAAACCCTTCAAATTCATGGCCCCATGGTTATCACATGCTTAGTTTAAGCACCTGGTGGAGGAATCATGGACTGACAACAAAAGCTTGATCAATAATATTAGGAATCATGCATCCAAGACTCATGCATGGAACAACAACATCAATGGAATGATTGGAGCTAAGAAGCACATACTAAGTGCTCACTTAATAAGCATTCAAAAAGCTCTCGAGGAGCAGTCCTCCCCATGAATTTTTAGCCTTCAGAAAATCCTCTGAAACAACTATGAAGATATCAAACTGCATGAAGAGGTGGTGTGGATGGAAAGAATGTTGGGGTTTGTAAACATCTAATATGCCCAAAACAAGACAGAAAACATGTACAAACCCCCCAAGACCATTCAGGAGTGAATCGTGTTTAAACAAAAGTTTCCCTGTAAACACTTGTAGTGGTTTTCCAGCGAACTTCCTTCTTGTTTCGTTGATAACGATCACAAGCTTCAACCAAAAGTCCGGAGCCTCTTCTATTATTCACCAATGATACGAATCACTAAATTTCTACACTGAAACATCAATAGAAAAACTTCTAGCTTCACGCAGGGCTAGCTGCTCCTCATCAAATAAGATAAAGAAGATGACAGAGCTTCACGAATGATACGAATCACTAAATTTCTACACTGAAACATCAATAGAAAAACTTCTAGCTTCACACAGGGCTAGCTGCTCCTCATCAAATAAGATAAAGAAGATGACAGAGCTTTCACAGGGTGAATGTAAATGAAGTCTCTCATGGGGAGGAACGAATAGCCACTTTATATAACGATGGTCCATGATTGTAACCGTCCAGAGGAGCCACAAAGTTTCATCTCCATAACCCTCAGAAACAAAGAGCCACTCGAACTTATTCTTGGCACATTCAACTTTTGCATGGACAGTTCATCATCCATGTATTATCTCATAACATAAACAAATGTCAAACGCCTTTCATTAAACTCCACAACGATAAAATACATATCCATGTTATTTAAATGTTACATTAATTAAATATCACAAATTTAAATAATAAATTTAGATAATATCTCATCACATGGGACAAATGAAAACCCAAAACCCAAATTAAATAGGATTCTCCATGCATGATAACCCACATAAGCTCTACAAAATTCTGGACAGCCACTTCGTTCTAAAAATAATCCTTATTCAGATAGTCTTAGGCGCAGCCCCAAGTGTCATTGCAGCATTGAAAATGAATATGTATTCATAGTTCGTAATCACAAGCAATAGGCAGTATCTAGCATCATATCACTGTTCCTCAAATTACAAAGGATCTGGCGTGATTCAATCAACCACATGCACACTAATACAGTCCCTTTGTCCATGACTTTGTGTTTAAGCTGCTGCGGAAACGTCGGGAGTCGCAATGACAGAACAGGTTTACAGATGAAAAAAAACAGAAGAAAAGAATCACACAGGACACAGAGATTTACGTGTTTTGGAAAATGATCCTTATGCTCACGGAAAGACAGAAATATTACTATAGTTAGGAGCACAAAACTACAAGGAGTTTCAGAGTTCTCAATCACACACAAAACCCTAACTCGAAATGATCTAATAAGGAGGACAAAGCATTATTCCACCAACCGCACAGAAAGTCCGTTGTGCTACAGTAAAAGGTGGCTGAAAGTCCGCATTGCTACAGCGTCGCGGCCACCCAAGTCCAAACTGCTACAGTGACCGACGGCTGAAAGTCCGTAGAGCTACAGTGCCCTGTCGGTGTCGTCCAGTCGGCTCTGCTACAGTCGGTCAGAGCGGCTACAGTACCCCAAAATTTGGGTCAGGAGCCAAAGGCCCCCGAAACCCCAAAGCAGGGGCACGTTTCCCCCTGCAACCTCTAACGAGCTCACTGCGGAGCTCAACCCACAAAGTTGCGGCCTGGTGCGCAGTATGGACCGCAAGCATTCGGCCCAACATCATCCAAAGAAGATCAAGCTACACCAATCCAACATAAGCATGAGATATGGAATATGTCAATCTCGTAGTCTAACTCGTCAATTCTTGACTCCCAAGTAGACCGGTTAAAATAGATGAATACATCACATGTCATTTACCTAAACATGGCCATGCACTTTTCAATCTCACTCTATCGAAGACTCAAATAGCTTGACCTAATAACAAGGATGGACAACAAATCGCTTCGCATAATCAACACTATACCCAATTAACCATCGTTTAACCGTTCAACTAATTAGTACCATTCACCTGAATGGTCGTTTAACCATTCACATGAAGGGAGCGTCACTGATCTTTGGTTAAAAAATAAACAAATACTATCCACCCGAATAAGCAGAATTAGACGTACAGTTTGGGAGGAAGGGGAGAGAAAAATATTAGAAATGGAAGAGGAAGAAGAAAAGAAGAAGAGGGGAATACTCGAGTGGCCCTGTAACTCTCTCGCACAAGCCCCCTGGCCGAACAACAATAGAAATATTCCCTCCCCCTCTCTCACCGGCCCTCCCCCTTTTAACAGCCCCTCCTTCCCCCAAATTATTCCAAGTGTGAGCCCTAAGTAAAAGTCGTGGGGCCCCCAGTTTATTCCCCCCTGGTATATTCCCCCAGTTTGTTAAGTGTAACCACTGCTTTCCAGGCTGTATTGTAGGGCCCTCTCCCCCTTCTAGAATATGCTTTACAGCTGCGTCAGTTGTGGCCACGCATGGGCTCTATCGCATTCCATATGATACAGGACAATCCAGCTTAAGTGTTCTCCGGCTTGTATGCATGAGTGAACTTTGTATCTCAATACGAACCCTTGCCCATGCTGATCTTAACATATCATCATAACCATTTATATTCAATGATGATCATCGATAAGTGATACTCGGAATACTATCAGATCATATCTAATGTTATAATGCAGCAAACATAAATGAATGACAAATAAGATGGTCATAAATAAGCAACACGTGATACAATAAAGTCCAAAGCCAATATCACAAAGAGCTTCAAGCGAGTGGATCTGTTTGGGCAATTAAAGTACTTCATTATACCAAACACAAACCAACATTTCGAAGCACCAAAACAGTAATGTTAAACATAAACATTATGAGGGCCCCATACATCATTGATGGCCAATTCATACTGATAAGGAACAAGGACAGGCTACTTGTATAATTGCAAAAGAAGGAACCGTGATTACATGGATGAAGAGGAAGGATGGAAGAAGAAAGTAGACATTCGAGGGTTCTGTAGCACCCTCCCCCAAGCCTCACGGCCGATTCCTAATCATATTCTCTCTGTCCCCTCCCACTCTACCTCCCCAACCCCCCGTTTATAACAGCTTCCTTAATAGAATGTGGGCCCCTCAACATATTCCTTTTTATTCCCTGGCATATTCCTCCTAACCACCCCGGCCCACAAAATCCCAGCACCTAACACATACATCCAGAAGCTACACTCAGACAATGAGCATGATTTTGTTGCCAATGGAGCTTGTTCCCTAGTATCCCTCAAGCTTCATGAATGTGTCTAAACGGTGATATCTCTATAGATCATGGTTCTTAAGGGAAAGTCGAGGCATGCGCTTTAATGCGGGGCGCTACGAGGCGCAACCTAGGCACCTTGAACTGGTTGTGGCGAGGCCACCTAGCCAAGGCACACCAAAGATGCAGAGGCGCTTGCTTTTTCTAGAGGCGCAAAGGCACTCGGCAGATATATGTTTCCCTCAGCCAACCCCCAAAAAAAAGTTTTTTGGGCCAAAAAAAGAACCAAAGCCTTTTAAAATTTTAATAAAAACAGAACAAAAATATGACCAGCTGGTTACTCTCCTTTAAGACTAGCACGTGCAAAGGACTTCACCAGTCGGAAACAGCAGGCGACGCAAGGTGGCGAGGCCACCTCTCTTTCATAGTTATTTACGACAAATAGCGCATAACACAAGCACCCGCTATTAACCATAAATCTCAAAAAAAAAACACAATCGGCAACAATGTATACTAGCAGTCATCCAAAATCATTTATTGAAAAACAAAAGGAAAATAGAATAGAAAATTGAATAGAAATATAATATTTACATAACTAATAAAAAAATGCATAACAGTATCAAACTAAAAACAGGAAAATATGCGGGTTAAGAAGGGGTCGCCCAACAGATCACGCTACGATTGGACTCACTGGCCTGGTTGGGTCGCGGCGCTCAAAGGAGTTTGCAGGAAGGAGGTTGCGCTGGTGTGGCTGGGTCTGTGCTCGATTGCGGGAAGGAGGTTGAGGAGGTGTTTGGGTCGCTGGATGCGCTCAATCAAGGTACCAGATCAACGTGTCGCACAGAGTCAGGGAAGGAAGGGCGTCACTTAATTTGCAATAAGGTATTTTGATAGGGTTTGGGTCGGCCTGTTAAAAACAATGCAAAAAAAAACAAAAAAAAAATTAAGACGCCATGGCTCAACATTGCGCACGCCATGGCACACCATCTCCTATTCTTCAACATCATAACTCTAATCTTCCCCCTTCTCGTGTTAATCTTTTTTTATGGGTCTCCTCACTTTTCCCTCTCACCCTCCTCTTTTTTTCTCACCTTATTTTGAACATTGTATTTCTCTCCTTTCCAGTCTCCATTTTTTTCTCTCTTTTTCTTGGGTCTCTCCATTAGTAATGGACCATTACGGTGGAGTTCATTCTCTTTTAATGGATGATCTCTCTTTTCTCTTCCCATCTCCTCTTTTTTTTCAATTCTGCATAAACTGAAAAAAAAAATTATGATTTGATGTCACTGCCCTGCGGCACCAAGTAATGGAAAAATGAGTGAGGAACAATCTTAAACACCAACTAGAGCAGATCCAAGTAGTGCAAGAAAAAGCCCAACTTGGAAGTATGAGTATCAAGAAATTCAAGTGACAAGGATTCGATAACTAGTAATTTTTGTTTACAAACAGAGACATTAGTCGTATGAAACCACGCTAACATGATGCATGAAGAAAAAAGAAGACAAGAATCAGCAGAACATACTTCCAGATGATGATTTCCACTATGAAGATGATGAGGCTGAAGATATTGAAGAGATCAATCCGAAGGATCGATAGAGCCCAAGATTGGTCGCAGCTGGCGCTGGTGCAATGCATGTTGTAGAAGGGGGAAAGGGGACCTATCAGATCGTGGAGCACAGTCTGGCATGCAGCTGGTTAAGCCTAACAAATTGGGAGAATATATCGGGGGAATAAACTAGGGGGGCCGCTACTGTTAGAGGACCCACGTGGGGAATAAATCGAGGGTGTTAAATAGGGGGGAGGCTGGGGAGAGAAGATTAAAAAGAATATTGCTTAGTGGTTCTGTTGCGGAAAAACGCCGAGAGCAATGAAGCGATAAAAGATTCATAGAAGTAAAAGGGAAAAAAACAAAAGAACGAGAAGATCTTGGAACACAGAGATTTACGTGGTTCGGGAAATGATCCATACGTCCACAGAAAGTCAGAAATATCACTATAATTGAGAACACAAATTACAGGGAGTATCTCAGAGTTTCAAGAACACAGAAACCCTAGCCCGAAATGGGTTAATAAAGAAGACGAAGAGTCGTGTCACCAACCGCACAGAAAGTTTGTGTTGTTACAGTGAATGGTGACTGCAAGTCCACATCGCTACAGTGTCGCGGGCACCCAAGTCCATGTTGCTATAGTGGCCAGCGGCTGGAGGTCCGCGGAGCTACAGTACCAATGTCTCCAAAGTTCGATCTGCTACAGTAGTGTCAAAGTCTGCGGTGCTACAGTGCTCTGTCAATGTCGTTCGGTCAGCTCTGCTACAATCAATCAAAGTTGCTATAGTGCCCCAAAATTTGGGTCGGGAACCTTCGGCCCCCGGAGCAAGGGCATGTTGCCCCTTGCAACCCCCAACGACCTCACCGTGGAGCTCGGCCCGCGGAGTTGCGGCCGCGCGGTATGGGTAGCAAAGCATTCCGCCAAACATGATCCAAAATAGATCGGGCTACAGCAATCCAACAGGTTCAGCTATAGAGCTTGGGCGGGAGAACCCTGGGGTCTCTCGAATATTCCTCACTCTTTTATTCCTCTTCTTCCCAAGTTCTTCGTATTCCTCCTCTTGCAACTTTGGTCCCTTACGGCTTCTAAATTCCAATATATAAAACAGTATGTTCCGGGTGTTCAGCTTGTGTGAGGGACTCATCAATTGGCCAGACCTGCCGGATACACTTCATGGAGACGTGATACCAAGCCAAACTGGAGGGGATGGAGCAACGTATAGGGCGTGTTGAGACAACTCTTTCTGAGTAGTCTTTAACGGTAGAGGAGCTCCTTCAAGGCCTCCAACTATGGGAACAAGAGTTGGGTGAGCAAGTGGAGATCCGCAGATACATGGTGTGCCGCCTGGAGAAGCAGTTGTAGTCGTTGGAGGCGATCGGGCCTTCGTTGAAACCAGGCCCGCCTGAGGTGCAATCCGCCACGTCTGGCGCTATAAAAGTGTCAGGGCGTGACGCCAAATTGGCCACAACACCAGCTACCCTCGCCCATGACCAATCTTCAACCACATGTCGTCTGGTGATTAGCCACTAAAAGAGGCTAATATTCATTGTTTATATTATAATATTCATGTGATTCAATGTTCATAAACACTTGCGCATTTTGCAATTTGAACTTCTTTTCTTATCATGTCTGTAATTCATTATTAAAATGCACTATTACATGGAATATTTTTGAACACCTCCTAAAACACCCAATGATCCTGATTTTATTTTCACATTTCATTTTCAAGTCTCTCGTGCTATGAGGAACATTCTATCCTACTGGAGGCTATGGAAGATTCAATTGGGACGATGACCAAAGTGAGCCTTGAACCTATAACATTATGGGGGAAGTGAACTGGACAGTAACCCAATAAAATAACTATAGCGGCCAAGATACAAGCCCAATGGTGCTAAAATTTGAACCGGAGATAACATCATGGGAAACATTTCATTAAATAATGTCAAAAGCTAATTCTGAGGTTTTAAGGGAGTTCGAAGCATCCTAAGTAGAAGATGAAATTTTGGGCCAGATTTTGTGGCCCAGATTTACAGCCCAGAATTTCGATCATATCTCCAAAACCAAAAATACAATTGGGCTGAAATTTTACAGGCTATTAGGGGACACGCTGGGCTTCAATTTTTCTTCTATGGCCCACTCAAATTCGGCCATCTAGATGCTCGTTTGGACACATCTGTCGGAGGCATGCAAGTTGGTTCACATTTCGGGTCAATGGTGAAAAAGTCCACATTCCACAAACTTTCCACCACCCTAGACCTACCATAATCAAGTGGGAAGACTTGGAATATTGGGGCTCGACCCAAGGTTTCTAAAATGTCTATTTAAGGCTGTGGTGGTGGAGTGGGAGGAAGCTTTGGTTTATTTCAATTGTAATGGTTGGTCTCCTTGTTTTAATGATCACAAAAAACATGTTTATTATGATACTAATGAGTTTTATGTTTTATGATAGCTTTTTACAGTATAAGACAGATGAGCAAAAAATATGGTTAAGTCAGGGAAAGACTCATCATTAAGGATGAGTCACCGCCAGCAAATCTCACAACCAAGAAGACTCGTTGTTAAAGATGAGTCATCGTCACCAATGTCTCACCCTCAGAGATGAGTCACCATCAATATGGAAATATGGCAGTCCTACCGTCAGAGGAGTCATAGGCGCAATGAAAATTTGGTAAAGTGTTGAAGAAACCTACCGCTGAGAAGACTCAGACACCACTAGAGTGTATCTCGCTGTCAGACTTAGTCACCGCCAGATCAAGACACCACCAGAGATGTCTGTCGCTGTTCAAAAGACTCACCGCTACTATTTCAGTTCTTTTTTAATTTAATATATCCAACATCTATATTATCGAACTTAATGCTGAAACATATTTTAATGATTGTGTATTAACTATTGTAGAATGGCATTAAGTACGAGGAGCAGAGGATCTGGTTGATTCTCTTGGCTTGCTGCTGTTAAAAGTTAAAGCAGACTCCCTCGTGCAAAGACGTGTAGATAGAGTGCATATGCCCAGACTTACAATTCACATACACGAGAGCTGGAACTTACTGCAAGAACTTGAAGAGTGCCTACATGTTGCATCTTGCTTGAACACAACTGTGAAAGTGAAGCATAGTGAACATTCAGATCCTACAGACAGAACAAAGGAGTTTATGACCCTCTGTTCAACTGCAAATTTCAAAAACTCGACTTGAGCCTCATTTTGAACTACACTCAAAGAGTCATGAGCTACAGAGCATATCATACAGAGCAACACAATCTTTCTACATCTTTCACTTGCTCTATTTGTTTATTTATCTTAATATTACGTGCAGTGTGTGTATACTCTGTATTTCTACACACAAACATTGTCCCCTGCTTTTACCTTTTTTCCCAAGTGTTGTGGTAGAGGTCCGTGTGTGGCATGTTTTTATCTATACTCCCACGATCACTGTGAGGGAGGTCGCTGTGTGGCCTGGACAGCTGTTATGATGTTGTATACCCGATCCAGGTCGTGGATCAAAAGGTTTATTTTATATAAACTGTTTGGCAGCAAGTGATTGTCAAGTGGAGAGGACTAAGCTTCAGCTTGGGACTGAATTCAACCCCCCACTTGAGATACTCACTCCGACCAACAGTAATGTTATGCTGTCGTTTTGTATTTGCGTGTTTGTTTTTTCACATGTAAGTTGTTATAATTCACCTTAATTTCTTAATAAAAGTTTTCTATATCCTCTTATTCTCTTCTTCTTCATATCACGTTGATACCTTTGTCTCAAAGTGTGAACTTATACACACCAACACTTGCGAAATTCTTCACACAACGGTGGAGTGATCGTTATTTCACTGTTTTTCTTCTTCAATTTCTCCCTCATGAGACTACTCTCATCTTCCATCGAATTTTTTGCATCAATGGATGGTTAACCCTCTCATTGGTTGATCTAAGGGAGTAGAAATGAGCTGGATTGGATGTTATTTCTCACTCTTTAAATGTTTAATCATTTCTTTTATTTGAGTTTTTCATTCAATGGTTTTCTTTCTTCCCATTGTTGAATTTTATCGCCACACTTTTCATGTGCTAATAAGATCATTTACCTAAGAGTGCTCATGAAAATGATCCTTCAGGTGTATAAGTGATTAGCATGTGTATGTGAAGGTGTTAAACCAGTAAGTGATGAGGTTGGATTGATTTCATTGAATGAATCCTTCTCGAGTTAATGAAATTGAAATAATTTAAAAAGAATTTAACCTAATTCATTCCTTGTAATAACCAAAGATCAACCCTTTCTTGTAAATTGAATTCACTTAGGTCTCTTAGTATTCGTTTAAACCATCTCAAAACAAACCAAAGTTGGCCACCTCATAGCCAAATCTCTCTCTTAGAATGTATGTGTTTTTAGGCTTTTTCTTAGGTCTCTGAGGATTGGACAACCCAAGCTACACTACAAGCGACCACTTCAACCCTAAAACCTTGGGTAAATTTAGGCAAGACCAGGTAGACTTGCACGTTTTTTAAGACACTAATCCACGCGACTGGATTGTGCATGTTGAACACTATTTCTACATCCTTCAGACACCAGAGGAATCAAGGGTGCCTCTTGTTCAGGTGAGTGTGGAGGGAGTCGTTATACACTGGTTTTACTATTATGAAAGAGGTCCATATGGCTTTATCATGGCCAGTGTTCAAAGCGGAATCGTTGGCGCGATTTAGCAGCTCATAAATTATGAATCCATATGCAGAGATGGCAGCGCTGCAGCCAAAGGAAACAACTCCTAAATACACTGAGAAGTTGCCGAAAACAAATACAGGTGGAAAAAACAAAACGAAGGCGGTGACTAATGGACCATCACTGCTAACGTTTACAAGAGAGGATCCTAATGGTTGGATCATGGAAACAGAGGATTACTTCTAGATAAGTCAAACACAAGAAGTTATCAAATTGCCTTGGGTGCAGTTGTGTATGGGGAACACGACACTACCTTGGTTCTTATCGCGATTGGATAAAAATCTTTGCTCGACATGGGAGCAATTGAAGCCAGCGCTTCTGGAGAAGTTTGGAGGCAACGAGCAGCAACTAGATCCAGGATTGTGTTTGGTACCATTGATCGCAGAAGAAGCGTGTCCGAGCGTACTACCAGATGCACGGAAAATTTGTCTTCTAGAAGTTTGCAACGAGACGGGTGCAGGGTACGATTCTCGCAGTGCGTGTAGAGGAAGTTCGATGCTGGAGGAACCTTCACTGTCTGAGGTGTTGCACAGTCCATTCAAAAATCAAACGGAATGAGACACAACTGGAGACCAGTTCAAGGTCTACAAGATTGTGGACCTTATATGCAGGGGGGTAGAAGGGGGTAGAAATGGAGGCAGGGTACTCATACTTGGCCAGCCAGGGAAACCCTTACATCTCAGCATTGGAAGCGGCAACAGCAAACTTGAGGAGTTTGCAGCTTTGATAGAAAAGGAATGACAATGGGAGTCAGTCTGATTCCATTCCGATATGGCCTGAAGAGGTAAATCTTGATCCGAGTTCAACTGAAGTTATGCAGGAAAAGAACGCCAAGGAGGCGTTGCATGAGACTAGTCTGCAATGGAAACGATTTTCTAGTTTAGTGGTGAGTCAGAATGTGTTTCCAGCGACTCTAGATTGTCGTGGGGTGGAGAAAAACTTGTTGCTTTCTGCTCTTAGTGACCAGGTTGAAAGAGGAGAAAAGCAGCATGTACCTCTGGATGGTGTTTGAAGCCCCTGACAGAGGAAGTGGCGAGTGTGATAGTTCTGCCAGCTATACAGGAGTGTCGTGATGTAGGTGTGTAATCCCCTAAAACTGGTAGACAACTAACAAGAACTGGCGAAGCAGTTCTGAAAACTCGATTTATTTCAATGGACATGAAAGCAAGGGGGAAGATTGAATGTCGTACATTTAGTTACAAAGATGGCGTGTTGGTTACTGTTGAAGCACCTTTGGAAGAAGTTCAGATGTTGGATAAATACAAGGAAGTTGCTGAGTTTTGAGTAGAGTTGGGGCAGTTGATTTCTGTTATGCTTCCGATGGAGCCTGGCATATGGAGGCAGTGCAACAGAAGCCTACTCGAGCAACACAAGAGCATCATCAACAGGCCTTACCGTAGCTGGAAGAGCAGCCTATGGATGTTGAGACTAAGATGAAAAGTTGTGGCAAGGGGCGGTGAAGTTACCGAGATAAAATGGATGTCCGGTTTACCTACAAGATTGGTGTAGAATATGCGCAACAAATGTCAAGGCTTTTTGTGCTTGGCATCGATTCCAGGGGCTTCTTGGGTAGAAGAGGTCAAGGATTCCAGGGGCTTCTTGGGTAGAAGAGGTCAAGGAGGCGCTGGAGGAAGTTGTGGAATTTCTTAAGAATCCTGACATATATGTGTGTATGGGTGTCTGTCCTCTTCGAGTGGCCTGGTTGATTAGTAGAGTGGTATATGGAATATTGGGAACCAAATTTTCCTGTCATGCAACGCTAATAGGGACAATGAGGCAGACTTTCTTTGATGTTGTTTTTATTCTCGCTGAATACAAGTATGTTGGCCCTGTCCAGCAGGCTGTCCAGCTTTTAGCATGCGGAATTAGCAGAAAGGACTTTGTAACTGAGCTGCTGTGTGGCACCAATAACGGTGGGAGTCTCGGTGACTTTAGTGAAATTTTCACAGTTTCCATACAGTGCATGAAGCATGGTTTTGTGGATGAAAAGCAAATTCCTCATTTGTGGTCTTCATCATGCCACGATGGGGCTTCATGGACCGCATTGTTGTAGCAAAGGCAGTAGCCAGAAAGAGGGCTGAAAATGATTAAGTACATAATGATCTTACAAAGGGGGAATTTGACAGTGACACTAGCGAATGGTTCTACTAATATTGAGTTGAGCAGGCTGGAAGAGCTGGCTATTGCCAGATACAAAGCACAGCGTGAGATGGTGATTGATGGTTTTGTTCGGTTGTCCACTGCTTGAAAAGAGAGGAAGGAATCAGTAGTTAAAAAGGGCCTGCACTTAAGGCGAGGCTTGTTGATTCGATGGAAAGTAACAAAAAGCCCATTCTGAAATTAACCATTGAATTTGGGTCGATCGTTAAGGCTGTGACAGTCAACATTCAGTATGGTCTGTTTGGAGTTGGTGCTTGGCCCAGTGAATGTTGTGGGACATGTCATGCTATTAGTACTGATGGGGCAAAGGCTGGTGGAACCGAAAGGGGTAGTAGGTATTACTCAACCTACTGTAGCTCACCTAGCATACCTGATGGACATACCAAAGAGTTCAAGGAAGTACAGCTTGTTGATGGCCGTGAAGAGGAAGAGGTTTATCAGTCGGGAATGATGTCTGTGCTGAAACAAGTGTACCACCAACAATGGAGGTCCTACCGTTCCGGTGCTAGAGAAGTCGAGTCATACTTTGGAGGTCCACCTTTAGAGCTGGAGGGGGGCCACCTGGCAGGTTTATTCTCGGAGGAAGAAGGCGGGGCAGGGGGAGAATTAGTTGGGGGAGTCACGTGGGTCACAACAGAAAAAGGAATAATAAAAGGGGAGTGGGACCACGGGGGCCTTGGACTTGGGAACCTTATCATTATTTGGTCTGACCTAGGATCACTCCTCGAAGGAAGAAAACCAAGGGGGCGACGGTATGGAGACGTGTTGCGGAAACCCCGGGAGCAATGAAGCGAAAAAACGATTCACAAAAGAGTAATAGGAAAAAACAAAAGAAGAAGATCTTGGACACAGAGATTTACGTGGTTCGGAAATAATCCCTATGTCCACGGAGAGGCAGAAAACCCTAGCCTGAAATAGGCTAATGAGGAGGACAAAACACTATTCCACCAACCGCACAGAAGCTTCGTTGTGCTACAGTGAAAGGCAGCTGAAAATCCACATCGATACTGATGGACCCCATTTCATTTAGTTGGGTATTTCTGAGTCCCACATCGGACTTACCCTCTCTGTATTTAGTTTTACTCATCTATAAAAGGACAACCTCACCTCACATTGAGGTAAGGGGATTCACCCATCTACATGGTATCAGAGGGATTTTTATCCCGAACCCTCCCTCCTCTGCGGATTCCCGGCATCCTCCCGGCCCCGCCTCTCTCCCTGCTGCCCTAGCCTTTCCCGGCAGGCCCCCCCCCTCCTCTCTGGCGCCCCTCTGCTCCCGGCGGTCCTCCCTCCTGGTGCGCCTCCACCTCCCGGCGCCCCCCCTGCTCACGGCGGTCCTCCCTCTCGGTGCGCCTCCACCTCCCGGCGGGCCTCCTTCCAGACGCGGCACCCCTCCCGGCGCCCTTCCACGGCGGCGCGGCTCCCGGCCCCAGCGTCTCCCGTCTTCCCGCGGTGCGCCCTAGCCCTCGCGGCTCCCTCGCCCGCGCGGCTCCCTCGCCCGCGCGGCTCCCTCGCCCTCGCCCGCGCCCTAGCCCCCGCACCATCCGCCTCCCAGCGGCGCTCGAGCCCCAGCCGCTCCCTCACCCGACGCCTTTGCCCCAGCCGCCCCCTCTTGCGCAGCAGCGGCCTCCTCCGGCGCCAACCCCCTCGCCCCGACACTCTCTTCCCCGGCGGATCGCCCTCGGCGCCGCCTCCCGACCACCCTCGCCTGGCGCGCTCCCGGCAACCCTCGCCCGGCGCCTCCCGCAGCTCCGGCGCCTCCCGCGCCTCCCGAGGGCCCCCGCTGCTCTCGCCCTGCGCCCCCCCCCCCCCTTTCCGCCGCCTTCACCCTAGCAGGCGCCCTCGGCCTCTGTCCCGGCGAACCCTCCCGGCTGAGCGCCCTTGTCCCGGCAGCCCACCCTCATCCCGGTAGAGCGCCCTCGTTCCGACGGCCCTTCCAGCACGGGCACGTCCTGCGCACGATCATCCCGCCGGCCCGCTGCATCAGCTACCCGACGCTTCCATGGCGGACTCCTACGGACGTGGCCGTGCTCCACGTCGTCCACGTCCCTTCTGTCCTCATTGTGGCAAGTTTGGTCACCGGATCGCCCGATGTTGGGTCCTGCATGGCCGACCATCTCAGCACCCACGACAGGGACCACTCGCGGTCCGGGACGTGTCCTCGGTGTTGCGGAATCACCGGGAGACAGAACGACAGAAAACGAGAAAACGAAAGAAAGAAAAGCAACAATGAACACGACGATTTACGTGGTTCGGGAAAAATCCCTACGTCCACGGGAGAGGCAGAATTTCACTATGATTCGGGAGCACAGAAATTACAGAGGATTTCCAACAACAAACCCTAGCCCGAAATGGGCTATAAAACAAATGGAGAAGACGATCACTATTCGAAAAAGTGGTCCGCGTCGCTACAGTGAACGGCGGCTGGCTTTGTCAAAAGCGCTACAGTAAAGTTGACCCCGAAGTCCGCACCGCTACAGTGTCTGTCGGATCGGGCAACACCAATCCAACACTCGGCTGTCGCCTCTCTTTTCCCGTCTCTGGCCCTTTCTATGGCCGACCTCAAACGACCTCATAATCCACCGGCCTCTGTCCGCCCCGCTCCCTCCTCGGCTTCTCTGGTCCGTACTGTTTGCCTCACTGCCTTGGTCAGCCATTGCTCCCCTGCCTGGCTGCTGGACTCAGGTGCCTCCGACCACCTCACCGGTGATGCTGGTATGCTGACGTCTTACTGCACTTATGCCGGTTCTTCCGCCATCACCGTCGCTGATGGCTCCACTATCCCCTCACCGGTGATGCTGGTATGCTGACGTCTTACTGCACTTATGTCGGTTCTTCCGCCGTCACCGTCGCTGATGGCTCCACTATCCCCATAGCGGGCTTCAGCGCATGCTCCCTGACTCCTTTGATTCACCTACCCTCTGTGGCACATGTGCCCCGCAGTCCCTTTAATCTGCTTTCCATCAGTAAACTGACTAAGGATTATAACTGTGCGGCCATATTTACATCTTCTGGTGTTGTGTTTCAGGAGCAGACTACGAACCGGGAACTTGGTCGAGGCCGGCTTCGAGACGGGGTCTACATGTTCGAGAGACCCGCACCTATTGCTTGCACGTCTACCTCTTCTCGGGCACTAGATCTTCATTCCCGATTGGGCCACCCGCCTGCATCCACCATTCATCAGATGTTTCCGGACTTCCATCGAACTCCTACTTTTCATTGTGCGAGTCCTGTTCGTTTGCGAAACATCATCGCTCTTCCTACATTCCTCGCACGGATACACGGGCCTCCCACCCCTTTGATCTGGTTCATTCAGATGTTTGGGGCCCGTGTACCATTCCGAGTCACTTGGGATATAAATACTATATCTCTTTCATTGATGACTATTCGCGCATGACGTGGCTTTACCTTCTTCGAGAACGCTGTGTTTTCCACCTTCCAAACCTTTTTCAATGAAATTAAGAACCGTTTTTTCTCTCTGTGTCAAATGTCACCGCTCGGATAATGGGCGCGAGTATCTCTCCACTTCCTTTCGGCAGTTTCTCCAGGCAAATGGTATCCTTCATCAGACCTCCTGTCCTGATACACCCCAGTAGAACGGCGTGGCCGAGCGGAAACACAGACATATTCTGGAGACTGCTCGTGCTCTCATCTTCCACCGACAGGTGCCTCTGCTTTTTTGGGGAGATGTCATTCTCACTGCTACCTACCTCATCAATCGCCTTCCTTCTTCTATCCTTAAGGGGGAGACTCCCTTTCGGGCACTTTTCCCCACTCTCCATCTTCATTCCCTCCCTCTTCGAGTGTTTGGTTGCTTGTGTTATGTTCGTGACACTCGCCCTGGCCGCACCAAACTCTCTCCCAAATCCCTCCGCTGCATATTCCTTGGTTATTCCCGCACTCAGCGCGGCTACCGCTGCTTCTCCCCGGACCTTCGCCGGTATGTCATCTCCACGAATGTCTCCTTTGTTGAGGGTTCTCCATTCTCCTTTCCCTCTCATCCTCCTGACTCTGCTATTGATAACTGTCTTCCCCTCATCATCCTTCCTCCACCGGCATCCACCCCTGTTGACACCCATTTTGGTCAGGTCTACTCCCGCCGTCCTTCGACTGTATCCCCCGTTCCGGCCCGTGACACTGATGCTCCCGCTTCGTCCGCTGCTCCTACTCCGCCACCCGAGGACTTGCCCATTGCCCTCCGGAAAGGTACTCGCTCCTGCCACAGTACTCCTCTATTTGTCTCTTCATACAGGGGTCTGTCCGCTCTGGAGACAGTTTCTATACCTCGCACAGTTGGTGAAGCCAAATCTCACCCCGGGTGGTTAGCTGCAATGCGGGATGAATTGCAGGTTCTAGAGGAAAACCATACTTGGGATCTTGTCCCACTTCCAGCAGGCAAACAGGCAGTGGGCAGCAAATGGATTTATACGATCCGTCTCAATCCCGACGGCTCTCTTTGCCGCCTCAAAGCCCGGCTGGTGGCGAAGGGGTTTGCTCAGACATATGGCATCGACTACTTTGAGACCTACTCTCCGGTCGCCAAGATGGCCTCTGTCTGCCTGTTCATCTCTCTGGCCACTCATCATCACTGGCCACTTCATCAGCTAGATGTCAAGAATGTCTTTCTCCATGGCGTTCTTAAGGAAGAAGTCTACCTGCAGCAGCCCCCTGGTTTTTCTGCCTCCGGTGCCGACTCTCATGTCTGCCACCTCCGTCGGTCCCTCTATGGCCTCAAGCAGTCTCCTCGAGCTTGGTTTGGCCGCTTCAGCACTGTCGTCACGGCCTTTGGCCTCTCCCGGAGTCTGAAGGACCACACCGTCTTCTTCCGTACGACACCGGACGGCTGTATCTTGCTCGTGGTATATGTTGATGATATCATCATCACAGGAAGCGACTCAAGAGGGATCGTCAGCCTCAAGGCGCACCTTCACCAAAACTTTCATACCAAAGATCTTGGTCCCCGGACTTACTTTCTTGGCATCGAGGTCTCCCATTCTGAGGACTCGATCTCTCTCTGCCAGCGTAGGTATGCTCTTGATATCTTGCAGGATGCCGGTCTGAGCACCGCCACTGCCGTGGACACCCCACTTGAGCCTGGCGAACGTACTCTCCATTCCGACTCGGAACCATTTCCTCATCCCGAGCGCTATCGACGTCTGGTGGTTAAGCTGAACTACCTCACCATGACGCGACCCGACATTGCCTGCGTCGTTGGCAAAGTCAGCCAGTTCATGGAGCATCCAACCCAATCTCAGTGGGATGTTGTCCTTCGCATTGCCAAATACATCAAGCGAGACCCTGCCCGTGGCCTTCAGTATTCCCGTCATGCTCACTTGGATGTTGAGGTCTTCTGTGATGTCGACTATGCAGGTTGTCTTGCGACCCGCAAGTCTACTTCGGGGTTCGCCGTGTTTTTCGCCGGTAACCTCATCTCTTGGCGCAGCAAGAAGCAGACTGTCGTCTCCAAATCCAGTGTCGAGGCTGAATACCGCGTCATGGCCACCGTCACCAATGAGATCCTCTGGCTTCGTCATCTCCTACATGAGCTCGGCTTCCCGGCACACACCCCTGCTCATATCTGGTGTGACAATCAGGCCGCCACGAAGATTGCCTCAAATCCCGTCTTTCATGAACGGACTAAGCATATCGAGGTGGACTGCCACTTCCTCCGCCAACATCTGGAGCAGCACCATATCAGCTTTGGCCATGTACCGACGGCAGATCAGCTTGCCGATCTCTTCACCAAAGGTCTCCCAGGGGCTCGCCTTGACTCTCTCACTTCTAGGCTGGGGATTCACCGCCTCCATAGCCCAGCTTGAGGGGGAGTATGAGTTTGTCTTGTCATCTTTTCTTTGTGGGACTCAATCCAATCTGGGCATGTCCAGCTTGAGGGGGAGTGTTGGACCCCATTTCATTTAGTTGGGTATTTCTGAGTCCCACATCGGACTTACCCTCTCTGTATTTAGTTTTACTCATCTATAAAAGGACAACCACACCTCACATTGAGGTAAGGGGATTCACCCATCTACAGATACAGTGTCGTGGCCACCCAAGTCTAAAGTACTACAGTGGCCAGCGGTTAGAGGTCCGCGGAGCTACAGTACCGGTGTTTCCAAAGTTCGACCTACTACAGTAGTCGTGTCAAAATCCGCACTGCTACAGTGTCCTGTCGGTGTCGGCCGATAATCTTTGCTACAGTCGGTCAAAGATGCTACAGTTCTCCAAAATTTGGATCGGGGACCTTTGACCCCCGAAGCAAGGGCGTGTTGCCCCCTACAACAACCAAAGAGCTCGCCGCGGAGTTGCGGTCGGGCGCGCAGTATAGACCGGAAGCATTCGGCCCAACCATCATCCATAACAGATCGGGCTACACCAATCCAACAAGATGCGCCTCCAGGCTCGACTGGAAGGGCTGGAACAAATAATGGAGCGCGCCGAGTCTGGGGTGGGGACTAGCGCGTGTTACGCATGGAGTCGGTTGTGTCTGGATTGGCCACAATTGTAGGATCATTTAAACAGGAGATCACTAGTTTGATGGAACTCCACAAGTCGATGTCTGGGTTGATGCGTCGCCTTGAGAAATTACCCATGCGGGGTGAGGCGACGATTTCTGAACCAGCAGGGAGGTCAACGGGGAGGGGTCGTGGTAGGGCAACTCTCAGAATAAGGGATCTCCGCCCCCTCCGGTGAGAAGGGGAGGGGAGCTGTCGGGAGGAATCAGCAGGGAGGTCAACGGGGAGGGGTCGTGGTCTACTCTGATCGGGGGGAAAGGTATCTAACAATTATAGAGTCAAGAATGGGAGGACCGGAGAAAGAGGGTTTCTACTTCCGCTGCGGAAAACATTACAATCCCATGCACAAATACTCAAACCCCGAAACTGCCATGAAGAAGCCATTACATCCATGAAGATTGAGGGCAGAATAAGGGGAATTACCATTCTGATTTAACTCAACAGTGTAGGGGAATTACCATTCTGATTTTACTCGACAGTGTAGGGGAATTACCATTCTGATTTTACTCGACAGTGGGGCTTCCCACAATTTCATTAATCCTAAGTTAGTCAAAGTTCTGGGGTTAGCAATTCTGGCTTCAAAGAGGTATTCTCTCATTATACCACATTTTTTTATGAACCCAAGGGACTTCCATCAAAAAAGACAACAGGAACATGTTATTAATCTGGTTCCAATCCAGGACCAGTCTCAATACGACCCTACATAAACCCTTATTTAAAAAAAAGACTGAAATTTATTGGACCAGTTTATTATGTTTCCAGGTAAAAGGTATTTTCGAGTTCCACATCCGATTACTCCACCTTGTAATCCTTTTAATCTATCTATAAAAGAAGGTCTTCACCACACTTTAAGGTAAGGGGAATTCACCTTCAACATGGTAGGTATCAAAGGAAAATCCCAATAATTTTTCCGCTGCCCTCATTCCTCCCGAAGAATCCCTCCAGGCGGAACCCTCCCGCCCTCCCAGCAGCGCTTCCTGCCCCACCCTCCCAGCGGCGACCCGGCTTCGCCCGACCCCGCCCTCCCGCGGCGCCCAGGCTTCGCCCGGCCCCGCCCTCCCACAGCGCCCCGACTTCGCTCAACCCCGCCCTCTCGCGACGCATCCCGACCCCCCGCTGCGCACAGCTCCTCCGTCGCAGCTCCTGGCTCCCCGCATCCGTCGCGATTCTCAGCCCTACCTCCGTCGCGGCCTCCCGGCGACTCCAGGCCCCACCTCCTACAGCGTTTCCTGGCCCGCCCGCCCGTGGCGATTTCGGCCCACCTCCGACGCGGCTCCCCAACCCCTCCCTACCGCAGCGCTTTCCGGCCCGCCCACCCTGCGGCTTCCCGGCTACGCTCGACCCCAGCTCTATTTGGGCGGCCCCTCCCTCCAGGCGAAAACCTTCGCCTCCTCCCACAGTATCCCGGCCCGCCTCCTCAACGCTTCCCGGCCCTGCCTCACTCGTGGTTTCTCAGCCTCACCTCCCTCAGCGTTTTTCCCAGCCCCACTTCCCTGCGGCTTACTCGGCTCCTCCCTACGCGCCATCCCCTGCTGGAAACCCGACGGCCTAGCAGCAGCATCCTCCCATCGACACCCGACGCCACCCCCCCCCCGTGCGCAACACCTCCAGCACACAGCCCTCCTCGGCGTGTCCCGACCCCGCCCTACTCAGCAATTCCCAGTCCCGCCTCCAACGCGGTCTCTCGCCCTCCTACGGCATCTCCATCTCCGCCTCAACCGATTTCTCGACGCCCTCAATCTCCCTGCCACCCTAAGTGCCCACCGAATCCTCAATGGTTGGCTCTTCTGCACGCGGCCCTCCGGCGCCACCTCTGATCGCCGGCTTTCCTGCAAGGTCGCCCCCTCACCTCAATTGGCGGCCTTTCCGCACGGCAGTCCCACGCATCATCCCTACATCTGTGCGCCCGCCTGAGCAGTTGTCCCATGCTCCGTCACCAGTCCTCCCGCACGGCGATCCCCCTTCATCCAGTACCCGTTAGAGACCGAAGCTCTCAAAGAAGAAGATTGCACTTATACAATCTTCTCGGGCTGCTTTGTCGCGTTCCTCTTCTCCGACCACCATTGCTCAGACTGATGGCTCTACTGCATGTGTATATCATCGACCGACAGCTTGGATGCTTGACTCTGGTACGTCTGAACATCTCACAAGGGATTTCGGGATTCCGATATGTTCACTATCTATCATTCGTATACTGGTGCCTCTGCAATTATTGTTGCTAATGGATCAACAATCCCCATTGCGGGATTTGACACTTGCCCTATTCACCTAGCTTCAGTCGCTCATGTTCCTCACAGTCCGTTTAATCTTATCTCTGTTGGTCGGAGTAGATTACTCAAGAGGGGAGGGGTGAATTGAGTAACTATAAAAATTTCTGTAAAAATTATTTCTACAAGGTTTTTCCCCAAAAGATTAGATACAGCCTAGTTAATCAAGGTTATACTGTTATAAGAGTTTGACTGTTTAAATAACTTCTTAGAAGATTGATTAGTTCTCAGTACTCTTAATATCAATAATTAAAACTACTTTTGAAGTCATTCTACTAAGACAAGACAGTTATAACTTCTTTTCATGACTAACTATCAAAGTGAATTTAGTGATTTCTGAGTTATGAAGAAAAGCAGTAAAACAGAGAAAACCAAATTAAGCAACACAGCGGATATGAAACAAGTGGTTCAGTCTCAAGTCAAGAACCAATCCACTCCACTTGGTGATCACCTGCCACCAAGCAGTTTATATAAATAAACTTTGATCCACACCCTGAATCGGGGTTAACAACAGCACGCAGGACTGTCCCGGCCACGCAGGACTGTCCCGGCCACACAGGGACCTCTTCCACAGTTCTTCGTGGGTACAAACTACCAGGCCACACAGAGACATCTTCCACACATATCTGTGGGTATACACAAGGGTAAATGAGTGTTTGAGTAAGGATATCCTGTATCCTTCAGTTTGATGCGGGAGACAGAGTGTGCTATACAGAAACACTCTGCTCGAAAGTTAATAAAAAGATACACAATCAGAGCAGAAAGATTGAGATAGGTTTAGAAGTGCTCTGAGTGTTGGTCTTTGCAGCTCTGGACTTCTGAGATGAAGCAGATGCAGAATTTGAGTCCTCGTCTGTAAAACAGAGTGTCGCGATTCAGCTTGTGTTCTTCGTGAGGTTTTACAGTGCGAAGATGTTCACTAAACTTCAAATATGCTTCGTGTGTTCTTCGGCAATGTCGAGTTGCATGCAATAGGCCTTTCTTTTTGAAACTTGCTCTAAGTGTGTTTTTCGTTATAGTACTCACGCCCGCTTGATTTTCTTTCTCGTGTGTTCTTTATTTATGGGCAGTACTTTTCTTTTATCTTAAAAATCATGTGTTGGGGCCGACAGGTTGCATGTATTCTGCACCTTGTACCTCGTACTGTCCAATGATATGTCTACAAAGAAACATTAATTATATCAGTGCATTAAAATCTTCAAATATGACCGTTAGAGATTAAATTGAAAGACGACAAAAATATATATTAGGAAACAGTGTCACAGTATGTCATGGAAACGGTGTCTCCTTCACATGGTGTCTGGATCGATCACGGTGTCTGAATGTCACGGTGTCTCATGGTCACAGTGTCTCGCGGTCACGGTGTCTCGCGGTCACGGTGTCTCGCGGTCACGGTGTCTCGCGGTCACGGTGTCTCATGGTCACGATGTTTGCTTCATTGTGCATGCTTCACGGTGTCTGCTTCACGGTGTCTGTTTCACGGTGTCAAAAGACATAACCAGTGGCAGACTCACGGTGTCTTAGACCTTTCAAGATAACTGTATTCAAACTTAAGCAATGATGATCATAGAATGGATTAGACTTAATTTGTCAAAGAAGATATTATAAAAGTAGATCAAGGATGGTATACAGTAATTAAACTGGAAATAGGAAGGTTTATTCCAGGAGGGGTAGGGCTGTCAATTCAAAAGAGGCAGGCAATTAAGGGAAGAGGAAGAATATTTAGTTTGTTATGCCACATGGGCAGAGAGAGGGAGGGTGGAACGTGGGGGCTGGGAAGTAGTTATAAGGGAACGTGGGGGGGAAGGAGAGAGGCGGGCTGGTTCAGTGAGAAAAAGTAGGTAGTTCGGCTGTTAGCTTGGGTGGGAGCTCTCTCAGGAGAGCTGGTTTCTTTTCCTCTTTCTGTTGTAATCCCTCTTTTTCCCATTAATACAATTCCTGTAGTTCTCTGTTCTTAACACTTGGTCTGACCTGCCGACCTCCATCTTCCCCTGAGATGGAAACCCGAACACACACCTGTGTTGATGGCCTCGACCAGCGCTTAGATCTTGTTGAAACCACACTCTCCAAACTCTCTTCTACTGTTGAGCACCTTCAGCAAGATGTTCAGGAAATTCGCCTCAGCCAACAACGCTGGGATTTGGAATGCGCTGAGCAAACAGAGTTCCGCAAACTCATGTTGCGTCGTACGGACAAACAGCCTCATGACGACGCACCTCCTCCAGCGATCTCTTCAACATCAGGCACTACGAGGGACGTCACTCCACATCTGCTGGTTCCTGCTCCAACTTCCGACTCTGGTGTTGCTGTTGTCCTACCACCCGACCCTTCCTCCATCTCCCGTCGGGTGGAGTTCCCCGTCTTCGATGGCTCAGATCCTCGCGGGTGGCTTACCCGCGCCGAATTATATTTCCATGTTCATCACATACCCACTCCAATATGGCTTCAGCTGGCGCAAATTAGTATGGAGGGCGTCGCAATCCATTGGTCCACTATTCTTCTAGAGGTATATCCGGACCTCTCTTGGCAATTATTTAAAACTGAACTCATGGAGCGTTTTAGTGGTCTTGAGATCCAGAACCCTTATGAAGAACAGGCAGCACTGCAGCAACATGGTTCAGTGCAGGAATTCATTGAACACTTTGAATATCTAGCCTCTTTTTTACCCAGACTCCCCGAACCTCGATACTTGGGTTATTTTTTGCATGGTTTACACCCGGATATTCGCTCTTGGGTACGGATTCATGATCCCGATACACGCCTTCAAGCAATGCGTCTCGCTCGCCACATTGAACTCACCCTTCGCCACGCGGTGACACTACTTACAGTAAGGGAGGGGGTCCTCGGGTTTCAACAGCCTCCCCTGATCCTCCTCCTTGGCTTCCTCCTTCACGTTCCATCCCTTTAACACCTTTGTCTGTTGGGCGACCGCCTACTCGGCCTTCCAAGGGTATCTCCAGCCCTCCTGTGGACATGCTGCGCAATTTGTCTTCCTTCACCCGTGGCACCCGCCACTTAACAACACAGGAATGGGAATAACGTCGCAAGAAGGGCCTCTGTTTTCGGTGTGGTCTTCCTTACTCTCCCACACATCGATGTGCGGATCCCAAGCTCCGCATTGTCATTCTCGGTGAAGGCGACACTGCTAAGGAGGATCTAGCATCGCGGGACGATCTTATCCCACCACCTGCTGTCCTGGAAGACGCTGAATGTCAAGTTCTTGGGTTACACAACCCCCAGCCACAATGCCTTCTTCCTGCCACCTCCAAAGAAGGTTTCTCCTCCTTGAAAATTGAAGGCTCCTTGAGAAGTTTTCCGGTTCTACTCTTAATTGATAGTGGCGCCACCCACAACTTCATTTCCCCTAACTTAACCCGCTTACTTGCCTTGGAAGTCCACCATTCTCCCCAGCTCCATATCAAGTTAGGCGATGGTCACCGGCGCTAGTCCTTAGGAATTTGCCCCCACTTATCGTTATGCATTGGTCCATATAATTGTACCATAGTTGCCCGTGTACTCGATATTGGCAGCCTTGACATCATTTTGGGCATTGCTTGGCTGCGAACCCTGAGCGACGTTCAGACCAATTGGCGGACCATGCGCATGCAGTTTTCAGTGGCAGAACAGTCCTACTGCCTCCAGAGGCTACCCCCTTGCAGTACACCCACCATATCCTTACAGAACTCTGCCAAACGTACCGGAGCTACAGCAGGTTGTCGTCTCACCCTGGGTGGCCAGACCACCACCACTGCCTTGTTGACTGAACCATTCCATTCTGACATTCAACGTTTGCTATCTACATTCGAGCACTTATTCCAACCCCCTACTGCTCTCCCGCCAATACGGCCATGGGATCATGATATCCGCCTGCAGCCCGATCACGGGCCCATTGTGGTACGCCCTTACCGTTATCCACACTTGCAAAAAAATGAAATAGAACGTCAGGTGGCAGATCTGCTGCACACTGGTTTTATTCGCCCCAGTTGCAGCGCTTATTCTAGCCCAGTGTTATTAGTAAAAAAGAAAGACAATTCCTAGCATATGTGCATTGACTACCGTGCTCTCAACAAGGCCACTATCCCCGATAAATTTCTCATTCCTTTGGTGAAAGAACTTTTGGATGAACTACATGGCGCCTCTTACTTCTCCAAACTGGACCTCAAATCAGGATATCATCAAATCCGGATGCAATCGGGTGACATCGACAAAACAGCTTTTCGTACCCATTAAAGCCACTATGAATACTTGGTTATGCCTTTTGGCCTTACTAATGCTCCTTCCACTTTTCAGGCCACCATGAATGCCATTTTTCAACCCCTACTGCGGAAATTTGTGCTAATTTTTTTTGATAATATTTTAGTCTACCTTGGCATCGCCATCAAGACCACCTCATTGTTGTCCTCCAAATCTTGGGCGACAATCATTTTCTGTTGAACCGCCAAAAGTGTCACTTTGCACAACAACATATTGCATACTTGGGCCATGTAATCTCCAGCCAAGGCGTCGTGGTGGATCCGGCCAAAGTTCAGGCCATTCTGGATTGGCCACTCCCTACAACAGTTCATGGCGTGCGAGGATTCCTTGGCCTTACCGGCTATTATCGTCGTTTTATCAACGGTTATGGCGCCATCGCTCAGCCACTTACAGCTCTCACCAAGAACGGATTCCTCTGGTCTTCGGCAGCTCAAGCTGCTTTCACACATCTCCAACACCTCTTGACCCAGGCCCCTGTGCTTGCTCTCCCTGATTTTTCTGCTCCCTTTGAGTTGGAATGTGACGCCTCCGGTACGGGTATTGGCGTCGTTCTCATGCAAAATCGCCGCCCCATCGCTTTCTTCAGCCGAGCCTTATCCCCTACAAACTTGAACAAGTCCACCTATGAAAAAGAACTCATTGCTTAAGTATTGGCAATCCAACATTGGCGCCCTTACCTCTTAGGCCACCCCTTTGTTGTTTATTCAGATCAGAGGAGTTTAAAGTTTCTGCTCCAACAACATATTACCACAGCCGATAAACAATGTTGGTTGGCCAAATTATTGGGCTACCATTTTGAAATTAAATACAAACCTAGGCGCCAGAACTCGGCAGATGCTTTGTCCCGCTGCCATGAGTTACCTTCTTTGAACCTTGTTCAGTCCGCCCCTCTTTGGCTGGATATCTCGTCTATTGTGCAGGAGGTTTCCACAAACCCTGCACTACAGAAGATTATCACTCCTTTGCACGCTCGCAGCACTTCTTTTTCAAGCTATACCATTTCTCACGGCATTCTGTATTACAAAGGCCGCCTTGTCCTCTCCAACGCGTCTCCTTGGATCCCTAAATTATTGGCAGAATTTCATTCTTCATCCCAGGCTGGCCATTCAGGATTTTACCGTACCTACAGACGTCTCGCTGCTGCTCTTTATTGGCAAGGCATGAAACCTGTTATTTAGAAATATGTCCGCGAGTGCACCGTCTGCCAACAGAACAAATATTTTACTCTGTCTCCTACTGGATTACTTCAACCACTAGAAATTCCAAACCTCATTTGGGCAGATCTATCTATGGATTTTATCACCGGTCTCCCCAAATCAGGTGGTTTTGATGTCATCTATGTAGTGGTTGATCGACTCTCCAAATACGCTCATTTCCTCTTGTTAAAACATCCTTTTACAGCCACCAAAGTTGTTGATCTGTTTTTCCGGGAGGTGGTTCGTCTCCGTGGCTTACCTTCGTCCATCGTTAGCGACCGGGACCCCGTTTTCCTCAACCATTTTTTAACCGAGCTTTTCAAATTACAGGGAACAAACCTACGTTTTAGCTCTGCCTACCACCTGCAAACAAATGGCCAGACTGAGGTCTTGCCTGAGGTCTTTGATACTCACATCACGATCATCTAAGGTTTTCTGTGATGGTGACTATGTTGGTTGTCTTACTACCCGAAAGTCTACTTCCGGGTTTGCCGTTTTCCTGGCAGGTAACCTCATCTCCTGGCGCAACAAGAAACAGACTGTCGTCTTCAGATCTAGTGCGGAGTCTGAATACCGTGCAATGGTCACGGTCACTACTGAGATCATTTGGCTTCATCATCTCCTCTATGAGTCTGGCTTTCCGCCGCAGACGTCTGCTCATATTTGGTGTGATAATCAAGCAGCCACAAAGATTGCTTTTAATGGTGGAAGAACTACTCAATGAGTTACATGGAGCAAGCAATTTTCCAAAGCTCAACCTCAGGGTGGGTTATCATCAAAATTCGAATAAGGGGGTCAGACGTGGAAAAGACAGTGTTTCGGACACACAACGAACATCACAAATACTTGGTGATGTCATTCGGCCTCACTAAGGCTCTATCCACATTTCAGGCTAATATGAATGATTTATTTCAATCTTTACTCCACAATTTGTACTAATTTTTTTTTATGACATCCTCGAGTACAACAAGGATTGGCCGACTCATTTACATCATGTAGAGGTGGTTCTTCATGTTTTACACGGATGCCGGTTTTTTGCCAACAAAAAGAAATGTCGGTTTGGTCAACAAGAGGTGGAGTACTTGGGTCACAAAATTTCTATTTCGGGCGTGTTCGTGAATCCTGGTAAAGTGCAGGTTATGTTGGACTGGCCACCTCCAACTATAGTAAAAGGTTTGTGTGGGTTCCTCACCCTCATGGGGAATTATCGAAAGTTCATTCAGGGTATGGCAAAGTCGCTCAGCCCCTCACGACACTAACCCACAAGGATGGGTTTCACTGGACAAATGAGGCTCAACATGCCTTCCAATGTTTGAAGCATCTGATGACGGAGGCCCTGATCTTGGTTTTACCGGATTTTTCCAAGGAATTCGAGCTCGAATGTGATGCCTCAGGACGCGGCGTCGGGGTTGTTCTTATATCAGATCGGCGACCCGTCGTTGTTTTCAGTACCGCTCTGTCCGAACAACACATGGCCAAATTCGTGTATGAGGAGGTCATGGTGCTTGTGCTTGCAATTCAGCATTGGCGACCCTATTTATTAGGTCGTCCTTTCACTGTTTTTTCCGATCACCAGAGTCATAAATATCTGCTACAGCAGCGCATCACCACTGTTGACCAACAATGTTGGATCGCCAAACTGCTAGGTTACCAGTTCGAAATTCGTTAAAAGCCCGGCAAAGAAAACTTTGATGTTGATGCCTTACTCCAACGGGATAAGGACATACCCCGCCTCCGACTGCTGGAGTCTCGACCTATCTATAAAGAAGGTCGTAGCCTGGTTGATGGTGTCGTCAATGATCCATACCTGGGAAAGATACTCCACACAATGCTAGCAGGTCAGTCTTCATATTCTGGTTTTACTCTTTCTTAAGGAGTTTTGGAGTATCATGGTCGCCTCGCAATTCTTGCATCATCCCCCTGGGTGCGCCAGCTGTTGACTGAGTTCCATTCATCCCCTCGGGGGGGAGGGGGGGTCACTCAAGTTTTTACGGGACCTATCGGAAGCTAAAATCCATTCTGTATTGGGTTGGCATGAAACGGATTGTCCGAGAATTTGTTCAGTAATGAGAAGTTTGTCAACGGTATAAATACTCCACCTTGTCCCCTAGCAAGTCAGCTGCTGCCTTTAGACATCCCTACATCAGTGTGAACAGATATTGCTACGAATTTTATCTCGGAGCTACCAAAATCCAAGGGGTGTGACGTAATTCAAGTGATCGTCGACCGCCCGTCAAAATATGCACACTTTTTGTTACTCAAGCATCAATACACGGCACGAACAGTGGCTGAGCTTTTCCTCCGAGAGGTAGTGCGCCAACATGGAGTGCCCGCATCCATTGTGAGTGATCGCGACCCCGTTTTTCTCAGTAATTTTTTGACAGAATTGTTTTGTTTTCACGACACAACTCTCGAACTTCAATTCCGACTACCACCCTCAAACAAACAGCCAAACAGGGGTGATTAACCATTGTCTCGAAACCTGCCTGCGTTGCTTTGCGGGGGAACTACCACAGTCTTGGTCTTACTGGATTATATGGGCTGAATAGAGTTACAATACAACTTGGCATGTCACCATTGATGTGACTCCATTTGAGGTGGTGTACGGCTGAAAACCAGTCTTGGTCTTACTGGATTATATGGGCTGTGAATAGAGTTACAATACAACTTGGCATGTCACCATTGATGTGACTCCATTTGAGGTGGTGTACGGCTGAAAACCTCCCTCCATTCTAAGTTTTTTGTCATCAGGCATCCGTGTAGCAGTTGTAGCCACAGCTCTGGGAGACTGCGATGAAGCTCTTCGCCAGCTTCACCTAGCTCAGTCCCAAGATCATATGAAATGATATGTGGATCGACACTGACAACACATTTCCTTCCAGGCAGGTGACTACGTGTACTTAAAACTTTGGCCGCATAACTAGCATACTGTGGCCCAACAGGTTCACCAGAAATCAGTCGCCCGTTTTTATGGTCCCTTCACCATCCTCAATCAACTTGGACCTATTACATACCGCCTGGGCCTACCCGTTGCAGCTAAAGTCCATCTGGTTTTTCATGTGTCGCAATTAAAGTCGGTTGTGGGTACCTGAAAGAGCACTGTTGTGGGCGCCCTCAAATGATTAGTGTAATTTTGAGGTACTTAGGTGCAGCAGAGTGGCTGACCAATGTCGTCTCTCAAAGGAGGAAGTAGATTTAAAACAAATTTTTAAAGGTATTCTAAAAATAAAAGAGAATAAAAACATTATTTGAAAGGATGGGGGTTGGTTATAGTTTATGAATCTAGAAGAAGTTTGCTGGAAGAAGATTGTATATTTTTTTTGTTTTTAGTTTTGAAATGAAGTTCGATTAAAATGACACAACAAAAAGATGTTTTTTTAGAAAATATTTTAAAAGGCGTAATCGATCTAACTCTACCTCTTCACTCTATTATTAATCATTATCATTTAAACTAACATTCACTTAATTATGATCCCTTAATTTGTTAAATCCCAAACCCTACGAGAATTAACTTTACCACGAAGATGAAGTGAATTTAACTAGGGCTAACTTCGGAACATGCAATCGCAACACCCTGCTTTGATTGATGTTCTAAGATTAGCGTATGGTCAGTGATAAATTAAGGCACATAACCACTCTGGAAATGAGGATTAATTGAGTTTAGAGATTGTATTTGAACTCTATAAATTGATCTCGTGTGGTCTTGT
Organism: Viscum album; assembly: GCA_963277665.1. NCBI lineage: Eukaryota > Viridiplantae > Streptophyta > Magnoliopsida > Santalales > Viscaceae > Viscum > Viscum album. The sequence goes on from OY728119.1 coordinate 1,513,469,307, forward strand.
ATTACCGATTAAGATTACGCTCTCACAATTCACACAAATCCCAACCTCGCGCGTTTTGTGTTTATTGTTCAATTGCTTCCTTAGTTTCATTTAAATTGAAAACTCAATTAATAGATCATATTTAGTAAATTACAGTATATCATTGATTCAAAATAAATTAATGAAGAGAGTGAGAAATAGATCGATTACTAAAAGACTACTCTTCCATGGGTGGCGTAATCATCGTAGAAGCGTTTTGCATGTGCAAAGGTTTATAATGGGCATAACCCAATAACGCTTCTACTCAAGAATTCCAAACCAATTAGGAAGATTAATAGAAGAAGAAATTTAAACAGAAGAAAAGAGAAGAAATAAAAGAAGAACAAAGAAGTTTAGTACACAAATGAAAACATTACAAAATGAAGAAGAGAAGGAGGCTTCGATGAGGGGATCCTTGCTTCAAGAGCTACCCCTCTTACAATGGTTGGAGAATTTGGGTGAAATAAATTCTCCTCTGCCTCCAATCTCCTAATGCACGTCCCAACCCCTCCAAATGATAAAAACTCCAATTTATAGAGTGAAGGGGAGGCTAGGTTTAAAGAGGTTTCAAGTGTGAATGGGAAATCTCAGCCAAATATTTTAATACAATTTGCACCGCCCATTTTACCTCGAAAACGCATGAACCAGCTCTCCTTCCAGAAGGATGATTTGTGGTAAAATGAATCCCCGAGCTCCTCTCAAAATATGGGCTTAATCCAAGACCGGATGAAGAAGATATGGCCCAAATACAGAACTCATGTCCATTCTGCCGAGTTCAGCCCACCATTGGATTAATGTCCCATTTACTCCATCCAAATGCCCTTTTTAGCTCTAGTGTCCTGAATGAAAGTTGTAGAAAATTAAGTTGGAACACTGTTACAAAATTTCAAATTACAATAACAAATATAAAAATATTTATCTTCGAAATACTACAGTGCACTATAAAGGGTAAAACTGGAATTTTCACCAAATTTTCAAATGAATGATCAAATCCCAAATATTTTATAAAAAAATATATTTAGCACAATGTGGGGAAATTATATCATTTATTATCAATAAAATATTCAAAAAAATAGTGTTTTATCAGTACCCAGCAGGTCCAACCTTCTCTACCACCTGGTATGGATACTGACATTTCTAATTGCTCGAAACCTCAAGCAGTGCTCACACGTCGCCTACACTTAATGAATGGCATGGCCCATCCACAATTTCTCATTCAGTGGACTGGACACTCCATAGATGAAGCCACGTGGGGCGAGGTTGGGGGAGAATCAATTGGGGGAGTCACATGGGTCACAACAGGAAAAGAAATAAAAGGGGGTGGGCCATAGGGGGAGGGCATCTTTTCTGTTGGAGAGGTTAGAGTTTCGGCCTTGAGCTGCAAGTGAGCCAAGGGGCCACCCTAGTACTCTATGAGTCGTTTTCTCCCTATCTTTTCCCTCTCTTTCAGTGTAACCGTTGGATACTAGATACTGAATTCCAATAACAATCCCTCCTCTGCTATTGTTTAGCGCAGGAACCTTATCAACAATGTGGTTTTTCAGACAGGGGATATTTTTAGCACTTGTTTGTTGGGGGCTGGTTGTAGTTGGGATGTTAACAGGAGTTGCTGGGAGCAAGGGAGGGGCACAATTTCATTTAGGCATTACAGTTGGTTGCTGGTGGTTGCTGGTCCTTGGGAGGATACAGCTGGGCTCTTCAAAAGTGGTCTTTTGCAGAGTTCCCTCATCTTCTTATGTTGCCTCTATCTTCTCCTTCTTTACTGTAATTTTGTTTCTTATTCCTACTGTTGTATATAGAAAGTCACGGTCACCGTTGTTGCAGCCTTATATGGTTTCCGATACTGTGGCACCACACCTCCCGCCCTGCGACCCCCACCAATCTCTCTCTCCAAGCAAAGTGCAACATGGTAATTTTATGGATTTTTTTTGTTAGTCCCCCCCAACCCCGTCGTTTCCCTTTAACATTCCTATTATACCAAATATCAATTTTCATTTCAATTCATTTTCCTTTCTCATTCCATTTCCATTCCCATCAAAATTGATTCCCGCATACCAAACGGGACCTAAGATCCATCACATGAACACAAAAATATGACTCACATCATGACATCATGTAAAACTCTATTGCGTTGATGAGGACTTAAAATCAAATGAGTGCTCGTTTTAAATGAAGGATCAAATGTGATATTAGAAATGGTCGTGGAAGTTTTAATCACTGTCAATAATATTTCATAATTAAATGTCATGGCTTTGAATATGATTTTGAAGTTTATAAACCATGTCAAGACCTTATGCGGGGAACATTTTATAAAGATTCTACTAAAGAATGGCACTGAAAATAGGTTTTGTTGTGATGAGAATAGAATGGTTCAATTGACTCGATTTCTAAGTAAATGTAATTATAAAAAACAAATGATCAAAGCATAATGAAAAGGAAATTTCAAAAACAATTATGTCTGTGTTTGTGTGTTTCCAACATGAACAAGCTTATTCCACAACTATGCATACTCATTGATCAAGTAATTCTTAGTTCAATTAGGCGATATAAGAAAATCACCTACATGATTAGTGTATTGTGGACACAATTCATGTTGTCAAAATCAGTCTAAATCAATAAAAATTGGCCTCAATTCTGCCTAAAAAGATTGTGCGCACAATCCATACATTGCTCAAGGGATTCACCATAATTGTCTATGCGATAATGCATTGTCTACATGAGAATCCATTCAAAAGCAAACAAAAGACTCAACATTTTAAGGCATCAACTACAAGATCTGTGGATCATATACACAACAAAGATTTCCAAAAGTGGACAAAAGGGAAAGACTCTTCAAGACCTTTTGGAAGAAGTTATCACTTATTTGGCCGGTCTATCGCTTATGCAATTTGGCTAAATCATGTATATGTAATGAAGTCGGTGAAATATGCGATCTTCAATTCCAAAATGTGGCAAAGGCTTAAGCATAATCAAGTATTCTAGACTGGGAATCATCACCTAAGTGATAGTAAAAGAAGTACACCATTGCCAAGTGAAGGTCACTTGCATAGCATAGAGAATCGTGAAGAGCAAGGATGAATCGTCTAGGTCATCATATTGACCACCCACATGATCATTAAGTTAGGATGATAGATCACCTAAGAAATCTTAGAATCACCTACGCGATTCCCAAAAATTATTGCCTATAATTGTCAACAACTTCCATAAGTTCAAATTTGAACAGATAATTTCAAAGAAATGAATCCAAGAGTTCAAAAAAAAATGTGTCTCAATGATCATACTTCATTAGAACTTCAAAACAAATCAAGGGACAACAAGTAGAACATTTAAGTGAATTATTCATCTTAAAAATCAACACCAACACTGAAGGCTTTAAGATGGAGGAGATGTCTCAAAGTATGCATGATTGTACTTGTGTACTTTTAGTATTACTGAGTAACTTGTTACCAAATAGTGCGAGTGAAATAGAAAGGTGCCTAGCTACTCTTTAAAGTGAGGAAAATCGAGTGTGTGACTACAATAGAGTATAAGAGATTCTTGTAGGGTATCGCACTGCCATTGGGAGTAAAGGAGTTTGAGTGTATCACTACAATAGAGTACGAGGATTCGGATCAGACATCTTGAGAATCAACAAGTCAAGGGATGCATTTTTTTCTTAACGAGGAAAACATGTATGCAAAAACAAAATATGACATGGTAAAACCGTTGATCTAAAAGAGCGGCTGTAGGTCACATTGACCAAGCCACCAAATATTGGTTTGTTCATGATTGTCTTGTTTTATTATTTTCATTGTCGATACATGAAAATCAAAAGTAGGAGTATGACAAAAATTACCTCTGGAAGCAGTGATGAGAGAGAGATAAGCATGCTCCAGGTCGGGCATGGAGCGAGCATCTTTGTGAGAAACGCAAGCCCTAATTCGCTTGTAAGATTCGTAAAGGCTCCGAATCTCGTCTCTATTCCTACGCTTGATGAGAATTTCTTCCTGGGACAAAGGCGGGGCCACGACATTCCGAGAAATGGGCTGAGGGAGAGAGGGTGGAGGCGGCGGCGGCGGCGTCGGAGGCGGTTCTGGTGATTCCAGAGGGGGCTCGAAGAGTTTTCGCTTCTTCAGAGGCTGCTCCGCCAAGGCCATGGGCGGCCGGGAGCAAGGAGCGACGGAACCCTAGGCTACGCCCGCGGGAGAGGGCGGGCGCTGCAGAATCGATGAAGCGGTTTCCCAGCCGGCAGGAGACGACGTCGTGACTTGCAGGTTTACAATTTTCCACGAATAAATTTAGAAAATCCGAAATTTGCTGCGTAATCGTATGCCGTGTAGCGGGCGGGTGGGAGGGGGCGATGAATGGAGACAAGCGGCGAAACTTCGGCGGCAGAGCGGACGGTCTGGTACCTCCACCCGTGCGGAACCTTCCGGCCTCATCCCCATTATACACTGCATCTCACCCGTTCTCCGTACCAACCCACAGCGATATAACTGTTCACGGCCTGACTTCAGTTTTTTCCCACGTGAGAAAAAATATTTACGCACGTGGCTAGACGTGCAACATTTTTTATTTTTTGTTTTGACCGGCTTGACCGGCTCCCGAGAGAGCCAGGGTGCCTTCACCTCCTCTTCCTCCCCTCCGTCCGCACGGCACGTCTGACTGAACTCCGGTTCCGATTCAAACTCTCAGTCCCCACCGCAACTATATATAGAGAGAGAGCGACGATACCGCCGCTTCATATCTCACTTTCTCTGGTTCATTGAATCTCTCCCGCTCGCTTCTCTGCTAATCGGAATCGTCTCTGGTTTTTCTCCCACCGATCAATTCGCATTCGTGAAGAGCTGATCGCAGGGATCAAATTGCTGAATGGCTCTCCAAGCGCTCGATTCTCCCACCGCCATCCCCGCACCTTGCCTCCGCTATGACGAATCTAGCTTCCACGGCCCGGATCCGTGGGCTAAGCGCAAGCGTTCCAAGCGCCCTCGCCTCAGCAGCTACGATGACCAGTTCCCGACCGAGGAGGAGTACCTTGCCTTCTGTCTCGTCATGCTCGCTCGCGGCGGCGCCTCCGCCGCTGTCGCAGCGTCTCGTCCCCAGGTCTTCGTTTCTCCGCCGCCTGATCTGAAACTCGCCTACAAGTGCTCCGTCTGCGACAAGACCTTCGGATCCTATCAAGCCCTGGGCGGACACAAGGCCAGCCACCGTAAGAACGTCGTCGGCGACAACCAATCGGTCACCTCTGTCACGCCCGCCACGGCGATCTCTGGCAGCGGCGGTCGGGCTCACGAGTGCTCCATCTGCCACAAGTGCTTCCCCAGCGGGCAGGCGTTGGGCGGTCACAAACGCTGTCACTACGAAGGAAGCCTGGGCGGCGGCGGCGGCGGCGGCGGTGGCGGTGGCGGAGCAGTCACCGCCTCGGAAGGCGTCGCGTCCTCTCGCAGCCACCACGATTTCGACCTCAACCTTCCCGCCTTCCCGGCGATTCCGCTTCGAAGCGTTTTCATCGGCGATGAGGAGGTCGAGAGTCCGCATCCGTCGAAGGCGGCTCCGGCGATTTGAGACCGTCGAATTGCAGAATTCCCCCCAATTACCATTGCACGTTTTTTTCCCCTTTTTTTTTTTAAGCAGCGGTTGTAGGAAGGTCGGTGTGTACGATTCAATTGATTGCATTTTAAATATCAAAACAAAATCATTCAAATTTTCTTTTTGTTTTTTATTCAGTCCAAAATATAACCCATGGTTAAAGATTTATGATTGAAGCTAGTGTGTCTATGATCTAGGCTTAGATATTGCAAGAACACAACCAGGAATTAGAAAGTATCAAGTACCGAAATCCATATTAGTTTATAAAAACATGCTCAAAGAGTTTGGGTAGAAAACCTTGTGGGAAGCTTGAAGTGTCTGTATAAATTAGGTGAACTAGATCTCAACTTTGACAAAGCCAGGTTGATGGTAATCTAGGAAGAACTTTAAGAGATCTAGATGGTGATTATGATATGTTATGATTTGGTTAGAAAAGTAAATAAGTTATACCCGGAAAATGATTTGGTGTTGGACCGAATATTCAAGATATGTGGCGAGGTTTGAAGTAAAAAGTTTAGGATAAGCTTTCGATCATTTAGGGGTCATTGTGTGTGATATGAATCCACGAAGATATGTGAAAATTCGGTGTTGGACTGAATATTTGAGATATGTGGCAATGTTTGAAGGGAAAGCTGTGATTTAAACGGTGTCGTCAAATACGAGAGAATGTTCAGAATAGAGAACTGGTCATCCGTCAACGCCAACTACTATTTTCGAAGTTAAGCGTTGAGTCAATGAGAGATTTCGGGGTCTGGAAAGTCTCGGTTCGAATATATAAAAAATATTAAATATTTTATATCATGTGAGCATAGTTTTTCTGAAAATAATGAAATAAATCCAAAACAGAGTCTCAGATGTAAAAACTGAGATCGCAGTTGAATCCAAAATGCGAGTTTTACTCTAGACGTGACATAACCTTTATCAGCGTCGTGTATTTGGTTAAAAAGTGGTCATGGATGGATTAGTAAATCAATCAATCAATTTATTTATTTATTTATTTATCTCACCAGACTCAACATCCTCCTATTTTAACCCAATTATGGGCAAATCCTAGGGTTAATCACTTAACCTGAGGGATTTGAGAGGAGTAGTATAGGAGTGCATTGTAGCGTCAACAGATTGCAGTCTAGCGGATTGGTACTGTTGGGATCGTCTACACCAACAAAGTTAGTGGATCTCAGCAACGATAGCGACGTGAAATCATTATTCATTAGCGATTGATCCAAACTCGAGGTAGGATGTTGTTTTGTGGATTTTATCCTTGTTTGTGTATCTCGTTTCGAACGCGAGTCAATCTTTTTAACAAGATTGGTTCACGGATGGATGGTTGGATTGCAGATGTTGCTTTTATCTTCTTACGGTTAGGAATTGATGATATTTGATTTTTTTTTATTAGTTCTTCATTCATCATTCTAATGACAACGAATTAAGGTCAACCCAAACAATGGTTGAGGTTCATTCATCTTGTTGTGTTTTGTGCTTTCCCCCCACCTTTCATCGTGCATTCATCATCGGCATTCCATTTGGTCGACGGTTCGATAAATACCTAATGGATGTTTGTTGTGCAATCAATCTTTGGCACAAGGGATCATCACCACGAGTTTTGGATTGGGATCGATGACATGATCAAGGTGCGACAACCACCATAGGTGAGGTTTGGATCAAAGACCTGCGGTCTGGGGTTTGGCGCAACGATGACTGCGTGGTGTGACGGGGATCGTTTCTCGAGCAATTTGGATGGCATAAATCTAGCCACTGATGATGAGGTAGGTGTGGTCAACCCATATCCGCGATTAAAGATGAGAATCGCGGCAGTTCCAGTGGCAACAGAGGCGTGAGTGGAACCGTGTGAAGAATCAGTGGTTCTGGAGAAAACACGACTACACGACATGCGGTCCAAAGAACACACATCGTGTAGTCCCAACTGTGCGGCGACTAGGGTTTCCACGTGGAAATAAATATCACATGCCATGTTGATGGTTTACATGTCGTGTGATTCTTAACCGGCCAACTCGACGTGTATAGGGAGTACATGCCCAGGGCAGTGACCTCTTCGTGGGGCAAAATGAGGCGCAACCCATTGTGCTGACGAATTGCTTTGATGAACCATCGCTGATCAGGCTGTCACCCTCTGAGACGCTATGCCATCTCGGTTGGCAACGACTCCTTCCCTGGCTGGGGCTCTACCTCAGGACAGTGACCTCTTCGCGGGGGAGGGGGGTTACCATGTGTAGAGGGTTCGAAAAGGCCACACATGAGAATTCCCTTTTGAAAAGAAAGGAGTACATGCCCAGGAAGCCATGTGGAGTTACACGTTGTGTATATCAGATCACGCGTCCTGTAACACCTGGAGAACAGCTCGGCGTGTACAGGGAGTACATGCCTAGGAGACCATGTGAGCTCACGTGTCGTGTATGGCAAGGAACACGTCGTGTACTTCAGAAGGTACACGGGCATGGGCAGACGACACACACCAAGTGTCGGCTCGATCCCTACACGTCATGTGACATAGAGTACACATTGTGTACTTTGGAAAGTTCTTAGATATGGTCAACTACTCAGACACGGGCACACCCTGAGTACACAGGCACGAGCCATAGTACACGGGTTTGAGTAGGCGACATGTCGAGTTCCAGGCCGACCATTACACATTGTGTACCCCCTAGGAACACACTTTGTATTTTAGAAAAATGTGTAACGACCCAAAGTTTCATTAATGGAAAATCCCTCTTGATCCAGTTAAATGTTTCATTATGAAAAATGTTTTTATAAGATATCAACTTTTTTAGTTTTACTTTAAGATTTGTGACCGTTACTTTTTTAGCCGTTGAACAGTGATCATCTGAGTAGTATAAATATAAGGCTTTAACGAACTCATTTCTACTCAGACAAAGGAAGCAATGGCCTCATCCAGTAGAATTGCCCCTTACGAAGCCCATTTATCAGAGCTCAGAAAAAAGGTGGCGTCTTTGGGCTTTGCCCTTGACCAAGCCCAAGCTGAGCTCCATCAAGTCAAGCTCGAACGTGATCGTCTACGGGAAAAGTGGAAGTTGATTGAATTTACCACTCGAGCTATGTTATCCGAGCCGCCCCAAGAGTCTGTCACCATCGCGCACCTTACCCTTAGGTCTTACGCGGCTATTTTAAGGGGTTATGTAACAAATAAGTAGCACCATGTTCATGTACATTATTTTTTTTATATAATAATGAGTATAATTTCTAGTCATTTTTGATACATTGTAATTAGTTTTTAAAGGACAAATGATGTTTTTAGTTATTATTTAATTAAGAATTATATTTTATTAAATTAAAGGATTTTTGAATTAAATAATATTTTAATAAAATATTATTATTAATATTAAATTATTTTTCTATTAAGTATAAATGATCTTATAATTTTATGAATGCAATTAAAATTTTTATTAAGGTTTGAAAGCCATTTCTGTCAAAACCCGTGATTTTTTTTATAAATGTCGGTTTTTATTTTAAAAGTAAAAATTCACATATTTAGAAAATTATTTAGATGAAATAAATATTATTTTTGGAATCAGGATGTCGAAATTATCCAACGGTGATTTTTTCATAATTTTCTGAGACAGTCAAATTTTTGGGTAAAAATTAAATACCATTTAAATATATAATGTGTTTTATGACATCATAATGACCCAATGGTGATGTAATAAAATACCATAATCCTTATGTTTGGCCAATATGTGTTTTATCATTAAAATAATGAGGTTTTGGGTTTGTTTGACTTACTTTTCAAAGTATTAATGGAGCCCTCAAGACTTATTCAACACTTTGCCTTTTTAAATTAATTTCCATGGGAGGGTGACTCACCTCCACATAAGCAACCCTAATTTTTTAATAAGTTCGGACCTTGGCCTTGTAAAATATTGTTTTCCTCTTTCCTTTTCCAGAAACCATGGGCAAATACCATGGGGTGGTTTGTGGTTTGGATTATTTTAATATAAGGGGTCCCAAACCTAAATAATAAAGAATTCTCTCACCTTTCCTATATAAACCCACCCAAGCTCCCACTTCCTCCTCACTCAAATCCCTTTAAGTTCGTCCAACCTCTGCCCTACTCTCTCTAGAATCCTCTCAAGGTGCCCCAAGCTCCCAAGAAGCCTCTCACAAGCCTCTCTCTAGCCTTTGGAAGCACACTTCCAAGTAAGGGGTTTTCTTCCTTTCTCATTTTTTTGTCAATTTTCTTTAAGTTGTATTTCCCTTTTTATTTCAATTATGAATGTTGGGGTATGGTTTCGCACCTCCCCCATACTGCCCTCTTATTGTTTGAATGATGGGAGAACCCTTTCTCTCTCATTAAATGCCTCCCATGTACACCTGTTACTATGCCGAAATTCCGAAAGGAACTTCTCTCTCTTCTTTTACATTCAAGCAATACTTTTGTATCATGAATCTAAATTCCATTTCTATTCTTGGGACTTGTATATATATGATCTCCTTACTGTCCATTACATGTAAATATGATGAGGAACCCCTTTCTCTCTCATCAACCTTTTTTATGAATTCTTATGTCACGCCGTTACGCTGCCGAAATCGCACCGATTTTCTAAGACAATGTCTTTGTGTAGTGAATACCATGCTCATTTCTCCATCAAGGGTATTCACCTTTATGCACATTTACATATTTATTATAAAGTTTCATGTATGAATTCCACTTTCCTTTATCGTGGAAGAAATGATTATGTTTTATGAATCCATGTTTTATGATCCATGTGACACACTTATGCATGAAATGAAATGTTTAAGAAGGGTGTGCCCTTTATAGCGCTCCAATGCATTGGGTAAAGTATAGTATCATGATACGTCATGTGCAATGAGTGTTGACTCATGCTAATTCAAGTGCAACGAGGGTTTACTCATGCTTCAAGTGCAATGAGGGTTTACTCATGCTCCATGTGCAATGAGCCTTGGCTCATGCTAATTCAATGTTAAGTGTTGTTGCCACATTTCCATGTTATGATTATCATGCTTTATCATGCCTTTATGTTCATGTTTCTATTATGCTCTATTGATATGCCTATTGCCTAACATGTATTTCACTCCTCATGTTATTCATTGTTTACTCCCTTATTGGGCTTTATAGCTCACCCTTTTCTTATGCATGTCCTCAGGTTATCCCATGCAATGCTAAGTACGAAGGAATGTAGTGGTCATGTAAAGGAAGTTTTCAATAAAGATGTTGTATTTCAAGTTTAAAGTTTTTATGTAATGATCCTAAGCCCCAAAGACACTAAACCTCTCGATCTTCTTTGTTGGATCAAGTGAAGTTTTATGTAATAAAGCATGTTTAAGTTGTAATAAAAAGCAGGGTTGTCATAGTTGGTATCAGAGGATAGGTTTAGTTATTTTTGGGATTAGGAAACCCTAGTAAAGCCTTAGATACAAGACTAAGCATAATAAAAACATCCCTAAGTTTTGGTAAATACTAAGTAAGTGGTTTATCAAACAAATACATCCATGTCTGGATACGAGCAGGTAGAGGCGGCTCTGGCACAGATGTATCCTAGGGGTAAAACCCGAAAACACCGCTTTGAGCTAGACTCGAACAGGAACTGGTGCACGACAACGGTCCTTGCTGCACTCTTGGTTACGACACTCCCGGGGGATATGTTTTGATAAATTCACAATCTTAGTATGAACCCTTATTAAGGAAAAAATGCCCCTAAGAATTTATGTTAGAAGGAAGATATCCCCAAGACTGCTTTTCGTACAAGGTACGGGCACTATGAATTCATAGTAATGCCTTTCGGACTCACCAATGCTCCATCAATATTCATGGACTTGATGAATAGAGTCTTTAGAGATTACCTAGACAAATTTGTGGTAGTCTTTATAGATGATATTCTAATATACTCCAAAACCAAGGAGGACCATGAGGAGCATTTAAAAACTGTACTAGAGACTTTGCGCAAGGAGAAGCTCTATGCAAAGTACAACAAGTGTGAGTTTTGGTTGAAAGAAGTCTCATTCTTGGGCCATATCATCACAAGCAATGAGATATCTGTGGACCCCTCCAAAACAGATGCAATTGAGGGATGACCGAGGCCAACATCGGTAACTGATATCCGTAGCTTCTTGGGGTTAGCTGGATATTATCGACGATTTGTGAGAAATTTCTCACGATTGTCCAACCCTCTTACCAAGCTAACTCGAAAGGGAGTAAAGTTTTCTTGGAGTGATGAATGCGAAGAAAGCTTCAAGGAGTTGAAAAGGAGGCTTATCACTGCACCCGTGCTCACTTTACCCACAAGTGGGGAGCTTTTTGTGGTATTCAGTGATGCTTCGAAGAAGGGCTTAGGATGTGTGCTGATGCAGAATGATAAAGTGATATCCTATGCCTCAAGGCAGTTGAAAATCCATGAGCGAAACTATCCAACGCATGATCTGGAGTTGGCGGCGGTGATCTTTGCCTTGAAAATCTGGCGGCATTATCTCTATGGAGAGAAATGTGAGATATATACTGACCACAAGAGTCTTAAATATATATTCACACAGAAAGAGCTTAATATGTGCCAGAGAAGATGGATAGAGCTCATCAAGGATTATGACTGTTCAATACATTACCACCCTGGGAAGGCGAACAAGGTGGCGGATGCCCTAAGTAGAAAGGATCCAGCAATTCTATCAATGATGAGAATTGAGAAGGATCCAATCTTCTTAGACTTGATGAAGATGGACGTGGGAATCATAAAGAAGGGAACATCATCAATCCTTTCACAAATGATTGCTCAACCATCTCTTTTGGAAAGGTTAAAGGATGCTCAAAAGGATGATGCGGGAATCCAAGAAAAAGTGGAAGCTATCAAAAAGGGAAAATCCTCAGAGTTTAATGTTAATGAAGAAGGAATTGTGCGGTTTGGGAAAATACTATGTGTTCCATCAAGTTCGGAGCTGAAGAAGGAACTTTTGGATGATGCACATAGTTCAAATTTCTCTATTTACCCAGAGAGCACAAAGATGTATCGAGATCTCCGAGAAAACTTTTGGTGGGATAATATGAAGAAGGAGATCGTTGAATATACATCAAAGTGCCTGGTGTGTCAGCAAGTGAAGGCAGAGAGGCAGAAGTCTAAGGGGATGATGCAACCATTGCCCATACCAGAATGGAAATGGGAGAACATCACCATGGACTTCGTCACTGGACTTCCAAGGACATCCAAAGGCAACAATCCAATCTGGGTTGTTGTGGATCATCTTACAAAGACTGCACACTTCATTGCTATTAGAGAGGATTTCTCTTTGGATCAACTGGCACGGATATATATCAGGGAAGTGGTACGGTTGCATGGAGTACCACTATCTATTGTGTCTGACCGAGATCCAAGATTTACCTCTAAGTTTTGGAAGAGTCTTCAACATGCTCTGAATACTGAACTGAACTTCAGTACGGCCTATCATCCTCAAACTGATGGCCAATCCGAGCGGACTATCCAAACACTTGAGGATATGTTGAGAGCGTGCTCAATGGACTTTAAAGGAGGATGGGATTAACATCTTCCTCTAGTTGAGTTCTCTTATAATAATAGTTTCCACTCGAGCATCCAAATGGCACCATATGAAGCCCTGTATGGGAAAAGGTGTAGAACACCAGTATGTTGGGATGAGGTCGGTGAACGTAAGCTGCTTGGACCAGAAATGGTCGAAGAAATGGTGGAGAAGGTGAAAACCATTCAGCAGCATATCAAGGCAGCCCAAAGTCGATAGAAGAGTTATGCAGATAATCGTCGACGAGACCTTGAGTTTAAAGTCGGAGACATGGTGTTTTTACGCATATCTCCGTGGAAGAAGGTCATGAGGTTTGGAAAGAAAGGGAAGTTAAGTCCAAGGTACATCGACCCCTTTGATATTCTTGATCATGTTGGGGCTGTGGCCTATCGACTAGCACTTCCACCTACTATGGCCAAGGTGCATGATGTCTTCCATGTATCCCTCTTAAGGAAGTACATACCGGACCCTTCACATGTACTCTCTTCCGAGGTGGTACAATTGGAATATGGTCTTTCTTATGAGGAGCAACCAGTGAAGATCTTAGATCGTAGAGAAAAAGTTCTACGAAATAAGACAATGCCCCTCGTCAAGGTGTTGTGGAGAAACCACAAGTTTGAAGAAGCAACTTGGGAGTCAGAGGATATGATGAAGCTAAGTTACCCACATTTGTTTTAATGTGGGAAAAGGAAAATTTCGAGGGCGAAATTTCTTAAGGGGGGAATGTTGTAACGACCCAAAGTTTCATTAATGGAAAATCCCTCTTGATCCAGTTAAATGTTTCTTTATGAAAAATGTTTTTATAAGATATCAAATTTTTTAGTTTTACTTTAAGATTTGTGACCGTTACTTTTTTAGCCGTTGAACAGTGATCATCTGAGTAGTATAAATATAAGGCTTTAACGAACCCATTTCTACTCAGACAAAGGAAGCAATGGCCTCATCCAGTAGAATTGCCCCTTACGAAGCCCATTTATCAGAGCTCAGAAAAGAGGTGGCGTCTTTGGGCTTTGCCCTTGACCAAGCTCAAGCTGAGCTCCATCAAGTCAAGCTCGAACGTGATCGTCTATGGGAAAAGTGGAAGTTGATTGAATTTACCACTCGAGCTATGTTATCCGAGCCGCCCCAAGAGTCTGTCACCATCGCGCACCTTACCCTTAGGTCTTACGCGGCTATTTTAAGGGGTTATGTAACAAATAAGTAGCACCATGTTCATGTACATTATTTTTTTTATATAATAATGAGTATAATTTCTAGTCATTTTTGATACATTGTAATTAGTTTTTAAAGGACAAATGGTGTTTTTAGTTATTATTTAATTAAGAATTATATTTTATTAAATTAAAGGATTTTTGAATTAAATAATATTTTAATAAAATATTATTATTAATATTAAATTATTTTTCTATTAAGTATAAATGATCTTATAATTTTATGAATGCAATTAAAATTTTTATTAAGGTTTGAAAGCCATTTCTGTCAAAACCCGTGATTTTTTTTATAAATGTCGGTTTTTATTTTAAAAGTGAAAATTCACATATTTAGAAAATTATTTAGATGAAATAAATATTATTTTTGGAATCAGGATGTCGAAATTATCCAACTGTGATTTTTTCATAATTTTCTGAGACAGTCAAATTTTTGGGTAAAAATTAAATACCATTTAAATATATAATGTGTTTTATGACATCATAATGACCCAATGGTGATGTAATAAAATACCACAATCCTTATATTCGGCCAATATGTGTTTTATCATTAAAATAATGAGGTTTTGGGTTTGTTTGACTTACTTTTCAAAGCATTAATGGAGCCCTCAAGACTTATTCAACACTTTGCCTTTTTAAATTAATTTCCATGGGAGGGTGACTCACCTCCACATAAGCAACCCTAATTTTTTAATAAGTTCGGACCTTGGCCTTGTAAAATATTGTTTTCCTCTTTCCTTTTCCAGAAACCATGGGCAAATACCATGGGGTGGTTTGTGGTTTGGATTATTTTAATATAAGGGGTCCCAAACCTAAATAATAAAGAATTCTCTCACCTTTCCTATATAAACCCACCCAAGCTCCCACTTCCTCCTCACTCAAATCCCTTTAAGTTCGTCCAACCTCTGCCCTACTCTCTCTAGAATCCTCTCAAGGTGCCCCAAGCTCCCAAGAATCCTCTCACAAGCCTCTCTCTAGCCTTTGGAAGCACACTTCCAAGTAAGGGGTTTTCTTCCTTTCTCATTTTTTTGTCAATTTTCTTTAAGTTGTATTTCCCTTTTTATTTCAATTATGAATGTTGGGGTATGGTTTCGCACCTCCCCCATACTGCCCTCTTATTGTTTGAATGATGGGAGAACCCTTTCTCTCTCATTAAATGCCTCCCATGTACACCCGTTACTATGCCGAAATTTCGAAAGGAACTTCTCTCTCTTCTTTTACATTCAAGCAATACTTTTGTATCATGAATCTAAATTCCATTTCTATTGTTGGGACTTGTATATATATGATCTCCTTACTGTCCATTACATGTAAATATGATGAGAAACCCCTTTCTCTCTCATCAACCTTTTTTATAAATTCTTATGTCACGCCGTTACGCTGCCGAAATCGCACCGATTTTCTAAGACAATGTCTTTGTGTAGTGAATACCATGCCCATTTCTCGATCAAGGGTATTCACCTTTATGCACATTTACATATTTATTATAAAGTTTCATGTATGAATTCCACTTTCCTTTATCGTGGAAGAAATGATTATGTTTTATGAATCCATGTTTTATGATCCATGTGGCACACTTATGCATGAAATGAAATGTTTAAGAAGGGTGCGCCCTTTATAGCGCTCCAATGCATTGGGTAAAGTATAGTATCATGATACGTCATGTGAAATGAGTTTTGACTCATGCTAATTCAAGTGCAACGAGGGTTTACTCGTGCTTCAAGTGCAATGAGGGTTTACTCATGCTCCATGTGCAATGAGCCTTGGCTCATGCTAATTCAATGTTAAGTGTTGTTGCCACATTTCCATGTTATGATTATCATGCTTTATCATGCCTTTATGTTCATGTTTCTATTATTCTCTATTGATATGCCTATTGCCTAACATGTATTTCACTCCTCATGTTATTCATTGTTTACTCCCTTACTGGGCTTTATAGCTCACCCTTTTCTTATGCATGTCCTCAGGTTATCCCATGCAATGCTAAGTACGAAGGAATGTAGTGGTCATGTAAAGGAAGTTTTTAATAAAGATGTTTTATTTCAAGTTTAAAGTTTTTATGTAATGATCCTAAGCCCCAAAGACACTAAACCTCTCGATCTTCTTTGTTGGATCAAGTGAAGTTTTATGTAATAAAGCATGTTTAAGTTGTAATAAAAAGCAGGGTTGTCATAAAATGCATGTCATGTGAGTGCGATACACGAGCAATGTCAGGGTTTATGATACACATCATGTACCCCTTGGGTCACGCCATGTACTCCTCAAAGGGCAGTTTAGGGCCCTTATTCTTCTCAATTTATCTCTGGTGTGAGCTTGGGTGTGTTCCCTTAGACCTGATTTTCTAGGGTGTGTTCCCTTGGTCCATCCCCAAGAGGATACAATGAGGCATCATGTTCTGAGCATAGGATGGGATCCCCCCCATAGGTTTAGTCTCAATAGAGTTACAAAATCCCTCTTTGAGGCTCAGAGTGAGATCCTCTATCATTCTCTTCTTCCCTAGGCGAGGTTTGAGGAATCATTGTGACTAACTTAAACAGGTGTATAATCCCTTACTTAGAGGGTTATTCCAGTAAGGGTCATCCATAGGTCCTAAGTGTGATCCCCTATCTTTGTATTGATATCTGTTGTCTTCTGATTATGTGTAGTCTGATTGCGTGCATATTTCATATGATTTCTCTCACAGTTTCCTTGGTGCTTCTTCATGAAAAGACCACATGAGCATGTTCTCTTGGATGAGTGACATCGGTATAGTAAGACCTGATGAGTGAGACCTCTTGGATGAGTGCCATCAGGGATGGCAAGACTCGTGGAGTGAGTTCTCCCGAACGAGCGTTACCTTGAATCCTCAAGCCGGATACTATGGTTGGCTATATGGGTGAGTCCTCTTTGAGACTTGGTGTCTGTTATGAGTATATCTTTGTGTTATTATTGCCATGTCTCATATTCTGATTAACATTCCTTCTTGGTTATTGAGATGACTACTCTCTCTTGATGCTCTGTGTTTGGTGATTTTTGAGGTGTCTTACTAGGTATGTTTATACTCACACCTGCATGGGTTCTTCCCATACATGTTGTGTCTTATACAGATGAAAGGTCTTTTTTGGGAGTCATTAGTGAACCAGGAGTAGGTGGAGCTTAGTTGGAGCTTAGATATGCTAGGCATACCTCATATGGATCCAGGAGTTGCTTTTGGGTATCCGCCCCCTGTGTTATCAGTAGGTTGGGTTCTTTCTAGTTTTGATGGGTTTGTATTTGACCCTTTGTACTTATTTTTTACTATGATGTGGGATAAATGCTATGCGTGCATTTACAGTATGATTTGTTTACCTTTATGCATTATACTAGTGTATAGAGATGTGTACGTGTGTACATGTACTTCAGGCTAAGGTATCCCACGTGTTTCATATGCCTACTCGGAGCTGGCCACCAACCCATGGCCTATTGGAGGCAGGCTCAAGGTGTCACATTCAGCTTACCACAGGCCAGAAGGGCCCTAGTGGGTTAGGTCGCGATAGAGTTGTATTAGAGCGCTTCATCTTAATACCGAAGTTTGAAGATTGTCTAACTGTGAGGTTTGGTTTGGGAAATAGGGAAACTATGTTAAAGTTTCTCAAGTTTCATTTTTAGGTTAGGAAACACAATGTTGGTGTGGAGGTTGATGCATCAATTCACCAGGAATATGATAAGCTTCTTGTTGACTCAACACATGTAGGCATTGGTTGCAAGGAAAACATTAGTACATGCATCACATAGGAATAGGTTGTAATTTTATGTTCTTCTTGAGTCATCTCCCCATATATGTTATTTTAATCGTGTTGCATCTCGGCTATCACTGGATGCTTCCATAATGACAACCATCTAGGATTCTATAGCGAGATCATGGTTATGATCTACTTGGTGATGAGGATTCAGTTTGTGAATCTGTACAGGAGGTGGTTCCTCCGAGTGGATGGTGAGGGACGTATCCACCCATTTAGTAGTATATTGACCCACCTTTAGTGGTTTAGGTGGATGTTCCTCGTCAGTTTGAGCATTGGTTGGCCTCACGATATCGACGAATGACACACCAATGCTGAGTGCGCTTTGTGAGTTTCAAAGATAGAGATTTCCCATGCTTTATGGTAAGCCAACCCCCTTCTCAGGCAGTAGAGGGATAACACAATCCTATGGTGCAAAAGTCTTAATTGGATAATACCCCTTTTGATGGTGATCCTGGAGGCAAGACTTCTCCAAAGAGAAACATGTCATTGGTATAGCCCTGTGTTGGTGAGGTTTGATGTGACTTTGGGCACACAAGGAAGAGGGACACTCCCTCCATCGAGATGAGTTCTTGTGATGTGTTGTAAAACTGTGTGGGTGAGTCAATGTCACCAAAAGCGGATAGTATCGAAGTGTGGTAGATGAGTCCCTTTTACTTGTGTGTTCGAGGTTGTTTGATGTGCTAAAGTGTCAGAGCTAGCCCTGTTTGTGGTGAACATGAAGGCAAGGGAAAGTATAGATTCAATCGGTTGGATCTTGTGACCCAAAAGCTTCGAGTGTGGTTTGAGGTACGACACGTGCCTTAAATAATCCAAATTCAATTTTAACATATAGGTGTAAGACATATTTCCCTGAACATAACCTCTATTCAAAACCTAGTGATACTAGTGGAGCCCTTTTTGGTCAACCCTTGTGTTTAGAGGTTCTTGTAGAGAAGGATCGACAATCAAACACTTCTGACAATAGTGTGACTTGACTCTCGAAGAAGAGAGAGCCTCGTGTTTAACCTTTCTATAGTGGCAGTGAGACCCTACAATGTTTTCCCCAGTATGGAATGGCTGCCTATCATCACCCTACAATTTTTTCCCCAGTATGGAATGTCTTCCTATCATCCATGCTCAATTGATTGTTACTAGTGAGGGTTGTAGTGTATCTGAGTTGTGAGATATAGTTTTCCTTATTTGGTGAGAAGGAATCCTAGGTAGAGTAGGATGAACTCATGTGTATTAGGATATAACTGATTTATTATTAGTTGGCCAGTATGAGCCTTGGAGTCATGGATGCTATGAGGTTTCAGTTTCCTATGGTGTTGGAGAGGTGCAAGGGCATCTTCCCTAAGAATGTATTGGGATTACCTCCCCATCAAAAGTTTTATTTCTGCATAGACCCATACCTAGGGATGACCCGATATTTGTGCTAACATATCTAATGACCCCTATGTAGTTGTGAGAGTTTAAAGTTCGATTGGAAAAATCTGCAGAGTATGGGATTTGTTAGACCTAGTGAGTTCACCTGGGAAACCTTGTATTATTCACCTAGGGGTAAGATGAGAGGTTGAGGTTAGGTGTGGATTGATGTCACCTGAACCAGGTGATTTGGGAAGGAATATCCACCCTTAAGAATTGATGAATTCTTTGACTAGTGGTTAGGGGTGAACTGGTTCTCGGATTTTGACCTCAGTTTAGGTTATCACCAATTCCAGGTGTTAGAGGAGAATATACAAAATGTGGATTTCTAAATCTTCCATGGTTACTTTGATTTCATGGTGATACCCTTCGGTGTGTTGAACACCCCAACAAAGTTTTTGGGGCTTATGAACTATATCATTAATCCTTCTTGGATCGGTTCATAGTAGTCTTCTTCAGTGACATCCTCATATACTCAGTGTTAGAGGTATAACATGTGATACACTTGAGGATGGTTCGGTACATGCTTCAAGAGTACCAGATTTATGGGGATCTCACGTAGAGTTAGTTATAGATTTAGGAGGTTCACTTCTTGGGATATGTCTTCTCAAACATGGGAGTGAAAATGGACTCGATAGAGGTTGATGCAGTGCTATCTTGAGAGCCACCCAAGGGCGTGGTCATGACAAAATATGCTCATAGTGAATTTTTTCGTTCGTTATTGTTGAGTGAGGTGACAGAGAAGTTGACCACTTTTTAGTTGTCCCTTGAGGGTGAGGATGGTGTAGTGTATCTCTAATCGATGGTTGACTACCCCTTTTCTTCTTTAATGAGCCATGGATGCACAACTTGGAGATATTGATTGTGAGGTTTTGTGTGACCAGATATCCATTTGACATGTTCTTGATGGGTTTTCTAAAGGTGGTGAGCATGGAATCCTTCTGAGGATGAACAATGGCACCAGTCATGTTGTGAGAGGAGGTGATGAGGAGATTATCTTCCCTTATTAGTAAACCCAAGAGAGGTGTGTATGCACCAAGATCCTTTGGCATTAGGATTAGTGACCAAGGATATTGTAGTGTGTTGCCGAGTTTAACTCTTGATGTCACACCTGCTTATAGGTGGAGGATGAGGTGCCCAAATGGAAGTGGAATTGGGATGGTATCCTTGTGATGTTCATGATGGGGACTTCCACAATCAGCGATAGGTCACGATGTTATCTGAGTGGTCATAAACCAACACCAAGTTGTCCTATTTCCTAACCATCTGAGACCATATCTTAATGGAGTGTTTGAGATGATTGTGTGTGCAGGAGGTAGTTCATATTCATGGGATTCCCTTGATGATCATTTCAGACTGTGATGCTCACTTCACATCATGATTATAGAGAGGATGCAAGAGGCCTTTAAGACTCAGTGTCAGCTGAGCACAATGTTTCTACCCCAGACCGATGGCTGGGTAAAATGGGTTGTTTAGATTTGTAAGAACCCGGTTCTTATTCTTGAGGTACGAGTTTCTTCTTTTCCTTTTTTCCTTAAGTGTTTTTGAGAAAATAAGGAAAATGGGGGAAAATCCCAAAATTTGTGGGTAAACGTCGTGTACTTTTCCACACGCTGTATACTTTGGCCGTGTGGGATGAGTATACAGGGCGTGTAGGCCTGTCGGCGATGAAGGGTGTAAAAACTGACTACACGCCGTGTAATTAGTATATACACGCCGTGTAATCAGTTGGCAGGTGAACAATAAGGCGGTGGGAGTAGCTGCCAGCGGAACGACAGTACACACTGTTTACTTAGAAATACATGTCATGTAACCAAGTCGGCTGATGAACAGTGAGGCGGTGGAAATTGGCTGCCAGAGGAACAATTAAAAAATGAAAAGTACATGTCGTGTACTTGAAAGTACACACCGTGTAGTTGTGTTTTTTTGTTATAAACCGACAGTAGCCTCCTCTTTCAATAGAGGAAGCTTAGAACGCTGGGAAGCCATGGGAGAGATGACCGAACCTTGGAAGAGCTCCCGACCGAACACCAGGACTCTGATTCCTTCGTCGACGATCATGTTAAGATCATGTAGGTGATCCATTTCCTCTCCTTGTATGTTTCCTTCCAATTATTTCCCGAGGGGAAGTTATTTGAGTTTTAATTGGTGAACATTTATCCCAGATCTATGCCGTTATCGGGTGTTTCAGGAGGCGTCGTTCACGTATACTGATCAGAGGAGATCAAGGTAGGTGGTCTGATGTTTAATTCCAATTGTCAAGTTGTTTTTGTGTACCATAGTGCTACGCGCCCATGTTTGGGGTGTCGTATGGCTGAGGCCTTGACTAATTAAATACCTAGAATTGTATAGGTAATTTAATGAATATGTATAAATGATTTTTGGGATCTTTTCCTTGATCTAGGGCCACCCCATGGGCCCGTTTCCCTTGTTTAGCCGTTTGGCCAGGATACCCGAGGGTATGTCGTGATTATAGCATGCTTTGAGTTTTCTTGAGATAAAATGTATATATAATTACTTGTTTATGTGTTGGTCTCGGCCCGGTTACTTGTTTAGCCTGAGGGAAAGTGTTTGTTTATCCTGGAGGCTAGTGTTTAGTTTAGTCTGAGGGCAACTTCTCTTATTCCTGTGGGCAGTAGCTTTTGTGCCTGAGGGCAATATCTCGTACGCTTGAGGGAAATATTCGTTATGCATGTGGGCAATCACTTGAGGGTTTCGATTCTGATTACCTGAGGGTAAGGATTGAATGTCTGAGGACTCTGTTTATTTCATATATTCACTGTGGTGATTTTACATGTTATACCTACCAAGCTAAAGCACATGCTTGGTATTGTTTTACCTTGTACTTGTTAGATAGCTTGTTGTAGTTTTACTGTGGCACTGTATAGGAGATTGTTGGCTGAGGCTGAGTCTCGAAAACTTATAATTCAATTATATTGAATTGTTAAATAATAATTAAATGGAAATGGAACTGGTAGGAGTAGCTGCTTTTGAGTACTTCCTAGTTTACTGCATTTCATTACTGCACACTGCTGTTGTACAAATTCGCTGACAGTTGGGCATAGACCTTTGGTGGTTTCCTACTGGGATTTATTTCTCACACCCTGTTTGGGTCATGTCTTGGGACCAAACAGTTTATATTTCTATAGGTGTTGATAAGAGAAAGAGTCCCTATACATGTACTTGATTGTTGCAGAGGAGTAGGAGAGCATGAGACCGAGCTTAGGCTTGCGATGCTGCTGAGTTCCTACTGCACTGTTTTGTTTTGTTTTGTTGTACTTGTACCTTGTGCTGTATTATTTTAGATTGCAGTGTATCATGTTTTGGCTGCTTTCTTAGACTTAGGGATATATTGCATCATTATATATGACTGTTGGTCATTTCTTTACTACAGTATTTTTGTCCATTTCATCAATGGTATTATTTACTGCTTCCACTTTTGTATGTTTATATTTCTCTGTTGCGCTACACTTTTAAAATGAGGGCATAGTTTCCCCACTATCAGCCCAAGGCCCTCGCTGCTAGTCGGTAGCCTCTGGCATTTGGGGAAATGTGCTTGAGGTCATGTGACCAACCGGGTTTGGGGCACCCATTGAGTGGCACCTGGATTCAGGACGTTACAAAGTGGTATCAAAGGACTTTTCTTTTCTCTGAGTTATTTTATTATTTGGCGACAACGGTAAGAGATAGACTGTTAAGGGATTTGGTAATAACTGTGCCCATGAGTAACTACCCCGTGTACAGGTAAAGGTCAGATTGCCTTTAGTTAAATTGTGATTTTCTGCTTATGATCATTACAGTTGATTTGATTTTCACTGTTGGGTGACACACTTGTGGTGTGCTGTTTATATTTTTATACCTGGGTTCTATTTAGTTGCAACCCGATGAGATGAGGGTATGCCATCTCATGCATCATTTAGGCACATGTTATAATCACATGCCATGCATAGTTTCCATGCCATGTAGGTGCATTAGAAATTTCATGTTGTTGTGATAGATGTTGTGCTAGAAAATGCATGCAGTTGTGATAGATGCCTTGATAGAATACCTGTTATTTGATAGAGTATTGTTATGTAAGGTTTTGAGAATGAACACCAAACTTTGGTTCTTGAGGAGTATGGGCCCTCATCAACCGGAATTTGGTGGATCATAGACTTGTTTACTTTTTTATAACACGTATAAGATTCCAAGATTTGATTCACGAGGAGTATGGGCCCTCACAGATCGAAATTTGGCACTTAGGTGTTGGTTTTAGTGTTTTTCCGGGCTCCGGAGTAGTTTCTAAGGCTTACTGTCTGGAAAAACCCATAATACACGCCGTGTAGTTTTGACTACATGTCTTGTACTCTTCTATTCGGGAAGAAAATAAAAAAATTTAAGTACACGCCATGTACCTTATGTACATGCCGTGTAGTTCCTAACTGTGTCATAGGCCGTGTAGGCAGCAACACGGGATTGGGAAAAACTCTAAAGGGAACACGTCGTGTACCGGTTGTACACGCCATGTCATGTTGACCCTGTGTCCGCCATGTAACTAACAACACGGGCAGAGGAATATTCATTTAAACACACTGTGTAGTCCTTATATACGCCGTGTAGTGTAAACTGGGAATCCGGCCGTGTAACTAACAACACGGGTCAACAAAGCTCGTTTAGTACACGCCGTGTACCTGAGGGACACGTCATGTAGTCTTGAACGAAGAAAGGCCGTGTGGACTTGGCCGTGTGGATGGGGAAATAGGGTGTTGTACACGCCGTGTGCGGGTGTAACATGCCGTGTAGTGTCAGCTGAGTAGCCAGCCATGTCACTAACAACACGGGAAGTTGGAAATCTAAGCCATACACACTGTGTCCATCTGGAACACGCCGTGTAGTGCGAGTTGTGTACCCGGCCGTGTCTCGAACAACACGGGTCGGTGAAGCTCGTCTAGTACACGCCGTGTATACCTTATACATGTCGTGTAGTCTCGTTCAAAAGAGATTCGTGTGGCTAAACCGTGTATAAGGACTCAGGAAGGGGAAGAAAATTTAAGTACACGTCGTGTGTGTGGAGAACATGCCGTGTGTTTGGGATGTTACACGACCAGTTCTAGAAGAAGTACATGCCCATGTGAAAGACTTGAGGGAACACATCGTGTAGTTATTATACATTCCATGTAGTCTTGTTTTGTAAAACTTGAATGTTTTATTTATCTTGTTCCCTCCTTACGCTTTAGATTCTTAGTCCTTGATGATCTTAATCTGAGGCATGTGTTTGACCTTGTAGAGTCATTCCGCTAATACAACCACGAGTTGTTTGCCAAGAGAGCG
This sequence comes from Viscum album, assembly GCA_963277665.1. Taxonomy (NCBI): domain Eukaryota; kingdom Viridiplantae; phylum Streptophyta; class Magnoliopsida; order Santalales; family Viscaceae; genus Viscum; species Viscum album. The sequence goes on from OY728119.1 coordinate 1,513,494,091, forward strand.
ACAAATATTATACTCTAGAGACGGTAGGATATGGGCTAATGATGGATCCTCCAGCAGATCCATATGTGGCGCCAGCCGTTATACCGGACACAGGCGCGAATGCACAGTTCCGTGAAGGCTTCATGCGGTTCATTCAGACCTTCCAGGGAGCACCGTCGGTTGCCACATCTATGGAAGAGATGACACGTATATTCCAATAGTAGCATCTGTCTATGTTTTTAAGGGATGGAAGACCACGGGCTGCAGAGTCTTGGATGGGTTCTATGCAGACTATCTTCGATTATCTAGAGACACCTCTAGGGTGGAGGGTCAAGCTCACTACATATATGTTGCGTGATTCCGCCAAAAGATGGTGGGATGTTACCTCCCATACTGAGCATCACAAAGACACAGTGTGGGAAGATTTTCAGGTAGTCTTCTATGACTTTTTCTTCCTAGAGATTTTGAGAGAAGATTGAGCTCGAGAGTTCATGAATCTGCAGCAGGGCACCATGTCAGTGATGGATTATTCTGCCTGTTTCACCGAGCTACAACATTTTTCACCTGTTTTAGTGGGTGATGAGACGTTGAGGGCTAAAATCTTTGAGGATAGTCTTCGATATGACATCCGAGTGCTGGTGAACATTTTCAGATTGCCTACAGTGCATGCTATTGTGAACGAGGTGCTGATTACCAAGCAGAACCTGTGGGAAGCTAATAGTGCAGGTCAGGGCGGTTTGGCACCGGTTTCTGGTACTATTTATATCGGTAAGAGGAAGATGCATATGGATTTATCTCACAGTGGCAGTACTAGCCAGAAGATTTCTTCAGGTGGCCAGGTGATGTGTTACCAGTGTGGTAAAGAGGGGCACAAGAGACCTCGGTGTCCCCGTGACCTAGTGGAGTGTCGAGCTTGTGGCAAGATGGGTCATCTGTAGTGTTATTGCAGGGCGTTTCCACCAGTGGCTAGTGAGAGGGGTTCTGTGCAGACTCCGCGTGCAGGAGCAGGGCCAACAGCTTTTTACCAGTCAGGGAATTGGAATACGTCGGGATGTTCAGGCCGAGGTGGTAGTCGTGGCCGTGGTAGCCTGACACCGAGATCTCAGAGACAGTAGGGTGGGTCATCTCAGGGTAGCCAAGATGTGTCGCAGGGCCACGACACTGGGCAGACATATGCAGTGCAACAGACCCAACAAAAGCCAGATCCCAGACCTTCTAATGTCAGAGGTACTATTCTAGTTGCTTCTGTTTTTTCTTTAGTACTTTTTGATACTGGTGCTACACATAGCTTTATATCTATGCCCGTTGTGGAGATCCTTAGGCTCTGTGTTTCTACTTCTTCTTATATCTTGATGCTAGAAACTCCGTTGGGGATTATAACGGCAGGTGTGCATCAGTGTAGGGAGTGCCCCCTAGAGGTTGGTGGGTGTCACTTTCTATGAGAACTATATGTCTTAGAGATGACGAGCTATGACGTCATTCTCGGGATGGACCGGTTGGTACCCTTTCTAGCCTTTGTAGATTGCTATCGTTGTAGGGTGAGTTTCATGTCACCAGAGGGTGAAGAGTTTCTATACAAGGGTGAATGGGATGTCCAGGTGATCTGAGCTGGACCCGAGCATCGTGGGTGAGGTGGTGTGACAACCTAGATTGCGAGTTTGTATCTGGATGACCAGGGAACTTGTCAGAAGGATTTCCCTCTAGTGGTTGATCACTTTAGGGATGTCTTCCCAGAACTTCGGAGTGAGAGATGAATTTCTCTATTGAGCTTGTGCCAGGAGTAACACCAGTTTCCATTCCTCCTTATAGTATGGCTACACCAGAGTTGCAGGAGCTCAAGAAGTAGTTGGAGGAGTTGTAGGCAAAGAGTTTCATCTGACCCAATACTTTTCCTTGGGGTTCACCTGTCCTGTTTGCAAAGAAGGTGAATGATACCCTTAGACTTTGTGTAGATTATTGGAAGCTGAACCAGTTGATGGTCAAGAACCGATATCCCTTGCCGATGATTGATGATATTTTTGATCAACTTCAAGGAGCATGAGTGTTCTCTAAGATTGACTTAAGATCCGGATATCATCAGTTACGCGTTAGACCATCAGACATACCACTTACAGCCTTTCGGAGCAGATATGGTATATACGAGTACTTGGTCATGCCGTTCGGACTCATGAATGCGCCAATAGTTTTCATGGATTTGATGAATCGTGTGTTCCACCCATATCTAGATTCTTTTGAGGTAGTCTTCGTGGACGATATCTTGGTGTACTCTCACACTCGACATGACCATGCTACCCATCTTGAGATCATTCTGAGTACACTGAGAGAGCATCATCTATATACTAAGCTCTCAAAGTGCCACTTTTGGATAGACCAGATACACTTCCTGGGCCATATTATCTTTGAGGCAGGAGTTGCAGTAGACCCAAAGAAAGTGAGAGTATTAGTTTCTTGGGAGCATCCTAAGAACGTGTTTGAAATACGAAGTTTCTTGGGGATGGCTGGTTACTACAGGTGCTTTATATAGGATTTCTCCTGCTTAGAAGTACCGTTGATGGGTTTGACTAAGAAGGGTGTGAAGTTTGTTTGGTCAGAAGCTTGTGAGACAGCCTTTCAGGAGCTGAAGGGAAGGTTGACATCAACACCGGTCTTGATACTTATAAAGCAAGGGAAGATCTATACAGTTTACTGTGATGCATCAGGTATTAGGTTGGGAGAAGTGTTGATATAGGGCGATCGAGTGGTTGCATATGGGTCTCGGCAATTGAGGCCACATGAGAGGAATTACCCGACGCATGATCTTGAGATGGCTGCAGTTTTTCATGCATTACACTATTGGAGACATTATCTCTTGGGAGAGAATTTTGTGGTGTTTACAGACCACAAAAGTCTGAAATATATATTTACCCAGTGTGACCTGAATCTGAGACAACGAAGATGGGTTGAATACCTTCAGTACTTCGACTTCGAGCTTGCCTATACACCTGGTAAGGGTAACACAGTTGTTGATGCACTGAGTAGGAGGACTCAGATACAAGCAGTGTAATAGGCCATTGGTGAGTGGCAGCTCATGGATTTGTTCTCTAAGATGCATTTGGAGGTGCACAATAGTCAGGGGTGATCCTATATTTATTCCTTAGCTGTGACTTCTACCCTCCTGGATAGAGTGAGGATGAGACATCTATCAGTTACAGAAGGCCTAGTTCTACGGGAGTCAGTGGCAAGTGAGGACCTTCCTCTTGGTTGGACGATAAGCGATGATGAGGTACTACGTGTCCATGGATGAGTGTGAGTTCCATGGGACATACGCGAGGAGTTGATGCGGGAGTTTCATGCATCAGCTTGGACAGTGCATCCTGGAGTTATCAAAATGTACCGTGACTTGAGATGTCAGTATTGGTGGCTGGGTATGAAATGAGAGGTATCTGATTTTGTTACGAGATGTTTCACCTGTCAGCAAGTGAAGGCGGAGCATCAAAGGACAACTGGACTGTTACAACAATTATCCATTCCGGAGTGGAAATGAGATGATGTCATGATGGACTTCATGACCGGATTGCCGAGGTCACCTCGAGGTAGTGATGTCGTGTGGGTTGTTGTGGATAGACTTATGAAGGTAGCTCAGTTTTTACCGATCAAGGATACCTTCGGTGTTGATGAGATTGGGAAGTTGTATATTCGAGAGGTAGTACATCTACATGGGGTCCCTCGCTCTATCATTTCAGATAGGGATGCCCGCTTTACGTCTCATTTCTGGAAGAGTTTTTAGAGGGCACTCGGTACACAGGTGCTTCTGAGCACAACTTACCACCCTCAGACTAATGACCAGTTAGAGCATACGATACAGGTGCTTGAGGACATGTTGTGTGCATGCGTCCTAGACTTTGGGGGATCTTGGGAGAAGCACATACCCCTGGTCAAGTTTGCCTACAATAATAGTTTTCAGGCAACTATTGAGATGACACCTTACAAGGATTTATATGGTAGGCCATGCCGATCACCCTTGTGCTGGTTGGAGGCAGGTGAGGTAGCTTTACTGGGACCACGTCTCATACAGGAGACTTTAGAGCAGGTTCAGTTGATTCAGAAGCGGATAGATACTGCACAGTCTCGTCAGAAATCTTATGTTGATCACCGCAGACGACCCTTGGAGTTCATGGTCGGGGATCATGATTTCTTGCGTGTTTTTTTGAGGTTGGGAAACAGGTAGATCAGAAGATAGGGTAAGCTTTCACTGAGGTATGTGGGGCCATTTGAGATTCTGGAGAGAGTCGGGCCGGTGGCCTATCGGTTGCAATTACCAAAAAGGTACTAGGCCATTCACGACGTCTTCTATGTATCTCAGCTGCACCGTTATCACTCAGACTCGTCTCACATCTTTTAGCCTGAGGAGGTTGAACTTCAGGATGATGCATCCTTTGAGGATCATCCGATTCGAATTGTTGATAGGAGCACAAAGGTTCTTCGAGGCCAGTCAGTTCCTCTCGTATGGGTGCTATGACAACATGGCTGAGTGCAGGATGAAACCTGGGAGCGGGAGACCGATGTACGTGCTCAGTTGCTAGAGTTGTTCTCAGCTTTATCTTCACCACCCTTTGAAGGGCAATTCAAGGACAAATTTCTTTAAGGGGGGAATTTTTTAAGAACACGGTTCTTATTCTTGAGGTACGAGTTTCTTATTTTCCTTTTTTCCTTAAGTGTTTTTGAGAAAATAAGGAAAATGGGGAAAAATCCCAAAATTTGTGGCTACACACCGTGTACTTTTCCACACGCCATGTACTTTGGCCATATGGGATGAGTATACATGGTGTGTAGGCCTGTCAGTGATGAAGGGTGTAAAAACTGACTACACGCCATGTACTTAGTATATACACGTCGTGTAATCAGTTGGCAGGTGAATATTAAGGCAGTGGGAGTAGCCGCCAGTGGAACGAAAGTACACAATGTGTACTTAGAAATACACGCCATGTAACCAAGTCAGATGATGAACAGTGAGGCGGTGGAAAGTGGCCACTAGAGGAATAGTTAAAAAATGAAAAGTGCACACCGTGTACTTGAAAGTACAAGCCGTATAGTTGTGTTTTTTTGTTATAAACCGGTAGTAGCCTCCTATTTCAACAGAGGAAGCTTAGAACGTCGGGAATCCACTGGAGAGATGGCTGAACCTTGGAAGAGATCCCGACCGAACATCAGGACTCCGATTCCTTCGCTGACGATCACGTTAGGACCACGCAGGTAAGCCCTTTCCTCTCCTTGCATGTTTAATTCCAATTATTTATTGAGGGGAAGTTATTTGAGTTTGAATGGGTGAAATTTTATCCCATATCTACGCCGTTCTCAAGTGTTTCGGGAGGTGCTGTTCAGGTATACTGATCAGAGGAGATCAAGGTAGGTGGTCTGATGTTTAATTCCAACTGTCAAGTTGTTTTTGTGTACCATGGTGCTACGTTCCCATGTTTGGGGTGTCGTATGGCTGATTCCTTGACTAATTAAATACCTATAATTGCATAGGTAATTTAATGAATATGTATAAATGTTGTTTGGAATCGTTGCCTTGATCTAGGGCCACCCCGTGGGTGTGTTTCCCTTGTTTAGCCGTTTGGCCAGGATATCTGAGGGTATGCCATGATTATAGCATGCTTTGAGTTTTCTTGAGAGAAAATGTATGTATAATTTCTTGCTTATGTTTTGGGATCAACCCAGTTACTTGTTTAGCTTGAGGGCAAGTGTTTGTTTAGCCTGAGGGCTAGTGTTTCGTTTATCCTGAGGGAAACTTCTCTTATACCTGTGGGCAATAGCTTCCGTGCCTAAGGGAAATATCTCGTATGCCTAAGGGAAATATTTGTTATGCCTATGGGAAATCACCTGAGGGTTTCGATTCTAATTACCTGAGGGTAAGGATTGCATGTCTGAGGACTCTGTTTATTTCGTATATTCACTGTTGTAATGTCCCGAATCTGGGTGCCACTCAATGAGTGCCCCGAACCTGGTTGGTCACATGACCTCAAGAGAATTTCCCCAAATGCCAGAGGATGCCGACTAACAGTGTGGGCCCATGTCTGATAGTGGGGAAATTATGCCCTCATTTGTCAAAGTGTAGCGCAACGGAGAAGATAATTAGCATACAACAACAACAGAAGCAATAAACCATACACATTTAAAATGAACAAATACAGTAAAATATAACCAACAGTTATATAGATAATGATACAACATGTCTCTAGTTCTAGAAAAATAGACAGAACATGTTACACAATAGTACAATACAATACAATAGAAAGTACAGGTACAACAGAGCAAAACAAAACAGTGCAACAGGAACTCAGCAGCATCGCAAGCCTAAGCTCGGTCTCATGCTCTCTTACTCCTCTGCAACAATCAAGTACCTGTATAGGGACCCTTTCCCTTATCCACACATACAACAACATAGTCTGTTTGGGCCGAAGACATGACCCAAACAGGGTGTGAGAAATAAATCACAGTAGGCACCCACCAAAGGCCCGTGCCCAACTGTCAGTGTAAATGTGCAACAACGCGTGTAGTAGTAAAATGAAAAAACTAAGCAGTACTCAACAGTAACTAACTTTACCAGTTATATTTCCATTTTAATAATTCATTTAATCATTCAGTATAAGGAAATCTCCATAGTGAATTTCCTAATTAAACAGTCAGTGTCCTCAGACACGCAAATCCTTACCCTCAGGTAACTGGAATCAAAACCCGCAGGTAATTGCCCACAAGCATAACAGATATTTCCCTCAGGCATAAGAAGTGTCGCCCTTAGGCACAGAATATACTGCCCACAGGCACAAAAAGAGTTGCCCTCAGGCTAAACAAGCACTTCCCACAGGAAAATCACAACATTTCCCTCAGGCTAAACAAGTAATCGGGCCATGCCCAACATATAAACAAGAAATTAACATACAATTCCTCTCAAGGCAATTCAATAATCATTTTTACAATGGCATACCCTCGGGTATCCTGGCCAAACGGCTAAACAGAGGAACACACCCCCATGGTGGTCCTGGATCCAAGCAATGATCCCAAAAAGCAGTTTTACAATTACAATAAATTACCTATGCAATTCTTGGTATTTAAACAACCATGGCCTTAGCCATACAACACCCTGAACATGGGTTCGTAGCACAATGATACAAAAAACACACAACAATTGGAATTTAAACACCAGACCACCTACCTCGATCGCCCCTGATCGGTATACGTGAACGGCGCTCCTCAAATCGCCCAAGAATGGCATAGATCTGAGGTGAACATAACCTCATTCAAACTCAAATAACTTCCTTTAGAGGAAGAATTGGTAAGAAATACGCAAGGAGGAGGAAGAACTCACCCGTGCGGTTCCAAGGAGATCGACGGTGCAGAAAACGGGTTCCCGGTGTGCGGTCGGGAGTTCCTCAAAGGTTCGGCCGTCTCTCCCAAGCTCTCCTATGGTTTTAAGCCTTATATGTGAATAGAGGAAACTACTGCCCATTTTAAGAGAAAAAAACAGACTACATGGCATGTACTATTGAGCACATGGCGTGTACTTTCCATTTTTAAATTGTTCCTACGACGACTTATTTCCACTACAACACTGTTCATCAGTCGACATGAGTACACAACGTGTAATACCTGAGTACACAATATGTACTATCGCTCAGCTGGTGGCTACCTCCACTGCCTTACTATTTGCCTACCGACTGACTACACAACGTGTACATACCCACTACACGGTGTGTAGTCGGTTTTTACACCTTTCATCGCTAGCATGGCTACACACCCTGTGTACTCATCCCACACGGCCAAAGTACACAACGTGTGGAAAATTATACGGTGTGTGGAAAAGTACACGGCGTGTACCCACAAAAAGTATGATTTTTATCCATTTTTTTTATTTTCTCAAAAACACTTAAGGAAAAGAGAAAGGAAGAAACCCATACCACAAGAATAAGAACCGAGTTCTTAAAACTATGGTGATTTTACATGTTATACCTACCAAGATAAAGCATAGGCTTGGTATTGTTTTACCTTGTACTTGTTAGATAGCTTGTTGTAGTTTTGTTGCATCACTGTATAAGAGATTTTTGGCTGAGGATGAGTCTCAAAAACTTATAATTCAATTATATTGAATTGTTAAATAATAATTAAATGTAAATGGAACTGGTAGGAGTAGCTACTTTTGATTACTTCCTAGTTTACTGCATTTCATTACTGTACACTGTTGTTGCACAAATTCACTAACAGTTGGGCATGGACCTTTGGTAGTTGCCTACTGGAATTTATTTCTCACACCCTGTTTGGTTCATGTCTTGGGCCCAAACAGTTTATATTGTTTCAGTTATTGATGAGGAAAAGAGTCTCTATATAGGTACTTGATTGTTGCAGAGGAGTAGGAGAGCATGTGACCGAGCTTAGGCTTGCGATGCTGCTGAGTTCCTGCTGCACTGTTTTGTTTTGTTTTGTTGTACTTGTACCTTGTGTTTTATTATTTAAATTGTAGTGTATCCTATTTTGGCTGCTTTCTTAGACTTAGGGACATATTGCATCATTATATATGACTTTTGGTCATTTCTTTACTACAGTATTGTTGTCCATTTCAACATTGGTATTATTTATTACTTTCGCTTTTGTATGTTTATATTTCTTCATTACGCTACACTTTGACAAATGAGGGAATAATTTTCCCACTATTAGTCCTAGGCCCTTGTTGCTAGTCGGCAGCCTCTGGCATTTGGGAAAATGCACTTGAGGTTATGTGACCAACCAGGTTTGGGGCACCCGTTGAGTGGCACCCGGATCCGGGACGTTACAAGATTCTAGTGAATATGCTTTGAGTTTTTCATGTTAGTTATGGGACATAGCTGAGAGGATAATCTACCATTGGTGGAGTTTTCATTTCATAATAGTTATAACTACACCATCAGTATAGTGCCATTTGAGGCCATTTACGAGAGACCCTACAAGTCGTTGTTATACTAGTCAGTGCCTATAACACCCTGTTTTTCTTACATTATTATTACATCACTTTAAAGATGAATAACATAAAAGAGTTATAAAACCAAGATCCAAAGTTTTAGTGTCTTGGGAAAATTAGGATCATACACAAATTTTACAAAATAAAACATAAACATTCATTTAATTCCTTCTTCTTTAGCTTCTTATAGGTCTTCACATTCTCCTCAGTACAAGTTATCACCTGAGGATATACATCAAAAAGGGGTGAGCTAAAATTCCAATAATAGGATATATAATAACATGAAACAATATAACATGGGGTGATCATAATCATTATCATCATAACATAGTCATATGGTCATAATCATGAGAGAAATCATTAAGAAAAGGCTTGGAATGTGGCAATGCATAAAAATGAAACATCATGTCTTAGTGGTCAACTACCACACATAGTTGTGTAAAAATATAGCATCATTTTCACATATATTTCACTTTTATCATGATATAAATCACATTACCCAATGCATTGGAGTGCTATATAATTTTGGGTGCACCCGTCACATCATAACATTTACATTATCATGCATGCCACATAGAACGTACATCAATCTTGGACATAAAATAACCCACGTAAAGGAATGAGTTTCATTCCATAAATCACACATTCATAAAATTTGGGTTTCCAAATAAAATATGTAATAACATACTTTATATAAGAATCATTAACCCTGAGTGAAGAAGAAACAATCTCTAGAAGTAAAATGTGTGTTTTTTTGAAAGAAGAGTTTTTTTGGAAAACATTGTGTTTTCCATAAACTCAAGTATAAAACATTTATATCCTAGAAAATGTAAGATAATGATTAATAAATTATATTTAAGGAATATACATACTTAAAATGGAGTGAAATAGTAAAAACCCAAGGAAAGAAAGTTGGGTTAAAAAATTCTCCTTACCTTGTGTCTTAATGCTTCCTTCACTTTAATATCCTGTATAATCACATCAGATTAATTAACTAACAAATAAATAACATTTGATAAATTAATTTTATTCATTATTTTTATATTATGTTCATTTATGGGCTTTTGAATGAGTTATATAGTTTAATTTCATCATTCAAGAGTGTTTATTTTTTTAGTTTTCATGATCGATCCATTTGTATACTTGAATAGAAGTTCATGTAACATGCAGGTAAATATCCAAAATTGTTGTTATATGGTATTAATGATATTATATAATTATAAATTATCTTATAAATAATTTAGTTATATGTAATGAGAATGAATCATTATATAAAAGTTACTGATGATCATTTTAGGTTAATTTTGGCGGTTTTTTGATCACAACAAAATCGTTTTGTTTTATCATTTAGTATTATGTATATAAGTTAGTTCCAAAACATAAAAAAGGTTATAAAATAAACATTAAAATATTTTTTTAACATTTTAATGGTTTTATTAACAACCTTGAATGTGTTAAAGGAAAATAAAAGTGCATCGCTCACGATGTTGGTAAATTGACACATCACAGATGACAATTTCATTTTTTGAATAAAAATGAGAGAGAGAAAGGATTTTGATGATGGATCTTCCAATAAAATGATATAATTCTATTATATCAAACATATTGGAGTTGTCATGCCTTTTGGATAAGATAAGGTGAGGAGAATGGAAGAAAAGAAATGAAATCGAAAAGAAATTAAAAGAAAAAGGAATAGAAATTTACCTCTTAAATCTCTCCTCCTTGAGAACCACCTTAAGAAAAAGGTTTTGGTATTTTGATGAGACCAAGAGATCCTAGATATGGGGAAGGGTCTAGGTAAGGTTTTAGGGAATATTATTGGGCAGAATTTGGGTAATGCTCAATGTTTGAGAGGTGTGAGGAGAAGAGGGTGTGAGGGGTGATACTTATAGTGGAGGAGAGATGTGTTTTCTCATTATTATATTCATTAGTTTATTATTTTGTATAATGAATCTAAATATATTAAAATAATAAATGATGGTTTGTGATTAAGGTTCTTACATCATCCTTACATCAACAATGACTAAAAAATTTATGTATTTAGCATTTATCGAAAATTATCATATTTTATTATTCATAAAAATTAAAGTATTTTAGAAATATCCCAAAAATTAACCTTAACCATTTTTTGATTAGTAAAATTAAAAAATTAACTCCATTTTATGAAATTAATTTTCTAAATATGAGTAATTTAATTTTTAATTAAAATCATCATTTACTTGGAAAATACAGATTTTAAAATTATAACTGATTTTATAACACTTTGAAAAATTAATTAAGGTCTCATAAAATTTTATTAAAATCATAAGACATCAAAATATTAATTTATGAATACATTTTATGAAAATAAATTCTTTTAAATCATTAAATTAATCATAAAATTTTAATAAAATATTTATGACTTACAAAAATACCAACACTTAATTAATATTTTTTTAAAATATTTACTTACTTATACTATGATGTAATTATACCATACTTTCATTTATAAGATGAATAAATTTTATTTATAATTTCATGGGTGATGTTACTATTCATTTGGCTACTTTACTATTCATAAGGTTCATATTACTATTCTTAAGGTCAGGTTACTATTTCATTGGTATAAGTTCTTTAACTTTTAGAAATAATTCTTATTTAATTAATTATTCATTTATAAAGTCTTTATTATAGTATATAATTAATTTTATGTGATTTATACTATATTAAATTATTATAAAAAGGGATAAATTCTAGTGATAAAAGTTTGGGTCGTTACATTCTTCCCCCCTTCTGAAAATTTTCCCTTGAAATTTCATTTTACATAAACTGGTGAGGGTGATTATCCTTCACCACCTCCTCCAATTCCTAAGTTACTTATTCATACTTATGGTTCCTCTACAACACTTTGACAAGTTGGGTCATATTGTTGTGTAGAACCTTATCTATTTGGTCCATAATCTTTACTGGATGCTCCTTATATGAGAGATCACCCTTTAATTATACCACCTCTGAGTTCAGTACATGTGAGGGATCTGGTATGTACTTTCTCAGCAGTGATACATGGAACACATCACGAACTTGAGCTATATTCGGTGGAAGTGCAAGCCAATAGACCATAACTCCTATGCGATGAAGGATCTCAAAGAGGCCAATATACCTTGGCCTTAACTTCCCTTTCTTTCCAAACCACATGACTCTCTTCCATGGTGATATTTGAAGGAAGAATTTATCTCCAAAGTCGAACTCCAAGTCCCTTCGACGGTTTTCAGCATAGATATTTTGCTGACTCTGAGTAACTTTGATATGTTGCTAGATGGATTGAACCTTCGCTATTATCTCTTGCACAAGATTGGGTCAAAGTAGCTTTCTTTCACCAACTTCATACCAATAGGTTGGAGTTCTACATCGATTTCCATACAGAGCTTCATATGGAGCCATCTGAATACTCGAGTGGAAGCTATTGTTGTATGAGAACTCAACCAATGGGAGATATTGATCCCTTACACCTTTGAATTATAAATAGAAGACTCTTAGCATATCTTTGAGCATCTAAATAGTCCTTTCATATTGGTCATCATTTTAGGGGTGATAGGCCATGATGACATTCTCCCATTGGTTGACATTCTCCCATTTCCACATGGGTATAGGAAATGGTTGTATAATCTCTTTGGACTTTTTTCAATTTGCTTTAACTTGTTGAAATATCATGCACCTTGAGATATACGCCACAATATTTTTCTTTATGTTAACCCACTAGAAGTGTTCTTGAAGATCACAGTACATCTTGGTACCCCCAGGATGGATAGAGAAAGTCGAGCTATGTGCATTTTACAATAGATCATTCTTTATCCCAAGTGATGAAGGAACACATAGCCTTATTCCAAACCAAATAAAACCATCATCACCAATTTGGAACTCTTGCAGATTCCCTTTATTTACTTCATTCACCTTCTTTTGTAACTCTGGATCACCCCTTTATGCCTCCTTAATCTTCTCTTGGATAGATGGTTGGATAGTCATTTAGTAAAGGTAAGATTAATTCTATGCTATTATGATTTCCAAATCCATCCTTTGAATATCCATGAAGATAGGGTCTTTCTCAATCCAAAACATGGATAGAGTAGCATGTTATTTTCTGTTAAGGACATCGACTACCTTGTTTGCCTTACCAGGATGATAGTGAATAGAACAATCATAGTCTTTGATTAGCTCTAACCATCTCTTTGATGCATGTTGATCTCCTTTTGTGTGAATATATACTTTAGGATCTTGTGATTTGTATATATGTCACACTTCTCACCATAAAGGTAGCACCTCTAGATTTTCAAGGAAAAAATCATAGTTGATAGCTCGAGATCATGTATCAGGTAGGTCTGCTCATGGATCTTCAACTGTCATGAGGCATAGGCCATCAAATTATCATTTTCATGAGTACACAACCCAATAATTTCTTTGAAGCATCACTGTATATCACAAAACTTTCTCCACTTCTCGGTAATGTGAGTAAAAGTGCAATGATAAACCTTTTCTCTAGATCCTTGAATATTTCCTCGCATTATTTCATACATATATACTTTACCCTTTTCCTTGTTAACTTAGTTAGCGGGTTTGAGAATCATGATACATTTCTCACAAAACATCGATAGTACCCTACTAAGCCAAGAAAATTGCAGATTTCTATGACACTAAAGGTTTGGGCCATTCCTCAATCGCCTTTATTTTTAAAGGGTCCACAAAAATTACCTCGCTTGTGATCACATGTCCCAGGAACGTGACTTACTGCATCCAAAAGTCACACTTTCTGAACTTGGAATAAAATTTATCTTTTCTTAATATCTCCAAAACAAGCCCTAGATGTTCTTAATGCTTCTCTTTGATCTTGGAGTAGATGAAAATATCATTGATAAATACTACTATAAATTTGTTGAGGTAATGTATAAATAATTTATTCATCAAATCCATGAAGATTACAGGGGCATTAGTATATCTGAAGGGCATTACCAGAAACTCGTAGTGCCCATACCTTGTATGGAAGATAGTCTTCTGAATATCTTCCTTCTTCACCTTTAGCCAATGATATCCAGAATGAAGATCCACCTTGGAGAAGTACTGATCTCCTCTCAACTGGTTGAACAAGTCATCAATCCTTGGAAGAGGATACTTGTTCTTTATGGTGATCTTGTTGAGTTCCCAATAATCAATACACATACGCATTGATCCATCCTTCTTCTTGATAAAGAGCACTGGTTCACCCCATGGTGATGCACTAGGGCGTATGAACCCTTTGTCTAAATACTCTTGTAGATACTTCTTTAACTCCTCCAGTTTGATGGGATCCATCCTATAGGGACACTTTGAGATAGGTGTAGCTCTGGGTATGAGTTCTATTGAGAACTCTACCTCACGATCCGGGGTAAGTCCAGGTAACTCTTTAGGAAACACATCACTGTATTCCCTCACGATGGGAATTTCATCTAGGTTGACACTTTCCTTTGACTCAACTATTTGAGAAAGGTATGCTTCTTCATAGGGAATCAACACCCATATCATTGAAGGATTTTAAAAAGGAGATTCATGATCTTCCTTGCATTTGTATAGGAGCATGGGATGGTTTGAAATATGAAAAGATATTTTCTTTTCCCTAAATTTTATGTGTGATCTATATAAAGATATCCAATCCATCCCCAGTATAGCATCAAATTCAACCAAGGGAATTATTATGAGATTCGCTAGAAGAATCTTCCTACATACGCCAATAGGAGAAGAGTCCAACACTTGGGTTACAATGATTGCACTGCTTGGTGTTTTTACATATATCTATACTTCAAGGTTTCAAGGATTTGATTAAATAGTTCTAGAAAACTTGCAAGATATAAAGGAATGAGTAGAACTAGAATAAAATAATACTTTTTCCATTCTTGAGTGAATAGGAAGTGTACCTTGTATGACTTCATTTTCTTACTCCACTTCAGTAGTAGCGATGACATAAGCCTTTCCTTGCTCCTTTGGATTTGGTGGCTGCTGATACTGATTACCCTTGAGGACTTGAGGTTTAGTGCACTGGCTTATATAATTCCCTTTCTCCCTATAGTTTTATCATTGGACCATGGGCGACACTCTTCTTTCCTCCACCACATTATCCTGCTTCCTCATGTCTTTTTGACATTCATGATCTCTGTGGCCTTCTCTACCACACTTGAATCATTTACCCATCCATTTGAGGTAGTTACCATGATTCTTCTTCCCACATTTTTGACATGTGGGTGGTTGAGTTTTCTTTCCACCTTTCTCATTAGATCCTCCAGCTTGAAACTCCATCTTTTGTTTCTTATCACCATAGCCATGAGACCATTATCCAAACTCTATCTCCACTTTGAGAGAACATCGAACAACTTCTTCATAACTCCCAAAGTCTTGAATTTATAGATCATTTATAAGGCGTAGTTCTAAAACAATAAACAATCTATCAATTTTACTATTATTATTGATAACCAAACTTTAAGCGTACCTTGAAATAATTGTGAAATTTTCTTTATATGTCGTGACAGATTCTCCTTCCTTTTTCTTCAACTCTATGAATTATATCTCCATATTTGTTCAAATATTTTGAGGGAAATACTTGTTAAGAAACATTATCTTAAATTTTTCCTACTCCATCTCTTCAATTTCATCCCTCAGCTTGGTGTTCTTAATCAAAGACCACCATTGATCGACCTCTCCATCTAAACAGTAAATGACTAGAGTCACCTTCTCTATCTCAGAATAGTGAAGCACAAAAAAGATATTCTCCATTGAGTTGACCCACTATTCTGTGACTAGTGGATTAGAAGATCCACTAAATTTCAATGGTCTTTTCCACATAAAACACTCAATATTTAGTTTCTACCTCTTAGGTGAAGAAATACGTTATTATTCAGGTTATTGTTCATAACCTAAGATAGCTGGGTAATAATTGACCTGAAAATTTGAACTCCACCTCCCAAACATTGGAAATGTCATTTGGGAAATCGATGCATTGTCCCTCGCATGAGTTTTTTTCCTAGTTTCTCCTGGTTCCCACCATTTTCTAAAATAGAAAAGGTTAGAACAAAACATAAGTCAACAAGTCGTCAATAATTTATCACTTTGTGAAATTAACTCTAAAGGAATATATTATGGTATATATATGTTTATAAAATATTTTTTCATGCTTACTTAGTCTCATGCTAAGGGTTTTTACTAAGGTTCTCTAATCCTAATTCCCAAATTAACTAAACTGTGCTTTGACACCAACTATAACGACCCTACTTTTCTTACATTATTATTACATCAATTTAAAGATGAACAACATAAAAGGGTTACACAACTAGGATATGAAGGTTTAGTGTCTTGGGAAAATTAGGATCATACACAACTTTTATAAAATAAAACATAAACATTTATTTAATTTCTTCTTCTCTAACTTCTTAGATGTCTTCACATTCTCCTTAGTACAAGTAAGCACCTGAGGATATACATCAAAAAGGGGTGAGCTAAAATCCCAGTAAGAGGATAGATAAGAACATGAAATGATATAACATGGTTTGAGAATAATCATTATCATCATAACATAGGCATAGGATCACAATCTTGAGAGGAATCATTAAGAAAAGTCTTGGAATGTGACAATGCATAAAAATGAAAATCATGTCTTAGTGATCAACTACCACACATAGTTGTGAATGAAAATAGAATCATGTTCACAGATATTTCACTTTTCTCATGAGATAAATAACATTACCTAATGAATTGGAGTGCTATATAATTCCAGGAACACCTGTTACATGACAATATTTACATTGCGCTATATAATTCCGGGCGCACCCGACACATCATAACATTTACATTATCATACATGCCACATAGAATGTATATCAATATTAGACATAAAATAACCCATGTAAAGGAATGAGTTTAATTTAATAAATCATACATTCATAAAATTTGGGTTCCCAAATTAAAGAGGGAATAAAATACTTGATATAAGAATCATTAACCTTGAGTGAGGAAGAAACAATCTCGAGAAGTAAAAGGTGTGTTTTTTTAAAGAAGAGTTATTTTGGAAAACATTATGTTTGTCATAAACTCAAGTATAAAACATGTATATACCAGAAAAGGTAAGATAATTATGAATAAATTATATTTAAGGAATATCCATACTGAAAATGGAGTGAAAAAGGGAAAACGCAAAGAAAGAAAGTTGGGTTTGAGAATTCCCCTTACCTTGTGTCCAAATGCCTCCTTCACTTTAATATCCTATATAATCACATTATATTCATTAATTAACAATACTAAAACCTTTTATACATTAATTTTATTCATTATGGTTATATTAAATTCATTTATAGGCTTTTTTATGAGTTATAATGTTTAATTTCATCGTTCAGGAGTTTTTATTTTCTTAGTTTTCATGATCGATTCACTTGTATACTTGAATGGAAGCTCATTTAACATGAGGGTAAATATAAAGAATTTTTATTATATGGTATTAATGATATTAAATAATTATAAATGATCTTATAAATAATTTGGTTATATGGAATGAGGATCAATAATTAGATAAAAGTTAATGATGATCGTTTTAGGTTAATTTTGGTGGTTTTTCGATCACAACGAACCCGTTTTGTTTTATCATTTAGTATTATGTATATAAGTTAGTTATAGAACATAAAAAGGTTTATAAAATACAAATTAAAATTTTATTTGAACCATTTAATGGTTTTATTAACAACATTGAAGGCATTGAAGGAAAATAAAAGTGTATCGCCCACGATGTCGGTAAATTGACACATCACGAGCAATGATTTCATTTTTAGAATAAAAGAGAGAGGGAAAGGAGTTTGATGATGTATCTTCCATTAACATGATATAATTCTATTATATCAAACATACTGGAGTTATCATGACTTTTTTGATAAGATAAGGTGATTAGAAGAGAAGAAAATAAATGAAATCAAAAAGAAATTAAAGAAAAAGATGATTTTACCTCTTAAATATCTCCTCCTTGAGAACCTCCTTAGGGAAAAGGTTTTGGTATTTTGATGAGACCAAGAGATCATGGATGTGGGTAAGGGGATAGGGAATATTATTGGGTAGAATTTGGTCAAGGATCAAAGCTTGAGAGGTGTGAGGATAAGAGGGTGTGAGGGGTGGTATTTATAGTGGAAGAGAGGGGTGTTTTCTCATTATTATATTCATTAGTTTATTATTTTGGATCAAGACTGTGAATAGTCTGCGCATTATCTATAAATATATTAAAATAATGAATTATGGTTTTATATTAATGTTATTACATCATCCTTACATCAACAATGACTCGAAAATTCATGTATTTAGCATTTATCGAAAATTATCATATTTTACTATTCATAAAAAAATCAAGTATTTTAGAAAAATCCCAAAAATTCACCTTAACCATTTTTTGATGTGTATAATTAAAAAATAAACTCCATTTTATGAAAATAATTTTCTAAATATGAGTAATTTAATTTTTAATTAAAATCATCATTTACTTGGAAAATTGAGATTTTAAAATTATAACTGATTTTATAACACATTGAAAAATTACTTAAGGTCTCATAAAATTTTCTTAAAATCATAAGACATAAAAATATTAATTTATGAATACATTTTATAAAAAAAAAAATCTTTTAAATTATTAAATTAATCATAAAAATTTAATTAAATATTTATGACTTACAAAAATGCCAACACTTAATTAATAATTTTTTAAAAAATATTCACTTAATTATACTATGATATGATTATACAATAATTTCATTTATAAGATTACTAAATTTTATTTATAATTTTATGGGTGAGGTTACTATTCATTTGGACAGTTTACTATTCATAAGGGTCATAAAACTATTCCTAAGGTCAAGTTACTGTTTCATCAGTATAAGTTTCTTAACTTATAGAAATACTTCTTATTTCATAAATTAATAATTTATAAAGTCTTTATTATAGTATATAAGTGACTTTATGTGATTTATACTATATGGCATTACTATAAAAGGGAGAAATTCCAATGATAAAAGTTTGGGTGGTTACAGAGCCAGTGAGATACAATGCTTGTGGGCCTAGATTTGGTCCTAGGAATTGTTGTGAAAGGTGTAGTTTATCTAGGGGAGGACAAGGACTGTCTGAAAATTTCATAAGTCCTTTGTGGACTAACGATAGCGGCATTTGGATTTCTATGAGGAGATCATGTGTTTCAATAGATTTTACCTCATTGGGGATTACATGTATTTTCCTGAGACGATATGACATATCTGAGGTTTGTAGGACCTTTTTCTAGTTACTATATTGGGTTAGAAAGGTGGTGTACTGTTTGACCCTATGAGCATAGTTATATTGAGCACATGATGTATTCCATGTGTCACAATTTGAGAGATATGTGCATGAATTGTTGCATGATGTCGATGGGGGTGAGCTGGGTATTGAGGGTGGAGTTACATTTTCAAGGAGTTCATGAAGCCTGATGTCATTTGAGAACTAATAAGAGAAGTCCCTTTATAAGAAAATGTTTCCCTTGGGTTCATGTTTTTTGGTAACTAGAGAACCTTTAGGAGAGATCATGGGAGTGGAAAACCTAATTGAGAGCCTAGTATCCTCACTTGTGAGTAGGTTTTCATTTTCTAGGAAGAAAAATATTAAAGGTGGGGAGAATGTAATTACTCTGTTTTCACCGTGAATGACTTTGAAATATTTTAAGAAATATTTTCAAAGTTAGGCTCTAAGTCAACGTGGGATTTTGGGGCATGGAAAGTCTCAATGAAGATGTATTAAAAATGTTATATATATTATATCATATGCATGTAATTAATTTGAAATAATGGAATAACTTATAAATGAATTATCATATAGGAAAACTGAGACCTTCATTGAATCTGAAATACAGGTTTTACCCTAGCCATGACATAACCATTATCAGTGCCAGGTGTTTGGTTAAAAATATTCATGGGTAGATTAGTAAATTAATTAATTAATTAATTAATTTATTTCACCAGACCCAACCTTCTACTAATTAAACCCAGTTATGGGAAGAATAATAGGGTTATCCACATAACCTTAGGGATTTTAGAGGAGTAGTGGAGGAGTGCATTATGGCATCATCAGATCGTGGTCCAACAGATCAGTACCGCTGAGATCGTCTACACCAACAGATTTTTTGGATCTCACCAATGATAGAGATGTGTAATCATTATTCATCAGTGATAAATCCAAACTCAAGGTAATATTTTTTTTGTGGATTTTATCCCCATTTGTTTATCCCATGTCGAATGCGAGTTAATCTTTTTAACAAGATTGATTTGTGAATCAATGGTTGATTTGTGGGTTTTGCTTTATCTTTATACTATTAGAAATTGATGACATTGGAATATTGTTTGTTTATTAGTTCTTTATTCATTATTCTGATGGAAACAAATCGAGGATGACCTAAACAATGATCGAGGTTTATTCCTCTTATTGTGTTTTGTGCCTTTCCCCCACCTTTCATCATGAATTCAGCATCGACATTCCATTTATCCAGTGGTTTGATAAATACCCGGTGGATGATCATTGCACAATTGATATTTAGTTTAATAAATCATCACCACAAGTTTGAGATTGGGATTAATTTCCAGATCAAGGTGCGACGACGACCATGGGGTCTGCGGTTTGGGGAAACAATGACATCAAAATGTGACATGGATTATTTCCCGAGTGATTTGGATGGATGAAATCTGACCACCAGTGATGAGGCATGCATGGTCAACCCATATTTTTTATTTAAGGTGAGAATCACGATGGATCCAGTGGCGGTGGAGGTGTGATCAAAATTGCATGAAGAAACGTTTATTCTGGGAAAAAATGTAACTATATAGCATGTAGTCCAAAGAACACACATCATGTAGTCCTATATGTGCGACAACTAGGGTTTCCGCATGGAAATAAATATCACATGCCGTGTGGAGGTTCTAAATATAGTGTGATTCTTAACTGGCCAGATCATCATGTACATGGATTACATTCCCAGAAAGACATATGGAGCTACATGTTGTGTGTATCAGATCACACATATTGTAACACTTGGTGAACTACTCGGAATATATGGGTAGTACATGCCCAAGAGACCATGTGATCCCACATGCCATGTATGGAGGGGGACACACCATGTACTTCATAAGGTACATGGGCATGGGCAGATAGTACACACTAAGTGTCATCCCAACCCCTAAACACCATGTGAGATAGAGTACACACCGTGTACTTTGGAAAGTTCTCAGATATTGTCAAGTACTCAGACATGTCCAGAGTACATAGGCATACCTTGAGTACTTGAAAATGATCCATAGTACATGGGATTGAGCATGTGGCATGCCAATTTCTAGGCCGACCATTACACGCCATGTACCTCGAGGGACACACTGTGTATTTTAGATCCCTTGTTTTTCTTAGTTTATCTCTAGTGTGATCTTGGGTTTGTTCCCTAGGACCCAATTCTCTACGGTGTATTCCCTTGGTCCATTCCCAAGAGGGTACAATGAGACATCATGTTCTGATCACATTATGTGACCCCCTCTATGGTTTTAGTCTTGGATAGAGTTATATAATCCCTCTGTGAGGTCTGAGTGGGATCCTCTATCATTTCCTTCTTCCCTAGGTGGGGTTTGAGGAATCCTCATGAACAACTTATGTAGGCTCATGATCCCTTACTTATCAAGTTATTCCATTTAGGGTCAGGTTTAACCCATAAGTCCTAAGTATGATCCCCTATCATTTTATTGACATTTTTTGTCTTCCAATGAGGTGTAGTCCGATCGAGTGTGTATCTAGGATGATCCCTCTCAGTTTCCTTGGTGCTTCATCATGGAAAGACCTAAAAATCATGTTCTATTGGATGAGTTCCCTCGGTATAGTAAGACCCGATGAGCGAGGCCTCTTGAATAAGTGACATCAGGGAAGAAAAGTCTCATAGAGTGAGTTCTCCTAGACAAGAGTTAACTTAAAGACTCTATCCAAATGTTGCGGCTGAATGTATGGGTGAGACCTCTTTGAGACTTGGTGTTCTTATTACTATGTCTCATATTATGATTGAAATGACACGGTGATTGAGCTAACTACTCACTCTTGATGATTTGTGTTTGGTTATTTTAAGGTATTATATTGGGTATATTTATACTCACCCCTGTATGGGATTTACCCACACATTTCATGTATTATAAAGAAGAAAGGTATTTAGTGTGAGTCCCTGGTGGACTAAGAGAAAGTGTAGTTCAATTAAAGCTTAGATATTCTATACAGACTTCAGATGGGTCTAGGAGTTTCTTTTGGGTAGCTTCCCCTGTGTTATCATCAGGTTGTGTTCTTTCTAGTTCTGGCGGGCTTGCATTTTTTCCTTTATACTTTTGTTTCACTTTGATGTGGGATAAATGTAATGCATTAATTTATAGTATGAGTTGTTTACCTTTATGAACTATACTAGTGTATGGATATGTGTGTGTATATATGTACTTTAGGATAAGTCCTATCATGTGTGTGATATACCTACTCAGTGCTAGTCGCCATACCATGACCTACTGGTGGAAGGCTTGAGGTGTAAAATTCAGACTATCATTGGCTAGAAGGGCCCCAATGGGTTAGGTCGTGACATAGTATGCAGTCGATCTCCTAGAAACCAACTCCTTGGAAACTATAGAGAGGATCATTCAGGGAATTGTTTTAGAAGTTAAATTAGGAAGTGAATCCCACCTATATTAGCTATGTTAAAGAGGAATTTAGATAGATGAAGACACATCCAAAAGGGGTTCCACAACATGGTATGATCCTTAAGCTGAATTGTGAAAAGGATCCCAGAGCATCCATAGACAAATGGGCTTCATGCCTTTAAAATTATATGATATCAATTGGTTTACAGTCATGGATCACAGATAGTGTACTTAATTTCACATGGGCAACCCTAAGGAATAATGCATGTTGCTTTTATAATATATTGTTAGGGAACTCAAAAGCGATAATGACTATCCAAGAGTATATCACTCTCCTAATTGAGGTTACACCAATAGTAGCTAATTTCCTCAAATAGGAGTTTT
Organism: Viscum album; assembly: GCA_963277665.1. Classification (NCBI taxonomy): domain Eukaryota; kingdom Viridiplantae; phylum Streptophyta; class Magnoliopsida; order Santalales; family Viscaceae; genus Viscum; species Viscum album. The sequence continues at coordinate 1,513,517,119 of OY728119.1, forward strand.
CTAGAAATTCATTGGTTGAATGAGATGAAAAATTAGTAGGAAATGGTAGAACAACTTTAACAAAGATCTAAATTGATGACACGTACTATTTTGAAGAGTATTTTCGTTATTTTCAACATTGGTATTATTTTTATGGACTAAGAAATTGAAGGTTTTGGGGGCAGTGGAAGTGCCTTGGCGGGCGAAGAACCATGAAGATTTTGTCTATTCAATGGATCATTCGCAAATTGTGCATGATGTAAATTCCATGACCAATAAATTTTTTCCATAAAATATTTACATAAGAGAACCCGAAACCTGGATAGAATATTTTCATATTAAATTTATAATTAATTTATATTATACCAGAAGAAATAATACCTAATCTGAGGATCTTTCTATGATGAAGTTATTGATCGTTTGAAAAAATTTCCGGATCACCTTCATCGCGTAAGGAGGTTCCAACTATAGAATCCTTCTAGTAGTGATCCACACATGATCCCATGATCTCCAAACAACCACTGATGGAACACTGGGTGATAACACCACTACTACAGATTGTGCAAAATTAAACGCTAAATTTTATCAGCACTGGTTAAAATCAATAATGAAGGGGTGCCTTTATTAGCATTTTTTGCTAGCACTGATAAAGGGTGACTTTATCAGTGATAAAACAAAAGCGATGATAAAATTAAGGGGTGTCTTTATCATCATTTTTTTCTAGCGTTGATAAAGAGTGCCTTTATTAGTGCTAAAAAAACACTGATAAAGGGTACTTTTATCATCGATTTTGTTTTAGCACTGATAAAAATACCCTTTATCAGCACTTTTGACTAGCTCTGATAAAAGGTATATTTTATAATATATATATATATATATCATTAAAAACCATATATTAATATTAAAATATATTTATATTGATATAAATATAATATATTTTATTAAATATGATTTATATAAGACTAAATATGCATTTGCACTTAATATATAAGATATTTAGAAAAAAATGGCTTATAAAGTAATTTTAAAAAATATCAATTAATAATTTGTTAATTATTAAAGAGTAATAGTCATTTAATAACAATTGGATGATATAAATAATTAATAAATTAATGAACAATCTAAGATAAGTTAAAAACATGACTTGAACTTAAAACGATAATAACTTTTGATCCGGGTATTTGTTTGAGATATACCACATATCAAATCGAATCTTGGGAAGAGATATATGAAATGATGATTATAAAACCCTATTCGATATTTTTTCAAGGTCAAAAAAGGACTGAAAGTTTTCCAAAATTGAGTTTTTAATTGGGATGCCCTAATTTTTTAATATTCGATGGGATTTCACCTTCATTTAAGAGGGTATTCTTGTCTTTTTTAGTAAAGAATGAATGTATTCCCAGGGATAACATTCGTATTGATATTATGGTTTTAAAATTTTATCTTTTTTCATATTTTTTTTATTTATAATTAAATATATACATATTTTTATATTTAAATATAAGAAATCAATTGTAGAAATAAACATTTAAACATATTTACATAAGAATATATTTTTAAATATATAAACCATATGGAAATAAATTTATCATTCATTTTATTTTTCAAAAATTATGTAACGCCCCAACCCCAGTTACCCAGAGTCGGTGCATTATTACATAACATTGGCATGATCACAAGAAAGATCAAATCTCGAAAGACCGATTGGTTTAGTAGCCTTGGAAACACTAGATATATTCATAAAGTTTTACATTACATCATAAAGTGAAAAACTACTACAACAACATATTGTCTCCATGGTCCACACTATTATCCCCTCATAATATCACTACAGGTCATTCATAATTTACTTCTTCACATCCTGGAAAAAATAAAACATAGAAAAGGGGTGAGCTCAAATGCCCAGTAAGGATAACAATATAGCAGAAACTTTCATAAATAAGAATAAACATTTAAGGCAGTGTATAACTAAAACAAAAGCCTTTTAAAATTGAATTTCAACATAGTATGGCAAAAATAAAATGAAATAATATCATTTACTTATTCACATGGATATTATACTAATCTAATAATCACATGCAATATCAATAACCACTTTCATAATGATGGAATGCATAATGCCAGACTATCATAACCACATAGCCAAGGCCTCGTGCCAAGACTACAAATAAGATTTTGTCAAGGCCTTGTTCCAAGACACTAGTTTGTCTCATGAGACCTACCAATGCATCTAGGAGCTATAGCAGGCTCCACCCATCACATATTAAGTCCAATGAATTCCCATATGAAAAGGTTTAAACATAACATAAACATTTGTATTAAAACTAGCATACGAAATGTAAATACTTCATCCATAAACCATGAATGGTATAAAAATAACACATCCACAGTCAAACATATCACAAAACCTTCAATACAATATAGAAGTTTTGTTTCATAATAAATCCAATTCAAATAAGCGTAAAATCCATCAAAGGATGTTGACATAGATGAAATCAAAACTCTTTTTAGAGAAATATCTCTTTTTATTTTGAAATCATTTAAGAGTCATATATTTCTAAAACAAAACATTTTCTTTGAAAATATTCTTATAATATTGTAAGGGAAGCTTCAAAGATTTTATAACGGCGGAAAATAGCCACACCCGCCGTATAAGTTAAAAAAACATTCTTACCTTAATTCTGTCGAAAAGGTTAAAAAAGCACCTTGTTTGGAAAACGATGGAAATATTTCTTTATAAACCACTTATAAAAGTCAAAAAGGGTATAAATGACTTTAACCCATATTCTAGTAAATAGTAAAAATTCTTTGAAATACATTTTTAAGAAATATGGATGTGGATGATAAAGAAGTCCCAGTAGATTATTACGTATAAACAACCTCAGATAATGAAGAGATTGTGAAATAAAACTTTACCTTGTACTTTTCCTTGGTTGGGGTAGATTAAAATCCTGTATAATGGTGAAATAATTGTTATTAAATTATACAAGAATGTGATATCATATATGATCTTTTAACATTGATTTGTTAATAATATCTTAGTATTATCGTTGTTTCGGGTGTTAACTTACTCGTTTTCTTTTATATGTTTTGTTACGTAAGCTATGTTTGTCATGGATATGTTGTATCTTAATCATATCCATAATTATATCAAGTCCTTATATACTATTATTAATCATCAAATGAGAATTATACTTGAATGGATACAATGAAGAATGAATCTTATCGCGTTCGTGGAGACGGTAGTCCGTATGTACGCACGAGCGACAATATCATTCTTTTGATATTAAAATAATATATAATTGGATGGTATATCATATATACAGAATCATTATCATGTTATATTTATTATTTAATTGAGTTACACGTCATTATTATACCCATCCAAATAATAATTTATTGAATAACAATTACACCACGACATGGAGACGGTAAGCCGTACGTACGCACGTATGGTGACATGTTATTCAAAGGATGGATAGAATAATGAATATGGTTGTAACATATTTATAATAACATCACATTATATATAAGATACTGGAGTTATTATTTTAGAATGGTAATAACAAAGAAGGAAGAAGTGGAAGAAGAAAGGAACTTGGAAAAGGGTGGTGAAATCATTACCTCTTCCTCGGGTTTTTCCTTTTGATTTGATCAAAAGGGATATTAGGTTGGCTTTATAACTAAAGTAATGACTCTAGGATTAAGTGAGGGAAGTTTAGAGAGTATTTGGTCAGAGTTTGGCCTAGCCAAAAGGCTTTGAAGGTGTGAGTTAATGAGAAGGGAGAGTGCCCTTTTATAAGAGGGGTGAGGGGCACCTTTGGAAAAGCTAGAAATATTATTTTATAATAAATTAATATTCGGTTTCTAATGGCTCCAAAGTGGATTATTTAAAGTTAAAGGTGGGTATGGTTTGAAAACCACACAACCAATATAATTTAGACAGGTTTGGGTTACTATATTAACCTTATCTTTAAGTATTAACTCTTAGTTACTTAGTTTCACTTTTACAACGTCTCTTTGTATTTCTATATTATATGGTTAATAAACTTACTATATACATCCAAGAGACCCCCAAGTGGTCCATTAATGATACACCTATAATGATATAAGTCTCTTGGCCGAACCTTATATTTTTAGGAATTTAATATCAATTAATAATATAATATTTGTTTTAAAAAACTCTTTTATGTTAATTTTGATACTATTCAATAATTGATTTTTGTAAGAATCATAACAGAATTATTACTTAGAAAAAAGTCAATTAAATCAATCCTAATATCTCATATTATCCAATAAAATTAGTTTAATTCATTAAAAGTCTCAAATTATATTTATTTGGGTATTTATAATATCAATTATTTTAATTTTTCACTATTATGGTAATTACTGCATCATCATTCTGTCATAAATAAATTATATTATATAATATCTAAAAATTATAAATAAAATATAATTATGTAGGAAATCTCTTTAGATTTCTAATTAATATTTACAATCGAATTTATCTTATGTATAATCCTATATTAAAAATGTTTTAGTAAATAAACTTTGATTTTAACTCTTTTAACTCTTCTTTGAATTAAATAATAATAAATGTCCTAATCTAATCCAAGTGGACCTAAATGATAATATTTTATTCCTAAGGTTTTTTTTTGTCGAGATACACTTTTCCAATAGAATTAGGACACGTTTTAGGGTAATATTAATATCATTTTTACCCTTAATTACCCTATTTACTTTTAACCGTGGTAAATAAAAGTAAAAAGTTACTATTCACCAAAAATTATTTTCATCTCATTGAACCACATTTTACTCCTTGATATTAACCGTGTCTCTCGGACTTTTGAAATTCCAATCACATAAGCGGTAAAATTAAGTTTTATGAAAAATTCAGTTTTTTAACTACCACTTAGTAGTTTCACTATTCATCAAAAATTGAAGTTTTTCAGAACAATGCCAAAATTTCACCCTAAGCTATAATTGATATTACGAATTAAAAAATGATGTCTATTTTATAAAATTCCAAACATAAAAGTTGCATTAATTAATTTTATAATTAATTCCCGCTGTCACAACAAATAACGCGTTTTTAAGAAACAATATATATCAAAAGATTGACAATTGTTTATGTCCAATTTCAAAGTGAAATTAATTATAATGAACAAAATTGGATAAAATGGTAAAAATATATTCTAATTATACTTTAAAACCACTAAATAATATAATTTATCACTATAAATTATTTTGATTAAAAAAGTTGTTTTTAAGTATTTTTCACTATTCATAAAAATTGGAAGTTCTCAGAAAAATACCAAAAATTCAACTTAGGATAATTTCGATATTCTGATTCCAAAAATGAAGTCCATTTTAAAATATAAAATATATATAATTTCAAAAAGTAGGTATTACTATTCATAACGGCTAGTTTGATTGGTTGTGGTGTGTTAGAACTCGATGTTGCGTACAACACACGTCATCGCATTATTCCAAGAGAAGCGTACCGTAGAAGCTTGGGGTGTTACATTCTCCCCTCCTTCAAATAATTTCATCCTTGAAATTTCTAGAATACTACCGCATGAAAAGACTCGGGTGGTTCTTCATCATAAGTTCCTCGTGTTCCCACGTTGCCTCTTCCATCTTATGGTTTCTCCACAAGACTTTTACCAGATGAGTCGTCTGGTTTCTCAGTACTTGTTCTCTCGTATCAAGAATCCTGACGGGCTCTTCGCAATAAGACAGATCGGGTTCCAGTTCTAATTCCTCATAGGTGAGTACATGCATTGGGTCAGGCATGTATTTCCTCAACAGAGATATGTGGAACATATTGTGAACTTTGGAGAGACTTGGAGGCATTGCCAATCGGTAAGCTACAGCCCCAATTCGTTCTAGAATTTCGAAAGGTCCGATGTACCTGGGACTCAATTTACTTTTCTTACCAAAATGTATGACTCCCTTCCATGGAGATACCTTCAAGAAAACATGATCACCGACTTGAAATTCCAAATCCTTCCTTCGATTATCAACATAGCTCTTCTGCCTACTTTGAGCTGCTTTGATATGGTTTTGGATTACCTTCACCTTTTCCATCGTTTCCTCCACCAGTTCTGGGCCTACAAGTTTTCTTTCACCAACGTCATCCCAACAGGTTGGTGTGCGACATCTCTTTCTGTATAACGCTTCATATGGTTCCATATGAATACTTGAATGGAAGCTATTGTTATAGGAAAATTCTACCAGAGGTAAATATTGATCCCACATACCCTGAAAGTCAAGTGAGCAGGATCTCAACATGTCTTCTAAGGTTTGAATAGTTCGTTCTGATTTTCCATCTGTTTGAGGGTGGTAGGCAGTGCTCAAATGAAGTTCAGTATCTAAGGCTTTCTGAAGACTTTTCCAGAATCTTGAAGTAAAACGGGGATCACGATCAGAAAAAATCGATAGGGGTACTCCGTGAAGTCTCACAACTTCATTAATATATAGTCTTGCTAGACATTCTAGTGGTAGATCTTCTCTTATAGCAAGAAAATGTGCTGACTTGGTAAGATGATCAACAATGACCCATATTGCATCATTCCTTCTAGGAGTCTTTGGTAGACCCATGAAAAAATCCATCGTAATATTGTCCCATTTCCACTCCGGTATGGGAAGAGGTTGCAATACTCCACCAGACTGTTGCCTTCAATCTTTCACTTGTTGACAAACTATACATCTTGACACAAAATCAGTAATCTCCCTCTTCATGTTGTCCCACCAAAAATGTTCCTTCAAATCTCTATACATTTTGGTGCTCCCAGGGTGTATTGAGAAATTGGAACTATGAACATCATCCAGCAATTCCCTTTTTAGATCAGGTATATCGGGAACACAAAGCCTCTTCCCAAATTTCAAAATTCCTTCTTTATACACAAAGTATCTCAATCTCTCATCATTCACAGCTTTAATCTTCTTTTGAAATTCTTCATCATCGGTCTGAGAACTCTTAATCCTTACTAGTAAAGATGGTTTGACAACCATTTGAAAAAGCATTGATGTTTCACCTTCCCTGGTTATTCCCATGTCCATCTTCACTAGATCCATAAAAATTAGATCCCTTTTAATTCTCATATTGTTCAAAACTCCATGATCTTTTCTTCTCAAAGCATATGTCACCTTGTTTGCTTTCCCCGGGTGGTAGTGTATCGTACAATCATAATCCTTGAGTAATTCAATCCATCTCCTTTGCCTCATGTTGAGTTCTTTTTGTGAGAAAATATACTTCAAACTCTTGTGATCAGTATAAATCTCACATTTTTCACCATAGAGGTAGTGCCTCCATATCTTTAAAGAAAAGATCACAACTGCTAACTCAAGATCATGAGTAGGATAGTTTTGCTCATGAATTTTCAACTGTCGTGATGCATAGGCAATAACCCTATCATTCCACATAAGGACACAACCAAGTCCTTTCTTCGATGCATCACTATAAATAATGAACCCATCATTCCCCGATGGTAGAGTCAATATAGGAGCATTGACTAATCTTCTCTTCAGTTCTTCGAAACATTCTTCACACTCTTTTGTCCAAACAAATTTAACCCCTTTACGTGTGAGCTTCTTTAATGGGTTTTCCAATCGGGAAAAATTCTGGACGAAATGTCGATAATAACCTGCCAAACCAATAAAACTGCGTACCTCAGTTATACTCATAGGTGATGGCCATTCTTGGATTGCCTTAGTCTTAGAAGGATCAACAGATATTCCATCTTTAGAGACAATATGGCCAAGAAAAGAAATCTCATGAAGCTAGAATTCACACTTGCTAAACTTCCCATATAATTCATGTCTTCTAAGAGTCTTCAGGATAATGCGCAAGTGAATTTCATGATCCTCGTAGCTTTTAGAGTATACCAAGATATCATCAATAAATAACACCACAAATTCATCTTGATATTCCTTGAAAACTCTATTCATCAGATCCATGAATACTGAGGGTGCATTAGTCAATCCAAAAGGCATTACAGTAAACTCGTAATGCCCATACCTGGTTCGAAATGCTATCTTCAGAATGTCTTCCTTATTTACACACAACTGATGGTATCCATATCGAAGGTCAATCTTTGAAAAGTATTGGGCTCCATGCAGTTGGTCAAATAAATCATCAATGCTAGGTAGGGGATACTTTTTCTTTATTGTTATAGCATTGATCTCCCTGTAGTCGATACATAACCTCATAGATCCATCTTTCTTTTTAACAAAAAGAACAGGGGATCCCCATGGAGAAACACTAGGGTGAATAAATCCCTTATTACTCAATTCCTCTAGTTGTTTCTTTAGTTCAAATAATTCTACAGTGGACATTCTATAAGGGGTCTTCGATATAGGCCTTGATCTAGGAATTAAATCAATGGAAAACTCAACTTCTCGTTCTAGAGGATGTCCAGGTAAATCTTCCAGAAACACATCTACACATTCTTTCACAATAGGTACATCCTCTATTTGAAAATTCTTTTCCTCACCCAAAGTAATTTTATTCTCTTCCTCCCCAATAATTGAATTTAGTTGAGCTACTGGGGGTGGATCTAGATAAGAATTAGGTGGTGACGATTCTACTCTAAAGATAAGGTGTTCCTTATTGTCATCATCAAAAATCGTAACCTCCTTCTTCTTAAAATAAATCTTCACATCATAATTCAAAAGTCAATCCATACCGAGGATTATATCAAACTCAATCATAGATATGACGATGAGATCAGTGGATAAAGAACATTTATGTGCTCTAATGGGGACTGATTCAAAAAACTTTGTTGCAGTGATACTTCCCTTAGGAGTTTTAACTTACAACTCCCTTGTTAAATCAAATTGGAAATATCTAATTTTCTTAGCAAACTATGAAGATATGAAACAATGCGATGATCCAGAATCAAATAATGCATTTTCTAAACTTGAGGAAACCATTAAATTACCTGCCACCACATCTTTCGGAGCTTCTACCTCAGCAGTAGTGATAGCATAAGCTTGGCCTTGATCCCTTGTCCTTTTGTGAGGTAAGTTACCCTGATGCTTAGGACATTCATTTTCATAATGTCCCATCTCCCTGTAATTGTAGCATTGAACATTGGTAGCTTCCTTCTTCCCTTTGCATTCACGAGCTTGGTGGCCTTTTTCACCACACTTGTAACATACACCCATTCCCTTCAAGCAAGTACTGGGGTGTTTCTTCCCACATTTACCACAGGATGGATATTCAACCTTTCCCTTCTTCCCCTTATTTCCATTCCCAGATTGATCAGTAGATCTCTTCTTCTATTGATTTGCTTTAAAGTCATAAGACTTAGATAATTACTTTTCTGTTTTGATAGCACATGAGACAATGTCTTTATACGATGAGAAGGATTGTGAGACTAATGCTCGATGGAGAAATGGTTTTAACCCATCAAAGAAACGATCAATCTTACTTCTTGGGTTACGTATATAATCTCCAGCATACCTTGCTAACCTTGTAAAGTTAGCCTCATACTTTTCAACATTCTCATCCTCCTTTTGTCTCAGACTTAGAAATTGCCTTTCCATATCTACTCGATGGTCACGAGGAAAGTATTTTTCTAAAAATAGATCTTTAAAATCTCTACATTCCATATTTGATACTTCACCATCTTCCTTCGTGTTTTGAATTAATGACCACCATTGATCAGCATCTCCAGTGAGGCGGTAAACTGCCACGATAACTTTTTCCCTTTCACTACTCCCCAAAGCCTGAAATATTTTCTCTAGGGAACTTATCCATTGCTCAGTTACTAATGGATTTGTACTCCCATTGAATGTTGGTGGTTTCTGCCTTATGAAGCGATCTAACATTGATCCTCCATGCTGCGGATCAGGGTGCTCCATACGGGTAAGGTTATTATTCATAACCTGAGCGAGTTGTCCCAGTATGGTGATTAGCTGATCGGCACCAGTTGCATCACCAGCTCCACTATAATTATCTTGAGCAGGAAGGCAATCCCTACATGGAGTGCGTGCATTGATACGGTTTCTAGTTCTTCCACTAGGTTCCATTTCTAAGCAATGACATAAACTAGATCAGTTTATGAATCAAAATACATAATTCCATACTTATAAAACACTTAACATAAATTGAACTATTTATGGATATAATCCATAATCATAAAAATGTTTTCTTTGAGGAAGTATATACTCATAAAACTTTCATAATGATTTGTAAAGAAAATGAGAGTCATCCTAAGCATATCCCCTGGGAGTGTCGTAACCAAGAGTCCAGCAAGGCCCGTTGTCGTGCACCCGTTCCCATTCGAGTCTAGCTCAAAGCGGTGTTTTCAGGTTTTACCCCTAGGTACATCTGTGCCAGAGCCGCCTCTACCTGCTCGTATCCAGACAGGGATGTATTTCTCAGAAAACTAACAAAATCTCTACAATACCAAAATTCTAGGAATTTCTTCTATACTAATCCTCAAAGTCGATCTTAGGTCTATGTTCTCTAATCAGAGTTTATCTAAATCTAGCTTCCAAGGTTTGTACTAAACTTCCTCTGATACCAACTGTAACTCCCCGACCCCAGTTACCCAGAGTCAGTGCATTATTACATAACATTGGCATGATCACAAGAAAGATCAAATCTCGAAAGACCGATTGGTTTAGTAGCCTTGGAAACACTAGATATATTCATAAAGTTTTACATTACATCATAAAGTGAAAAACTACTACAACAAAATATTGTCTCCATAGTACACACTATTATCCCCTCATAATATCTCTACAGGTCATTCATAATTTACTTCTTCACATCCTGGAAAAAATAAAACATAGAAAATGGGTGAGCTCAAATGCCCAGTAAGGATAATAATATAGAAGAAACTTTCATAAATAAGAATAAACATTTAAGGCAGTGTATAACTAAAACAAAAGCTTTTTAAACTTAAATTTCAACATAGTATGGAAAAAATAAAATGAAATAATTCCATTTAGTTATTCACATGGATATTCTACTAATCGAATAATCACATGCAATATCAATAACCACTTTCATAATGATGGAATGCATAATGCCAGACTATCATAACCACATAGCCAAGGCCTCGTGCCAAGACTACAAATAAGTTTTTTTCAAGGCCTTAATCCAAGACACTATTTTGTCTCATGAGACCTACCGATGCATCAAGAAGATATAGCGGGCTCCACCCGTTATATATTAAGTCCAATGCATTCCCATATGAAAAGGTTTAAAAATAACATAAACATTCGTATTAAAACTAGCATAAGAAATGTAAATACTTCATCCATAAACCATTAATGGTATAAAAATAACACATCCACAGTCAAACATATCACAAAACCTTCAATACAATATATAAGTTTTGTTTCATAATAAATCGACTTCAAATAAGCGTAAAAACCATCAAAGGATGTTGACATATATGAAATCAAAACTCTTTTTAGAGAAATGTCTCTTTTTATTTGGAAATAATTTAAGAGTCATATATTTCTAAAATAAAACATTTTCTTTTAAAATATTCTTATAAGATTGTAAGGGAAGCTTTGAAGATTTTATAACGGCGTAAAATAGCCACACCCGCCGTATAAGTTAAAAAAACATTCTTACCTTAATTCTGTCGAAAAGGTTAAAAAAGCACCTTGTTTGGAAAACGACGGAAATATTCCTTTATAAACCAATTATAAAAGTCAACAATGGTATAAATGACTTTAACCCATATTATATTAAATTGTAAAAATTCTTTGAAATACATTTTTAAGAAACATGGATGTGGATGATAAAGAAGTCCCAGTAGATTATTACATATAAACAATCTCGGATAATGAAGAGATTGCGAAATAAACCCTTACCATGTACTTTTCCTTGGTTGGGGTAGGTTAACCTCATGTATAATGGTGAAATAATTGTTATTAAATTATACAAGAATATGATATCATATATGATCTTTTAACATTGATTTGTTAATAATATCTTAGTATTATCGTTTTTTCGGGTGTTAACTTACTCGTTTCTTTTATATGTTTTGTTACGTAAGATGTGTTTGGAATGGATAGGTTGTATGTTAATCATATCCAGAATGATATCAAGTCCTTATATACTATTATTAATCATCAAATTAGAATTATACTTGAATAGATACAATGGAGAATGAATCTTATCGCGTTCGTGGAGACGGTAGTCCGTACGTACACACTAGCGACAATATCATTCTTTTGATATTAAAATAATATATAATTGGATGGTATATCATATATACAGAATAATTATCATGTTATATTTATTATTTAAACGAGTTACACATTATTATTATACCCATCCAAATAATAATTTATTGAATAACAATTACACCACGACGTGGAGACGGTAAGTCGTACGTACGCACGTATGGTGCCATGTTATTCAAAGGATGGATAGAATACTGAATATGGTTGTACCATATTTATAATAATATCAAATTATATATAATATACTGGAGTTATTATTTTAGAATGGTAATAACAAAGAAGGAAGAAGTGGAAGAAGAAAGGAACTTGGAAAAGGGTGGTGAAATCATTACCTCTTCCTCGGGTTCTTCCTTTTGATTTGATCAAAAGGGATCTTAGGTTGGCTTTATGACTAAATGAAGGCCTCTAGGATGAAGTGAGTGAAGTTTAGAGAGTATTTGGGTAGATTTTGGCCGAGCCAAAAGGCTTTGAAGGTGTGAGTTAATGAGAAGGGAGAGTGCCCTTTTATAAGAGGGGTGAGGGACACCTTTGGAAAAGCTAGAAATATTATTTTATAATAAATTCATATTTGGTTTCTAATGGATCCAAAGTGGATTATTTAAAGGTTAAGGCGGGTATGGGTCTAAAACCACTCAACCAATAGAATTTAGACAGGTTTGGGTTACTATATTAACCTTATCTTTAAGTATTAACTCTTAGTTACTTAGTTTCACTTTTACAATGTCTCTTTGTATTTTTATATTATATGGTTAATAAACTTACTATATACATCCAATAGACACACAAGTGGTCCATTAATGATACACCTATCATGATATAAGTCTCTTGGCCGAACCTTAGATTTTTAGGAATTTAATATCAATTAATAATATAATATTTGTTTTAAAAAACTCTTTTATGTCAATTTTGACACTATTCAATAATTGATTTTTGTAAGAATCATAAAAGAATTATTACTTAGAACAAAGTCAATTAAATCAATAATAATATCTCATATTATCCTAGAAAATTAGTTTAATTCATTAAAAGTCTCAAATTATATTTATTTGTGTATTTATAATATCAATTATTTTAATTTTTCACTATTATGGTAATTAATGCATCATCATTGTGTCATAAATAAATTAAATTATATAATATATAAAAATTATAAATAAAATATCATTATGTAGGAAATATTTTTATCTTTCTAATGAATATTTACAATCGAATTTATCTTATGTATAACCCTATATTAAAAATGTTTTAGTAAATAAACTTTGGTTTTAACTCTTTTAACTCTTCTTTGAATTAAATAATAATAAATGTCCTAATCTAATCCAAGTGGACCTAAATGATAATATTTTATTCCTAAGGTTGTTTTTGGTCGAGATACAATTGTCCAATAGAATTAGGACATGTGTTAGGGTAATATTAATATCATTTTTACCCTTAATTACCCTATTTACTTTTAATCGTGGTAAATAAAAGTAAAAAGTTACTATTCACCAAAAAATATTTTCATCTCATTGAACCAAATTTTACTCCTTGATATTAACCGTGTCTCTCGGATTTTCGAAATTCCAATCACAGAAGCGGTAAAATTAAGTTTTATGAAAAATTCAGTTTTTTAACTACCACTTAGTAGTTTCACTATTCATCAAAAATTGAAGTTTTTCAGAACAATGCCAAAATTTCACCCTAAGCTATAATTGATATTCCGAATTCAAAAATGATGTATATTTTACAAAATTCCAAAAATAAAAGTTGGATTAATTAATTTTATAATTAATTCCCGCTGTCACAACAAATAGCGTGTTTTTAAGAAACAATATATATCAAAAGATTGACAATTGTTTATGTCCAATTTCAAAGTGAAATTAATTATAATGAACACCATTAGATAAAATGGTAAAAATATATTCTAATCATACTTTAAAACCACTAAATAATATAATTTATCACTATAAATTATTTTTATTAAAAAAGTTGTTTTTAAGTATTTTTCACTATTCATAAAAATTGGAAGTTCTCAGAAAAATACCAAAAATTCAACTTAGGATAATTTCGATATTCTGATTCCAAAAATGAAGTCCATTTTGAAATATAAAATATATATAATTTCAAAAAGTAGGTATTACTATTCATAACGGCTAGTTTGATTGGTTGTGGTGTGTTAGAACTCGATGTTACGTACAACACACGCTATCGCATTATTCCAAGAGAAGCGTACCGTAGAAGCTTGAGGTGTTACAAATTATCCATTTATTTACTATATAAAAATTCATTAATATATATATAGACACACACCAATATAAGTAATGTTTATATATAAATATGTTTGTATCAATAAAAAATATATTTATGTGTATATTCCCATATATGTAAATAAATATATATATATGCAAATACTTGTGTGTGTATGTTCGAAATATAAATGTGTACGTGTGTGTCTAAATATGTGTGCATGTGTGTGTGTGTCAATATTGTGCAAATACATCATATATAAATATATTTTTATAAATATATCATTATCATTAAATATAGTATATAAACATATTTACAATAAAAAATTTATAAATACATTATAAAAAATTTATATCTAAATATATAATTACATGTAAATATGTATAAATATATAGGTAAATATATAGACATATAAATATATATGTAATGTAAAAAATTTATATCTAAATATAAAATATAAAGACATATTTTAAAATTGTATTTAAAAATAATTATATAATTCATATGGAAATAATTATTATCCTTTTTATTTAAAATAACATCTAACCATTTTTTTACATTATAAAAATATATGAATATATATATACTTATACAAATATATATATAATGTTTATTTATACATACATGTGTGTATTAATAGATAGATATTTATATTCTAATATATATGAATGAATATTAATGTATAATATATTTAAATAAATATAAGTGTATATATATATATATCACACACACACAAACATGTATTTTATAAATGTATTTAAAAATAATTATATAAATATATATAAATGTATGAATAAAAAAGATGTATGTAAATATATATAAATAAATTGAAATATCATAAAATATAGAAAAAAACAAGTTTGAGGTAGTGGTAAAAAAGTTTAAAATTCACAAGGGAGGCCACAAGATTGAGTCCAAGCACGCACAGATGAATCGGTAGCTGGGTAGTGGAAAAACGCTAATAAAGGGGCATTATGAGTGATGACTGTAATGAATCAGATTATCTATGTATTATTTTTGGATATTGTATGAATTATTTTTGAGACCATAAGCTAAGACAATGTGCGATTCTGAGACCTGGTGTGCCCAAAATAAATGTTTAAAATATATTAAATAGAATGCATGTGTAGTTTTCCCAAAAAAGTAAAATAACTTCTAAATAGAGGTCTAGATCAGAAATCTATGAGAACTATTGAGTTAATAATATGGGTTTTACCCTAGGCATGACATAACCTTTATCGGCACGATACATTTTTAAAAAATTCATCACAGACGTAAAATGAATAAAATAATTTAAATAAATTATTTTATTTATTTGTTGACATAATGACTTAATTTCATTTATTTTTAAACACACTTATGGAAGATTTTTAGGGTTATCTGCATAACCTTGATAATCAAGAAGATCCATTGAAGAGCGTGGAAGAATATTCATTGATGAATGACAACTGAATAGAGGTTTCGTGATTGATGTGCAACAAAATCAGAGGATCTCACCAACAATAATGACATAACTTCATTCTTTGTTAGTGATCGATATGAATCAAGTTAGGACGTTTATTTTGACCAAATTATTTCCTCTCTATCTATTTCTATGATAAACACAAATCAATCAACCAACAGATTGATTCATCAATCGATCTTTTTACGGTATTGGGTATCTATAGGGATCTTTTAGAGGAAATACTTCATGTTTTGTTTTTTTATGTCTTCGTTTATCTTTCTAATGATAATAGATCGAGGCCAACATGAACATTGGATAAGGTTTGTTCCTAGTTGTTGTTATTGTGCATTTCTTCCCTATTTTATTCATTCATCGCGCAGACAAATCCTTTGGCCCGCGGTTCGACAAATACTGAGGAATCGAGTGTCACGCACTAGTTTCTTGGTGAAACAATTTGATATCACAGATCTGGACTTAGTGCAATGAGGGGATCATGCAATGATGTATCCAATATTGAATTAGAAAAATTTGGGATACTCGATTTGTGTTCTTCAATACATGATGACGGTTTGACGTGCGAGACCATTTTCTGAGCGGATTCAAGGACCAAATCCTGATGTTTGATGACAGAAAGGTTGGATAACCATAGATTCATGTTTTCTAGTAAGGTGGGTGGTCAAATCAGTGGATGAAGGTGTGGGAGCTGGCATAGAATCCGAATTTGTATTTTTGGAAATTTTTGTTACACACGATCTGTACTGCAGAACCAATGCTATATGGGAACCTCACAATAGCGGCTAGGGTTTGAGGTTGGATTTAAGTATCACATGGAATGTGACTATGTCACATGACATGTGACCCCTCCTTGATGGCTCAACATGTACCTGGGATGGTACACAAACACGACCAGGAGTACACAGGTACGGTCACACCATATAATTCGAAATAAACACAAACAGACTAGGTGTACATTGGCATAGCCATGTACTTGGACACCGGTAGAAGTATACAGACATAGGAACTTTGTGTACCTTTATACGGACATAGGCACACTATTTTTTACACGGACACTCAATGCTGAAGGGACACATTGTGTACTACTAGTACAAACCATATAATCCTTCAAAGTTGGCTTGGATCCCTTGTCCTTTGTATCTTGAATGAGTTTCATTAAGGTATGTTCCCTATATTCTTTCCCTAAGGGTTAGTATAGAATCATGTTCTACACATAGGATAGTGATCCCTTCATCAAAAATTCTTAGATAGAGTTGTTGGAATCCTTTCGTGAGGCCTAGAGTGAGATCCTCTATCATCTTCTTACCCTAGGTGGAGTTCTTGGTATCATTGTGACCAACACTACATGGGAGTTGATCCTCTACATAACAGGTTAATCTATATTGATTTGTTGGTATACCCCATGGCCTTGGGTGTGATCCTCATCTGTGTATCGTATCTCTTTAGACTTCCAGAATATCCTTCCCATGATGAGATCTGATGATCATGACCTCTTGGATGGATGTCATCAGTGTTATCTAACTCATGGAGTGTGTTCTACCAGATTATTTCTATGTGGAACCTTCGATCATGAATCTTAGGCTGACATTATAGTTATGACTTTACCTTGAGACTGAGTCTTTGTTGAGTATATCTGGATATTCTTATTATATGTGATGTAGAATTATACCTATATAGAGCTAACTGTTATTCTTATTGTTATATTCTTTGTGGTTTCAAGGTGTCCTATTGGGTATTGTTATACTCATCCTTGTACGGTCTTTTCCCACACATATTGGTTCTTGTATAGACGATCAACCTTTTGACATAGGCCTAGAGGGACCAGGACTAGGTCATTCTTCCTTTGATCATCTTGATAGTATTCCCCATTTTTACTTTCAGGTTGGACTTGTTCTCATACTCTTTATGGTGGTCTTATATTTGGCCACGTTTACTTTCCATTTCTTATTGTAATACTCTGTTTGTGGGATTTAGATGTGTGCATGGATAGTTATTAGTTGTTTTACATTTCAACATTATATGGTCTTGGAGATGTGTGTGTGTACAAGTACTTTAGGCTAAAGCATTCCATGTTAGTGATATTCCTACTTAGTGCTAGTCACCAGTACCTGGCCTATTGGAGGCAGGCTTGGGGAGTCATGACACAGGCCCCATTGGGATGGGTCATGACAAAGTGGTATCAGAGGCAATTGGTTTTACCTTAGGACCAGAGTCTATGAGAATGGTTTAGGAAAAATTGTTAAGTGTTTCAAGTTTTTCTTTTAGGACAGGGACTATAGTGTTGGTGCGGTGGCTGACGTATCCATACA